>MU619708.1:40796-457823 GCA_025201785.1 Xylaria longipes | reverse complement strand
ATTAAAATAACTATTATAAATAACGCTTTAATATAATAATAATATTAAATATATATAATATATATAAATTTATATAAAATAAATTATTAAAAAAAGCAGAATAAATGTTATAATATTTATTAACTAAATAAAAAACTTTTTAAAAAAAAGGAGTTTTATTAATAAAGAATAGTTTTTTTATTATTTAAAATTAAATAATAAATAAAATTAAAATTATAAAAAAGCTGTTTATTTAAGCAGATAAAAAATATAATAAAAAAAAGGTAATATTACTTTTATAGCTTTTAACTTAATAAAATAATATAACTATTAATAATTTTTTAACTATTTAAAAATTAGCTAATAAAATTAAAGCAGTATAAAAAAAATATATTAAAATTAATATAAAGTATAAACTTTTTAATAGTTATTTTATTATATATTTTGTTCGCGGTTTTAAAAATAATTTTAAAGCCTGGGCTTAAGTTTTTTAAACTTTAATAGGTATTAAAATTTTAGTTTTAGCTAATATAGTTTTTATAGCTAAAGCTAAAAAAGCTTAAATAAAGCAAACAGTTTAATTATTAACTGTTAATATATTAGCAATAATAATAGGATTAAATATTAAAAAGCGAAAACAAGCGGTAACTAAAACGCTTTTAAAAAAAAAAAAAAGACGATTTTAATTAAGCGTTAAAAATATAAACACTATAAAAAATTAAGCTATATTAAATTAAGTTATTAGTTTTTATACCTAGAACTAAAAGTTAAAGTTTAATTAAAACGGAAAAAAAAAAAGCTAAAAAAAAACAGCAAAAAAAAAACAAAAAAAGCAATATTAATATTATATCCGAGGTATAAAAATAATAATAATAATAACCTAGCAAATACTATATAGCTATTTAAATTAACTAGTTTTATTTTTTTAAAAATAAATCTTTTTTTTTATGTTTTAATATATAAGTATTTTTTATATTTTTTTATATTTAAAATTTAATATAAGCAAAAAATCGTTTATTTTAATTTTATTTAAAATATTAAAGTTATATATTAATTAAAACATATTTAATATATTAATTTTTAACTAAAATATAAATAAAATATAAAAATTAAATATTTAAGTTTTTTAAAATAAAACGTTTAAAAAATAAAAGTTTTTAATAAAATCTAAGAACTTTATTTAATTTATAATTATATTATTATTTAATATATATTTTAAATAAATATTAACTTGTTATAATATAATTATTTTTTAAATAAGATTATATTTAGTTAATTAATACTATTACTATATTATTATAAATTATTTATTATAAAAAATATAAGTTTTAAACTTAAGCTATAAATAATATATAATATAAAATAAAAATAAATTATTTAATTATAAAAAGCTTAATTTAAAAAAGGTTATAATTAAAAAAATAAAAGAAATTAAAATTTTTATAAAAAAAATAAAAAAACTTATTAAACAATATATTATAATAAATAGTTTTATTAAAATTATTTTTAAAAATATACTATATACTTTAAAGTTAAAAGTTAACTTAATCTTAGTTATATAGCTATTTAATAAAAAAATAATAATATTATTTATTATAAAATAATATATTATTATTTTTTTAAAACTTTTAAATATAATTATAATAGCCTTTTATTTCAGCAACTTATTTATATTTTTTACTAATTAAGCAGTATTTTTAATATTAATAGCTTATATTATAAGCTTAAAAATAAAGCTTTAATATAAAAGAATAAGTTATTTTAATAAAATATTTTTATTTAAACTTAAAAAAATAATTAAAGGAATAAATAACGCTAAGCCTTACTATACGTATAAAGCTTACGTTATAAGGAAAATAAAAAAAAGCTTATATAAAAGAAAGCTTTTTTAAAAAAAATATATCGGAAAAATTATTTTTATAAATATTTATAGCCTGTACTATATTTAAAAATATAAAGAAAAAAAATATTAGCTTATTATAATTAATTTTTATAATAAACTTAGCGTATTTAAAACTATAATAAACTAAAAAAAAATTTAATCTTATATTAAAAAGTTTATTAATAATCTATAAAAAGCTAAGCGTTAAAGCAGGAAATATTATTTAATTTATATAAATAAAGCCGGAAAATTTATTTTTAAAAATATAAAATAATAAACAGCTTAAAAAGGGATTAATATTAAATTTGCACTTATTAAATAATATTAAAACAATAAAATAGCTAAAAGCTTTAATATTAAAATATAAGACAAGTTTTTTTTTATAATAATTAAAAGTATTATTTTATTAAAGTACTAGCTAAAAGTTATAGTAGTAGTTAACTACCTTTAAAACAAAAGCTTATATATTATATTAAATATTATTTTTTTTAAAATAGCGTATAGTTAACAACCAACTATTAAGCATATTAAATAACTAAACACTAAGCTTTAATACTTATTTTTAAACATAAAGCAGAAAAAGCTAGATTTAAAATTAATACTTAGTATTTTAATAAAATATAACAATAATTTAATTTATAAAATTTTAACTACTAATAGTAAAATAATTAAAATAATAAAATAAAACGTTTATTTTAATAAAAAACCAGCTGTAAAATTAAACCTTTTAAAAATAATTTTTATAAATATATAAACCAATAATTTTAAAAAAACATTAAAAATAAAAAAACTTATTTTCCTACTAACAAAAAAAAAACATATAGTTATTTTTAGCTAAAATATTATAATAAATACTCCCCCGGCTTTATTTAATAATATTTTATTACTAATAAAAAACTTATTTAATTTAAACATTAATAAAATAATACCTAGTTATTTTAAACTATGTTATATATTTAAAACTTATTAGCTTTTTTTAAACTTAAAGGTATAAACATTTTATATTATATTAATATTAATAGCTATATTAAAAGCTTAATAAAAAAATACCGAACTATTAATAATAAAAAAAGCTTTAAAAAATTATAATTAAAAAAAATAAAAAAAAGCTATAAAAATAAAATATTAATTATTTATAAATAATAATATTTAAAAGCTAGTAGGCTAGGTTGTAGGCTTATACGTACTATAAGAAAAATAAATATATAAGCTAAAGCAAAAGCTAAACAATAAAATTACCCGCTTTAAAAGTAAATAAATAGTTAAAAGCTTTAAATAAATTAAAAAAGTTAACTATTTTAAAACGTTCGCGTTAATAGTAAAACTAATAAGCTATAAAATTTTGTTCGTACTTATTACAGCTTAAAATTTTAAAATTAAACAAATAAATATAAAAACAGCGTTTTTTTATAAAAAAATAAAAAAAAATATATATATTAAACAACTTTACAAATTTATAAATAGTATTAATTATATATATAAACTAAAAAAAACACTATATAGCTTAAAATAAATATTTAAAATTTAGTTTAAAATATTATCCAAGTTTTTAACAACATTAAGCTTTAAGCTATTTTTTATAAACTATAATATTTTTAAAAACTTAAAAACAAAAATATTTATTATAGTTTATATTAATAACTTATTTATAGTAAAAAAAAATCTTATTAAAATTAAAAATATTAAAACAGCTTTAAGCTAACATTTTTAAATAACTAATTTAAAGCTTTATTAATATTATTTAAGCATATATATATAGCGTAATTAAAAAAATAAAACTATTTATTTAAATTAATAAAAATATATTAATAAAATATTTATATAATATAGTTTAAAAACATATAAGCTAACTAACACTTTTATAACTATAATAAAATTATAAAAAGCTAAAAACAAGTTTATTTACTTTATAAAAAATAAATATAAGTATTAATTAATAGTTAAATTATTAATATATTTAATAATAAGCACATAGTTAAATATAACGTTTTTTATTTTATATATTAATAAATATTGTTTTAATTTAACTTTAACTTATAAAGCAGCAGTTAAATAAATATTATAATATTTTTTAAAAATAAAAATATTTTATTTAATTTTTAATAGCTTATTATAATTATTAATAAAATAAACTAACGCTAACTAAAATAAAAACTTAAATATATAAAAGTTAACCTTAGGATATATTTTTAACCTTAACAGTAATATAATTAACTAGTTATTTAAACTATAATAAATAATAGTATTATTAATATATAAAATAAAATACTAAAAGACTACTAACGTTATTAAAAAGGCTATATAGCTATCCTGTTTATATAATAAATTAAACATAGATTATAAAACAAACAGTAAAAAAATAAAAATATTAAAAAAGCTAAATATTATAATAATTTATAATAATAACTAAAAATTAATTATATTAGCAAAAAACTTAATATAATATAGTAAAAACTAATATATTAATATTTAAACATATTTTATATATAAATAAGTTAAACAAAAAATAATATAGCTAGAATAAATCTGTATAAAAAATATAATAATAAATAGCTTAATTAAACCGTTTTTTAAAAATTTATTTAAAAAGTTTAAAAATACTTTAGGTTTAAAAAAAATACTTAAAAACTAAGCCTAAAAATTAATTTTAAATTAAATAAAATATAAACAAGGATTTAAAAAAAAAAATTATTTAAACGGTTTATAAAAACTATAGTTAGTAAAATAAAAGTTATTTTTTTTACTAGCTATAAAAAAAAAAAATATAAACAAATATTTAGCTTTATAATAATAAAAGCATATAATATTTAATTAAATATAGCTAACTAAAAATATAACTAAGTATTAAAAAAAAACCTATAGAAGCTATAATTACCTTATGCTATAGCTTATTAAATCTAGAAGTAACTATTATAATACCCCGGTAATTAATAACAATTAAAAATATTAAAACTATAAAAACAAACGTTTAATAGTACTACAAGAGCAAAAACACTATACCTATAACTTAATAATACTAAAAACTATAAAAGCTATAAAAACTTCGCTTATTAACTAAAGCTGTTATAATTAATCCAAACATATAGCATTTCTTTAAGCAGGAGTGTTAAAAGTATATTAAGTTAAAAAGTTATTTTATATACTATATAAAGCAAGGGCTATATAAGGGGCATAAATATCTTGTTTATATATATATAAAGGTTTTCCCACTTTATTTATAAAGTAGTTAAATAGAAAGCAACGCTTATATACCTACCATTTTATTAATATAAAACTATTAAAATATATAAAACTATTAAAAAATAAATATAAATTACTAAAAATAAACCGTTATATAAACCGTTAGCTTAAACTGTTTAAAATTTATAACTATAAATATTTAAAAAACTTAAATTATAAATATAACTTTAAAAATATAAATTAATTTTTTTATATAAATAAATAATAATAAAGCTTTAATATATAATTTAAAAGATTTTAAAAATTACCGCTTAGTTTAATTAATTTAATATATTTTAAAAATTTTAATATTTTTTTTTAGTTCGTGGACGTTATTTATTATTATTACTTCTTTTTTTTTTTAATATTTTTTTTATACCGTTATATAAATTTAATATATTTTTAAATTAAAACTATAGTTTTAAAAATTTATTTATAATCTTTTTATTTAATTAAATTTTTACTTACTTTATTATACTACTAGTTATAAACAAATAATAAATTTTAGCTTAATTATTTATATAATAAGTTTTAAAAAATAAAATAAAACGTTTATAATAATAACTTGTTATAGTTTATATAGTTAAAATAATAATAAAAAATAAAAGCTTTTAAATATTATAAATTTTAATATATTGTTTAAAAAATAAAAAAAGTTAATTTTAATAGCTATAACTTAATAGTTTTATTTTATATTAATTATATACTATATTTATTTTAAGCACTTAAGTATAACTTTTTAATAAAGCTTTTTTTATTAACCTAGCTTTTTTTATTATTATTACTTTTATTATTAATATTTTTTTTATTATTAGCACTGTTTTTATTATTAATACTTTTTTTATTATTAATATAATATTTATTATTAATAATTTTTTTTTTATTATTAACTTAGCTTTTATTATTAACTTTTTCTTAGTTTTTTAGCTAAGTTATATTATTATTAAATTTAAAAAATATATTATTAATTTAATAAAAGTTTTAACTTTTATTATAAAAAATACTAAAAAAAAACTTTTTAACGTTATAGCTTTAACTTAAACTAATAATATTATAGCTTTAAAAAATATTCTGCTTTTTAATATAATTACTTTTATTATTATTATAAGTATTTTTATTTTTACTTTTATTTTTATTTTTATTTTTATTTTTATTTTTATTATTATTTTTATTCCTAAGCTTATTAATAAAGTGAACTAAGGTAAAATAACAGGATGTAGAATTTAAGAAGTAGGTTATATATATTGTTAGTAGAACTAGCAATATATATGGACTATTAACTATATATGGCAGCTGTTGCTAAATAGCTACCCCGCGGAGCGGGGTGGGCACTAGCAACAGTGGCCTATTAGGATGGACCTTTTAAGGGTCCTTATTACTTATTAAAAATAGTATTAAAAATAACAGTATTAAAAATATTATAAAAATAAAAAAATAAAAACTTTTTAACGTTATAGCGTTAAATATTAACGTTAATATTATAGCTTTTAATAGTAGTTTTTTTAATAATATAAATATAAAACTTATAAAAAAATTAACTATTATTATAAATTTATTTAATAAAAACAACTTTAATATAATTAAAAACTATTTTTAATTTAAAGTTTTAAAAATAATTTATAAAAATATTAAAATAATAATAATAAAAAATATAAATATAAATATAAATATAATTAAAAATATAAATATAAATATAAATATAAATATAACTATAACTTTTAATATTAAAGATATTAAAAAAGCTATAGTAAAAAATAAAAAACTTATAGCTAAAAAAAAGTTTTTTATAAATAATAAAATATTAGCCCAAGTTATTAAATATATAAAAGTTTTTATTAAAGCTATTAATAAAGCTAAAAGCGGTAAAAGTAGTAAAAATACGTTTAAAAATAAAAATAAAAATAATTTTAATAAAATAAAAGCAAATAAACCTTTTTAATAGCTTTTAAAACTAAAATAAAATAAAATAGCTAAACATTGTTAAAAAAGCTAAGTATTTCTGCTAAATAAGCTAGCTAAACGTTAAACAGCTAATAATTACTATTTAGCTAAAAAACGTTATAATATTAATATAATATAAATTAATATTAATAAAAATAATTAAATTTTTTTTTATTTAATAAAAAAGAAATATAGCTAGCTTAGTTAATAATAAAATATTACAGGGTTTATTTTAAATAATAAAACGTATTATAATATAAAATAATATATAATATATTAAAAAATATTATTATTTAAAAATAAAAATATTAATAATATTATATTAGCTAGTTATATTATAAAAAAAAAATTTAAAAATAAGATTTATAAGATAAGCTGCTAGGTTAAAAGCTTAAACTATTTAATTTAAAAAAAAAACAAAAAATAAATCGTAAAAAAAAAAAACCTAGCAAAATTTACTAGTTTAAAGCCAATAAAATAAACGTTGTTTTTTACGGGCAATAAAATATTTATTAAAATATTACCTTTAAATTTTATTTAAAAAGTTAAACTAAGCAAAAATAACATTATTAAATATTTATTTAATATAAAGTTTAAGTTTAAGTTAAACTTATTAAATTAATAGTTAATAATTATATATAAAATATTTAAAAAATTATTTAAAATTAAAAAAAACTATAATGTTAAAGTAAATAATATAAAAAAAGCAGCTAAAAAAGCTATTAATAAATTAAATAAAATAAATATTACTATAAACTTTATTTTAACTTAGTATAAATAAAACAATAATAATAATAATAATAATAATAATAATAATAATAATAATAATAATAATAAAAATTTAAATATAAAAATATTAAATAAAAAAAACATGGTTATAAAAAATTATATATTTATAAAAAGTTATAAAACTATAAAAGGTTATACGCTAATAAAATATTATACACTTATAAAAAATAATATTATTATAAAAAGAAATAATAATATAAAAAAGAAAAATAATATAAAAAATAACGCGGATATAAAAAATAAAAAAATAAGCTAAGCAGCTTAAATAATATTAAATATTAATAATATAATTTATTTAAATTATTTGTTTATATTAATATTAAATAGTTTAAGTAAATAATCTATTATTTATTATAAGCTAAAATTATTCGGGGAACTAAAGTTAAGCTTAAAAAATTGGATATTATAAAAATAATATTACTTTTTTATATTATATAAAGTATATATAAATATAACATATAATATAAATATAATATATACTTATAATATATATGCCTGCTTATATTCTTAGTTAGTTTTCTTAAGTATATAACTTTTATAAAATTATATATAGCTTTTATATAATGTTATATAAAGTTTTTATATTTATTTATAATAATATATTAAAAATAATTATATTTAAATAAAAGTATTTAAAGCTATAAATTATATATTAAATATAACTATACTTTGTAACTTTTTATAAATACCTAGGTATAAGTTAAATAAAAAGGGTTTTTAAAGCTGCGGCTTAAAAAAATGCTTCAAGGTACTTTTATATAATATAAAAATAATAAAGAAATTTAAATATATTGTTTATAATAAACTATTTAATATATATTTATTTAAGTAAATAAGTAGGTATAAAAGTAAACATATTATATATATTATAAACTATAATATATAATATTAATTATTAAAAAATATATTAAAGATATAAATATAACGTTAATTTTATTATATAAACACCTTGTTAATAATTAATACTTATAATATATTTTACTTATATATTTATTTAAATTAAACATTTTAAATAAAATATATATATATATTATATATTATATATATATTATAATTTAATTAACTATAATTAACTACCTAGCTTATTTAAACTTATATAGTAAAAATATAAATGCGTATAAAAGCTATATTAATTAAATTAAATAAATATATTATTAATAATATACGTATATTTAAATTAAGTATTTTAATTAAATAAATAAATAAATAAATAAGTAAATAAATATAATAAATATACTATATATAGCTTACTATATATTATATAAAAAATATATATAAACTAAAATTAAATAATTAAACTATATCATTATAGTTAAAATATACTTAATATATATAAAAGCAAATATTAGTTAAATTAAATAAATCTTTATACCTTTTATAAAGTTATAAAGTTATAAGGTTATAGTATAAAAAAGCTGTATTAATTAAATACTAGTTTAATATTTATTTATATAAATAATTAATATATACACGTGGGTATTAAGTATGTAGTACAGTACGTATAATATATACCTTGTAGCTTACGTGCGCAATTATTATTTTAAGCTAAACTTCTACTAGTAGTTTATATAGCTTTTTAATAGTTTAAACTTTAAATTATAACTTTTTAATAGTTTATAAGGTCGTTATAAAGCAAAGCTAGTAGTTTTTTATAAAAATTTTAATAGTTTTAATAAGCTTAACATAAACTGTTTAATAGTTTTTAAATATATATAAAATAACCTATAAAAACTACTATAGTAGTTTAGCTATATATAATAAATAAATAAAATATAATATTATATAAAATAAAAATATTATAAAGCTTTTATTAAATATATATATTTTTAATAATAATATATATAAAATATATTTATATAAAATTAATTAATATAAATATATAATAATTATAAATAAATTAAATATATTAATTTTATAATATTAAAGTATATAATATAAAGTTTATTTATTTATATAATTATTATTTATATAAAATATATTATTTAAAAACTTTTTTTATAATTATAATATAAAAATAAATATAATATAATATATATAATATAAATAATTTATAAATAAATAATAAAAAGTTTAATATAATTTAAAGTTTATAAATATTAAATATAATTATTTTTAATAATATAAGTTAAACTATAAATAAATTTATTATTATTTAATTATATAATATATTATTAATTAATAAATTAATTTTAAATATTATTTAATATAAAAACTTAAAATTAATTAATAATAAACTAAATTAAAAATTAATAATAAAAAAAAATATAATTATTTATAATATTAATATATATTATAATATAAAATAAAACTAAAATAAATTTTAAATAAAAAATATTAATAAATAAAAAATATAATAAATATTAATTAAAAAACTTTAAATTATTTATTATAAATTAAAATATAATAGCTTAAAGTTAAATAAATATAAAATAATATAAAAAAAACTTTTAATATAAAAATAATAAAATATTAATAAAAATAAAATATATAATATAATAGTTTTTTATAAATTATATATATTATTATTATATTTAATATAAAATTATTTTTAAATAAATATATATAATTTAAATTATATTATACTTTAATTATTTAAAATAAAAATAAAATATTATAATAAAATATATTATATAAATAATTTAAAAAAATTATATTTTTTAAAAATAATAAATTATTAAATATAATATTTTATTTAAATTTTCTTTAATTTATAATATTATTTTTATATTAATATTAAAATATATTATATAAATATATATATATTATTTAATTTTTAACTTAATTATAATATAATAAATATTTATAAATAAACTATTTAATTTATATTATAATATAATATTAACTTATTTATTAAATTATTTAATTTAAAAAAACTTATAACGTTTTTAAATAATTAAATATATAGTTAAATAAACAGTTAAATAAATAATTAAACAAGTAATTAAATAATTAAATAATTAAATAGCTTTATTTTTAATAAAAAGTAGTTAAATTAATTTAAAAAAATTAAATTAATAAAATATATAATTATTTTATTATAAAAAAATTAATCTTTTTTTATTTTATTTAAATCTTTTATATTTTAAACTTTTTAATAAAAATATTTATTTTTTATACTTGTTTTAAAATAATATTAAATATTACTACTTAACTATATAAACCACGTTTATTCCATAAGCAGTAAACCTCCGGCTATAGTAATAATAAAACTATATTACTTAGGTAAGCATAGCTTAGAGGGCAGTGAAAGGTGGCAAGGGAGACAACATTAATTGGACCCCACATTAGAAGCAAACATATAATGCTATAAGACCGGCTTTTTGTTTTTGGTCTTCCTTTCGCTACTGACATCTCTTTTTACAACTGCGGTTTTAAAAAACAATTTGTACGACAATATGGCTGAGGTTATAGGGTTTTCTACAGAAAGCTGGCTACCTGCACCTCGGGTACCGCTTACAATTACCAAAGCTGTCAATCTGGGGACCATTAAGAACCGTCAAGAGTCAGACTGGTTCATGGGCCTTGCCACGGCAATGAATCAAGTCAAGAAAGACCAGCCGCAATGCCGAATGTTTGCGAAAATGGCCTTTTTCATGATGGACGTTTTGCCGCGGGGCCTAGTCTTAGATTTCGGTCACATTAACGGGGATGATGTGATGCATCAGCTGCTATGTCACATGAACGAGATGGCGGCTTCCCGACACAAAGTCTCACGGGATGCCGACACGGCGTGGCAGCAACTGGAAAAGTGGATGTCCTTAGGGGATGACTGGAAAGCTGCCTCCCAGAACGCCCGGCGCGACCCCTCGGCGGGCAAGAACCGCTATAGGCTCACGGGCAAAGTTCCCGGGCTTTTATCACCAGCCGGCATACTAGCGGTCCTGATTTTAGCGTACCCGGACATCAAGAAGTATCAGACACGGATCGAGCAGTTGGGGATTCAGTGGATGATCCAGCCGCGAGATACACTGCTGGTGCGGCGCGGGTTTTGGAAACACATCACGGACAGAGACCTTCATTCCATCTTTGATCCCGAGGAGGACCGTAGATCGGAGGTCGCGTTCCTAGCAGACTACACTCAGCTCTTTGGTAAAAACTTTACCTCATGCAGGGTGGATATGCGGCCTTACTTACCTCCTTGGGCATTGAAATATGTCCGAGTCACGATGCCGATAGAGGTGCCCGTCGACGACCGGGACGACTATACCCCCTATCTTCCCCATGAGCCCCATGACGTCAGTCCAGGCGACTGGACTGCTGGGCGGAGCAAGTTATCCAGCGTCCTGGATGTAGATGCAAGCACGTGTGGTAATGAGGACGCGCATGGAGATACAGACACGGACGGCGATGCAGATGCGGATGGTGACATGACGGTGGAACTCTTCACAGATGAGGAAGCTAGCATGAACCATGCCCAGGAGGCATCGGAAACTACGGATAACATCCGAGGGCTGTCTATGGCACTTAATCCGGTGCATTCCAAGGCGGAAACGGAGTTGATGAGATGGCTCATAACCCTACCTTGCACGGAAGAGGTCCTCTTGCCCTGGTGCAAATTCTGGGCCGCGATGCACGACCAGGCACGGTCGTACGAGGAACAGATTGTCACTCGATCTCTTTTCCTCCAGAGCCTTCGAAGGCTCGAGAGTCTTTTTTCCTCGGCATTTTCGGACGCGGCCGAGTCGTACATGCTGCAAGACATGGAAGATGGAAGGGCGACGCTGTTGACCCCAGACCACGCCGCTCTAGAAAGGCTGAAACGAAGTAAAGGCTACGTCGCCTGGGAGCTTGTTCGTGAGCAGCTCATGCAACACGTCGACGCCAGATATGCTAGGGATCTTGCCATGCTACTCGACCGACAGGCTTGTTTTTTCCACGAGGTCCACGCGCATAACATCTTTAGTTCATATGCCGAGGATGTTGTTACTATTGATAGACTCCGCGCACGGGGCTTCCTCCTTGTAGACGGTCTCGAAGACGAGGAGAAAAAGACGTATCGACGACGGCTTCTAGATAACAGGGCAGCTCTTCGGCTCACAAAGTGGCAGCTGCGGGCCATCGTTATGCCAGGCCACAGCGATGTTCTGACCCCTGAGCAGGCTCGTATCTATCAGGAGAGGGTCGCTCGTTCCCCCGAAGGCTCCCTGGAAGGCTCCCTGAACCATGACGTCCAACATCGACCCACGATCCCTCTGGCTATTCCAGTGGATACGGATCTGATCGATGGGAAGCTAGGGTACGACTTGTTCCGAAAGCTCTTTGGCCAGATCCCGCCGCCTAGCTTTGTTCAAGCGTCCGCCCAGGCCAAGGTCGTCCAACCCCAAGCAATGCAGCTCTCGTCCACTCATATGCAACGACCGCACGATATGGTCAGCGGGTCGGAAAAAGAGACACACCTCTTTGCAACATACGCGAATTACCAGCCAAAATCCAATGCGGCACGAGCGGACACGGCACCAGGTGGATCTAGCAGGCAGTCTTCTGCTACGCTGAGCGCTGCCACGGACGGGAGTCTCTTCGCAGTGTATGAGAACATCAACCAGGGGAAGCGAACAGCCAGTCCGAATGCGAGACCGCCGAAGAGAGTAAAGCTCGCGGACCTGACCAGGGAAGAGTTTGTCGAGGATCTCGAGACCTACAGTGGCCGTCTAAAAGCAGACTTGGTCGGAGAAATTAAATCGTCCCGAGCTGAACTAGCATCAGAAGTAACAGAAGGGGTCGCACAGAGCGAGGCCTCACGAAGTGCGAAGATAACGACGGATATTGAGGCGTCCCTCGATAGGCTAAGGTCTGAAGTCATGAAAGAGCTAGGCTCTCAGAGTGAAGTCCAGGCGAAACAAATTTCCGACTCTATGACGACGGTATCGAAACGAATGGAAAATAACTTAGGCAAGCTGCAGGCGAGACTAGCGAACCTAGAGGCGTCCTTGGCCAAACCATCACCACAGATGGGAGAGGATGGATTTTTGACCCAGAACTGCCCAGCCCCAAAAGGCTGGAACCAGAAGGACTACGAAGCGCTGCTTACTCGAGCAGCGATAAATCTGATTGCCAATCAGGAATCACCTTCTGGAGAGCTTCTGATTACTATTGATAAGTATACCTCGGTTAAAGATAGTTTTCCGGACATTCCCGTACATGATTTTAGTGTTGCTTTTGAGCACGAATATGTTCGAGCGTTTAATCGGCCGTTGGACCGCAACAAGCTTCTAGGCCTTGGCGATTAGTAGGACGATGGGCTTGGGTTTTTAGGATATTGGGTCTGGAATTCTATAGCTTGTAGTTTGTAGCTGTCAAAATAGTAGGTGTATGAGCGTTGCATTCAACTGATCTACTTTATGAGTAAGGTGGGAAGACCTTAATATATAAATGAATAGGACGTCCGTGTCCCTTTGTGACCCTTGCCTTATAGAGTACGTGAAGTGATTCCTTGACCTAGTACAGCCTAAAGTGCCCAGAACAACTCCAGGGCGCCTTTAGGCAGGACATACACAGGCTTCTAGCCGCGAGATCAGGACACGGAGACTTCAACTGGTACCATAGAAAGTTTAACTATAGCGACCACCACGACTGCTCTTGCGGTAGGATTAAAACACCACAGCACCTTCTATTATACGAGAAATCAAATAAAAAAAAAGAACCGTTGGCCCAAGATAGTCCTTACAGCTAAATGTTTGGTGTTTTTGTTACAGTATTATACATTGTTGTACAGAGTGTTAGGACTCCTTCATACGGGGTAGGTGTAAACCTCTGTTGTTGCGTGGTGTGGGTACCGGAGGGTCCTCGGGAACAGCCTCATGATAGTTATATTCATAGTCTTTGCTTCCTCCACTGCTGCATAACTGCCCCAACGGTCCTGTTAAGTTTCTCCCTAATCTCCTTATTACTATAACCCTTTTTTCATCTTTTTAAGACGCCGTTTATCTTTAGAGCACCATACGCGACTTAGCTCGCGCAGTGTTGAAATCAGAGAGGCTAGTAAATCTAGTGGCTAAGTACTTCGCCTTATATACATTTTTTAAATAAATTAAAATATTATTACATTATATTATATTAAAACTTAGTTCTTTAAATAATATAATATATAGTTTATTAACTTAATATTTATAACTTAATAAATTATAAACTTAAAAGCTTATAATTATTATTTTTAAACATTTATTTATATAAATTTAATTTATTTTTAATAAAAATTTATTTTTATTAAATTAAAATTATTAAAAATAATATTAAATAATAAAATAATAAAAGTATTAACGTGATTTATAAACGAGTTATATATTTAAATAAATTATATATTTTATATTATATTTTTATATTTAAATATAAATAATTTAATTAATTTAATAAATATAATTAAATATTAATTAAATTTTATTTTATTATTTAATTTTATATATTTTTTACAAGTTTTTAAATTATAGTTTATTTTATTATATTGTTTATATTATTATTAATATAATAAACTTAATTTATTATTATTATAGTTTTTTAACTTTTTTAACTATATTAACTTTTATATATTTTTTTAAATCATTAAAGTATATATATTTTTTATTATAAAATTTCTTTTATTTTATAAAGGTTTTTTTTTAACGTTTATTAAATATATTATTTATTTTATAAAATTTATAGTTTTTATTATTCGCGAAAATAATTTAATATATTAATAATTAATTTATTTTTATAAGCTAGTTAATAATATTAAAAATAAATATTAAAAACCTTTTTTAATAATTAAAGATTTAGTTTTTAATAAAACTTAACTATATAGTTATTTTTTAATAGTTTTTAACGTTTAAAAAACTTAAGGTTTAAATAAATTAAAAATATTTAAAATTAACATTAATAATTTTATTTATATATTTAGCTTTAAATTTATAGCTTGTAGATTTTAAAATATTTATATTTATAAAAATTATATAATAAGCTTTTTTATTTATTTAGCGTAAATTATTTATATATATTTATTTAATATAAAATAAAAAGACTTTTATAATATAAAAAAACACTTTAATTAATTAATTAATTAATATAATTAATTAAAATTAGTTAATTTTAACATATTTACTTATTATTAAAATTAAGCGATTTTAAATAAATATATTAATTATATAATTAATATATTTTATTATATTATAAAAAATGTTTTATTTTATATTAAATAAATATATATAAGTAATTTACGTTATATAAACCGTTATTTTAACTTTTTAAATTTAATATACTTTTTTAAAAAAGTTTATATAAATAAAGCGTTTTATAAAATAAATATTAAAAATAACTAAATTAATTTTAATTATTATAAAATTTAATAAAAAGTATAAAATAAGCTAAAATAAAAGCTTTAAATAATAAACAAAGTATATATAATTGCTTTTTATTCTAGCTTTATTTATAGTTATTTAATTTTAAATAGTTTAATTTATTTTTTAAAAGTAAGTTTTTTAAAGCTTTTAAACCTTAATATATTTTATTATTTAATTTTTTATAAAAGTAATATTTATAAGTGTTTATAAGCTTTAACTAATTAAAAAATTAATTTTATTTATTTTAGCTAAAAGTTTTTATTAGCTTATTAATAATTATATTATTTATTAATATATAAACTATTTATAAACTGTTTTTTTTACTTTTTAATAAAGCTTATAATTATAAATATTTATATAATAAAGTTTTATATATAAATTTATTATATTCTTTATAACAAGTTTAATTATTTATTAATTATTATAATAAATAATAATATCTTAACTATTTATAATAAATTTTAATTTTTTAATAAAATAACTTATAAATATAGCTTTTTTAATAGCTTAAGCTAACGTTAATAATTTAGCTTTTGTAGTAAAAATAATTATTATATTTTATTTATTTATTTATTCATTTATTATCTAAATATTTTATTAAATAACTTTATTATATATATTTATAAACTTTTTTAATTTAAAATATTATTTATAAAAAATATACTATTAATAATTTTAAAATTATTATTATTTTTAAATTATAAAACATAATATTAAGTTTAATTAAAATATTTAAATTATTAATCCGTTAATTTATAATATTAAAGTTTTAAATTTAAAAGAAATTATAAAAGTTTTAAAGTATTTAAGGTTATATTAAGCTAAGTAATTATAGCTATATATATAATTAAAAAAATCTTTTTTAATAAAAGTATATTTTTTATTTACTAGTTAATTTTTTATATAGTAGTAATTTTATTATTATTATTAATATATAAAATAAAAATAAAAATATATTTTTTAGCTTAAAAATCCTTTTTAACTATAAAGTTTAAAATAGTTAAATTAGTTATTTTTAATAATTTTAAATAATTTTAACTTTTAAAAACTATTAAGAATTATTATTATTAGTTATTTAATAAGCTTATTTAAACTGTTTTATAGTTTTTTAAATAAAGTTTTTTTAGTTTTTTTTATAAATAATAATAAAGTTTATATAAAACAACTTTATATTTTATTTTCATAAAGGTTAAAGTTATTTTTTTTATTATAATAAAAATAATCTTTTAAGCTATATAAGGCTTTATTAAGTTTTAAAACAGTTTAAAGTTTTTTATAGCTAAAAAGTATTTTTATATAAATTCTTTTATTAAGTTTAATATTTATAAACGTGTTAATAATATTATTTTATTTTAATTTAAAATTAAACTTAACTATAATAATTATAAATATTTTAAAAGGTTTCCTAGCAAAGGTTAATATATATATAACCTTTATAATATTTTAAAGTTATTAATTTTTTTAAACTATTAGTTTTGTTTTATATTTTAAATAATAGTTATATTTATTAAATATATATATATATATTTATATATATTTAAATATTAGCTTATTTTAAATAATATTTATATTAATTTTAATTTATAACTTTATTTTATAATAACTTTATAAATAAGTTTTTTTTATTAATTTAAAGCTTTTATTTATAAAATATTATTTAAAACTTTCATAAAATTTAAATAAAAAAATTAAGTTTTTAATATAGTTTTTATTTATTTTAAATATATTTAAAAAAAAGGATTTTTTATATATATAAAAAATTTAAAGTTTTAGTTTTTATTTTTACTTTTTTTATTTATTAAAATAGTTTAAAAAATGTTTTAATAATTTAATTATTAAAGCTTTGTTTATTAATATATTATTTTATATTTTTAAAATATGTAAATATTTTTTTAAAAATATAACTTTTTAATAGCTTTTATATAATTTAAAGCTAATATAAAATTAAATACTTAAGTTTTTAGCAAAAAAAGTACAACTAAGTAAAACAAAAGTTTTTTTAGGTTAAAATTTTAGCTAGGAAATTTTTAGTTGTTTAAATAAAAAATTTTATTTTTTTATTTAAAAAACCTTTTTATAATTATTAGCTTTTATTAAATATATATAGTTATATTTAGTATTCTAGTATAAATAAACAGCGATTAATTATTAAATAAATATATATAAATAAATCTATTTTTTATTTTAAGTATAAATAAATATATAATTATTATTATATACTTATTATTTTTTATTTATTTTTTTATTTATATATAAACTATTTTATTTAATATTTTTAATATATTTAATATATTTATTAAAGTTTTAGTTTTAAAATAACTAGCGGTTTATATTTATTATAAAACTTTTTTAATTTTATTTAAGTTAAAAATTATTATTATAAAACCTTTTTAATTTTATTTAAATTAAAAATTATTTTAAAAATTTTAATATTATAATATATTTTTTTAACCTAAAATAAAAACTAATAATTATTTATTATAGCTAATAAATTATTTTATATAGCTAGAAAAACTTTTAAAAAATAACACCGGTAAAACATAACCTAAATTTTATTTTTATATTTATTAATAACTAATAAATTACTTTATATAACTAACTTTAGCTTTAATTATATAAAATATTTAAAAAAAACTTTAAGTTTAATAAATAAGTTTTTGTTATTATTTTTAATAATAATTATATTAATAATTTTAAACTTATTTAGTTTTATATTTGTTTTAATTTTAAATATTTTTATATAAACTTAAATTTATTAAGTTTAAATTAATAATTAATATAAAAAATAAACTAGTTATTAAATCCGTATAAAAGAAATTTATATAAATAATATAATAAATAATAAATAAATTTAATACTATTAATAATAATAATTATTATTAGCTGGTTAAATAAATTATATTAATTATTTAAGCTTAATGTTTATTTTTTAATAAAATTTGCTTATGTTTTTTTTAAACAAATAGCGCGGTTATTTAAAAAGTAGCTAATATACTTTGATTTTTTTTATTAAACTTTTATAGCTGTTTAAAAAAAAAAGCTAATAAATTGTTTATATTTTATATAGTTATTATTTTAATTATTGTTTTAATTATTAGTTATAATATTATATATATTTAATAAATAATAAATAATAAATAGTAATAAAAAAAAAGGTTTTATTAAATAAAAAGTTTTAAAAACCTAGGCTTTTTTATTTTTAAATGTTTAACTTTTTAGTAAGAAAAGTATAATTAAGTAAAATAAAGGTTTTTTTAGTTTAAAATTTTAGCTAGAAAATTCTTAGTTGTTTAAATAAAAAATTTTATTTTTTTATTTAAAAAACCCCTTTGTTATTATTAGCTTTTATTATATATATATAGCTATATTTAATATTTTAGTATAAATAAATAATAATTAATTATTATATAAATATATATAAATAAATCTATTTTTTATTTTAAATATAAATAAATATATAATTATTATTATATATTTATTATTTTTATTTATTTTTTTATTTATATATATATATAAACTATTTTATTTAATATTTTTAATATATTTAATACTTTTAATATATTTAACGTATTTATTAAAGTTTTAGCTTTAAAATAGCTAGCAGCTTATATTTATTATAATATTTTTTTGATTTTACTTAGGTTAAAAATTATTTTAAAACTTTTAATTATTTAATTTTACTTAGGTTAAAAATTGTTTTAAACATTTTAATATTATAATATGTTTTTTTAACTTAAAATAAAAATTAATAATTATTTACTATAGTTAATAAATTATTTTATATAGCTAGAAAAGTTTTTAAAAAATAATACTAGTAAAATATAAGCTAAGTTTTACTTTTATATCCGTTAATAATTAATAAATTGTTTTATATAGCTAAAAAAGTCCTTAAAAAATAACGCTGGCACAATGTAAGCTAAGTTTTACTTTTATATTTATTAATAACTAATAAATTATTTTATATAGCTAACTTTAATTTTAATTATATAAAATATTTAAAAAAGTTTTAAGCATAATAAACAAGTTTTTATTACTATTTTTAATAATAATTATATTAATTATTTTAAACCTGTTTAGTTTTATATTTATTTTAATTTTAAAAGTTTTTATATAAACTTAAATATATTAAGTTTAAATTAATAATTAATATAAAAAATAAACTAGTTATTAAATTTATATAAAATAAATTTATTTAAATAATATAATAATTAATAAATAAATTTAATATAAATAATAATAATAATAATTATTAGCCGGTTAAATAAATTATATTAATTATTTAGGTATAATTTTTATTTTTTAATAAAAATTTATTTATATTTTTTTTAAATAAATAACCTAGCTGTTTAAAAAATAACTAATATATGTTTTTTTTATTAAGCTTTTATAACTACTTAAAAAAAAAACTAATAAATTATTTATATAATAATTATATTAATTATTTTAAACTTATTTAATTTTATATTTATATATTAATTATTTTTAATTTATTTAGTTTTATACTTATATATTAATTATTTTTAACTTATTTAGTTTTATATTTATATATTAATTATTTTAAACTTATTTAGTTTTATATTTGTTTTAATTTTAAATATTTTTATATAAACTTAAATTTATTAAGTTTTAATTAATAATTAGTATAAAAAATAAACTAATTATTAAATTTATTTAAAAAAAATTTATATAAATAATATAATAATTAATAAATAAATTTAGTATAAATAATAATAATAATTATTATTAGCCGGTAAAACGGATTATATTAATTATTTAAGCTTGATTTTTATTTTTTAATAAAGTATTTTTATATTTTTTTTTAAACATATAGCGCGGCTGTTTAAAAAATAGCTAATATATTTTTGTTTTTTTTATTAAGCTTTTATAGTTGTTTAAAAAAAAAGCTAACAAATTATTTATATTTTATCTAGTTATTATTTAAATTATTGTTTTAATTATTAATTATAATATTATATATATTTAATATATAGTAAATAATAATTAATAAATAATAATAAAAAAAAAAAAAAAAGGTTTTATTAAATAAAAGGTTTTAAAAACTTAGGCTTTTTTACCCTTAGGTTAAAAAAGCTTTTAGTTAAAAAAAACTTTAATATTAAAAATATTTATTAAATTATTAAAGTTTATATAAAATAGTTTAATTTATTTAAAAGTTTATAATTTAGTTTTAAATTTAATAAGATTTATTATAATATTTTAAATTTATTAATTAAAGTTTTTAATAATAGCTATAGTTATAACTTAATAGCTTATAATAAGTTAGTTAATAGCTTTATTATATACTAGCTAATATATTTAATATATTTATTACTAGTTATTATTAACAGCTTACTAGCTGTTTTATACTTTATACTTTATATATATAACCTACTTAATATAAATATTTTATAGCTAAATTCCTTGTTTTTTTTCTTTTTTTTATAGATTTTAATATAATATAATATATATTATTAAAGCTTTGTTTTTATTAATATATAAGTATAATAATTTATAAATTAGTTTTTATTTTTTTAAAATATTAAAACTATTTTTTAATATTTTTTATACTTATAATTAAATTAATTTATTATATAAAAACTATAATATAAAATTATATTATATTATATAATAATAAAAAATAAAACTAGCTTAAAGTTAAGGTTTATAAATAAATAAAAATATTATAAACGATTTTATTACCTTAATAATTTAAAAAAAAACATATTTATAATTATAATAAAAATAAAGTTTATTTATTTTATAAAAATAAAATCTTTTTTTATTAATAATATAATTATAATAAGTAATAATAATAATAACTAATAAAATATTTTATTTTATTTTATTTATTAATTTAATAATTAAATTAATAATTTTAATTTTTTAAATATAAAATATTATAAAAATATTTTTATTATATATAATATAATTAAAGCTTTAATTTAAAATTATATAATTATAGTTTTAAAAAATAATAATTTTATTTTTTTATTTAAAGCTATTATTAAGCTAAATAAATTAGTTTAGTTTTATTATAACGGGCTTTTTAATAAAAAAAACTTTATAATTTAATTTTTCTTTATTTATTTTTTATTTTTTAAGTTTAAAATTAAATTATTATTAATAATAGTTTATTATTAAAAATTTATTAAAAGTTATATTTTTTTAACTTTATTAATATTTAAATAAATAAGTTTTTATTATAAGTTAAAAAATTAAATAAAATTATTATTAAAAAAATAAAAAATTAATAAAGCTTTATAAAAAATTTAAAAAGTTTAACTTTATAAATAATATAATTATTAATTATAAATATATTAAAAAACTATTAAATAATTTAAATTAATAAATTATTAATTTATTTAATTAATAAAAAATTATAGTTATTTTAACTTAAATTAAAACTAAACTTTATAAGTTTATTAAAGTTTTTATATTAATATTTTATAATAATAAAAATAAAAATAATATTTTATTTAAAATATAGTTTTTAAATATAAAAGAATAACTAAAAATTAAAAGTAATTAGTTTATTAATAATAATATTAAATTAATTATTATAAAGTTTTATATTAAAAATATAATATTTAAACGTTTATTATTTTATTTTTTTAATAAATATTTTAATATTATTAAAACTTTTAATATTTTTATATTAATATTATAAATAAAACTAATATTAAATAATAAAAGTTTATTTATATTAAATATAAAATAATTAAATTCTTTATTTTTAAATTTAAATTTATTTATTTAACAAAAAATCAACTAATATAATAAACTAGGGTAAAATATAAAATTTAAAAAAAGGTTATATATATTATTAATAAAACTAATAATATATATAAATTATTAATTATATATAACAGCTGTTGTTAAATAATTACTTTATAAAACAAGGTAAGTATTAACAATAATAGCTTATTAAAATAAACTTTTTAAAGGTTTTTATTAAAATACTAGGCGTATAAAAAACTTTATTAATTTTAGTAAAAAAAAAACTAATATATAAATAAATTAATATAATAAATATATTTAAATATTAATAATTATATTTATTATTATTATATTTTTTACGTTTTTTATTTTTATTTTTTTATTTTATTAATTATAAATTTAAAAACCTTTTTAATATTTATTATTTTAAATGTTGTTTTTATTTCTATAACTATAGTTTTAAAAGCTTCTTTAAAAAAGCCCGTATTTAGCTTTTAAAACTAAACCCTTTATTTAATTAATATTATTTCTTTTAACTTTTTAAGTTACGCTAGCACTTTAAGCTTTATAAACTTTATTAACGCTATAAGCTATACAAGTAATAAAACTAAATTAAAAATAAATATAAAAACTAAGGCTAGGTTTTTATAAGGTTTTTTTTACTGTTAAAAAATATTAATAATTATAGGTTTTTTTTACGTTTTTTATTATTTATTAATTATTATAAGTTTTTATTATTATTTTTATTGTTTATTAACAGCTATAAGTTTTTATTATTATTATAAAAGTATATTCGCGGTTTTATGTAGTAAATTCTAGATTTATATATTAATTATAAGCTAAAGAAAAGAAATAACCTTAAAGGCTTTAACTTTTAATAATAAACTATTTAAATAATTTATACTTAAGTATATATATAAGTTAGCTATAACACTAGCTATATTTTAGCTATATATATTATATTTATATATACGGGCTAACTTATTACTATTAAAGCTGCTAGCTATAACTACCCCTTTATTTTTTATTATTAAAATAAATTAAATATAAAACGTTAATAAACTATTATTATATAAAAAGTTTAATTATTATAGCTATTGTTTATAAAGCGTACGTAATCTTTATAAAATAATAAACTATAAGCTTTTATTTTATATATAGCAGAGCTATATTTTTTATATTTATAACGCGCGTAATATAAATGTTGTTTTTTTTATATAAATAACTTAGTTATTTATTTTTTTAGTATTTAAAAAGCTATAATAAAAAAGGAATTATTGTTATTTTTAATATAGCTGGATTAATTTAATTCTTTTAAAACAAACTTAATAAACGTAATATTATTAATTTTAATTTTATTTAAGTTTATAAACGAAATATTTTTAAAATAACTGTTTTAAATATAATTTTAGCGATTTAGTTTATATTTTTATTTAAAGCTATTTTTAAAACGGAGTAAAAAATTAATAAAAATATTATATTTATTAAAAAGCGATTTATAATTATTAATTTTAACTTATAATTTATTAAAAATAACCGCGTGTAAATTTTAAATATATAAAATATTAAATTATATTAAAGTATTTATATTTTAGTTATTTTTTTTAAATTATAAAAAATATATATATTATATTATTATTTTTTACTTTTATTAATTTAAGTTTACTGGATATTTTTATAATTTCTTTATAATTGTTATAAATTTAATTAAATATTAATATAATTATAATAAAATTTTATTTATTAAATTTTATAGATATAAAAATAAGTTTTATAATTTATTAAACTATTTAATTAAGCTTTTTATATATATAAATAAACTTAGCTTTATTTAAGCTAATTATATTATTATTAACGTATAATTTACTTTTAAATAAAAATAGCTATATATTAAATTTAACTAAGCTAGTAAAAAAAGAATTTAAGTAAAACAAAACAAAGCTTTTATATAAAAATAATAATAATATAATTATTTAAAATAGTTTAAAGTTAAATAATTTTATTTATATAGTTTTAATAAATTAAAATAGTTTTAGCTGTAAATTAATTTAAAAGATTATTTTTAATATTTTACATAGCTGTTTAAATAATAAGCCTGGTTTAAAGTTAAACTATTTAAAAATATATATTTATAAGTTAAAATAAATAATTTTAAATATAAAATTAAATATTTTATATTTATAAATATAAAAATATAAATAAATAATAATAAAATATTAAATAAATAGTTAATAGTAAATAAGTAATAAAGTTAACGTAGTTTATATACGAGCGGATTATACAAGCGAGCGGATTAAAATTTTATTATATAAAAAAAGTCCGTGTGTACTATATTAAGTTTTATAAATAAAATAAATATAAAATTAAAAAAATACCGTTAAATAGCCCCTTTTATAAAGAATTTATATCTAGTCCTAAATCTTTAATTAAATATTTATTAGTTAAGTTATTATATAAAATATACCTTGTATAAAGAATACTTTTATAATTTTATATATAAAGGTGCAACTTTACTATATTTAACATAAAAAATAAAAGAAAATCAAATTTATATATTTTAAATAATTAAAGCTTAAAGAATTAAACCTGTTTATTTTTATGATTTTTTTAAAATTATTTTTTAAAGGTTAAAAAAAAAAGTATATAAATATTTTATCTTATATTTTATACCCTAGTTAAAAAAATAAAAAAAGTTCGGAAAAGTCTCGGACTTTTTTTTTTATAGCTATAAATAAGTAAATATATTAAATATATTTTCTTTTATTTTTATACTATTTTTTAATATATATTAATAATCTTTATAAATAATAAATAAAAGTATATTTTTATAATTCTTTACTTAAAGTTTATTTTTTAAATAACTTTATTAATAAACGTCCAATTAAAAATTTAAAACTAGATATAAATTCTTTATAAAAAAGGCTATTTAACGGTAATTTTTTTAAATTTTATACCTATTTTGTTTATAATACTTAGTAGGGTACGCACGGACTTTTTTTATATAGCAAAATTTTAATCCGCTCGCTTATATAATCCGTTCGTATATAAACTACGTTAAATAAAGTATTTATAAATTTAAAACGTTATATTTATAAGTTTAAAAAAAGTAATTTTTATAACGAAATTAAAAATTTATATTTTAAAATATATATAAAATAAATATTAAATAAAAAAACAATAGTTATAAATAAAAAGCTATTAATTAAAATAAACCTAGTTAATATAAGTAATTTTTTATAAAATTATACGCGAGCTTTTAAAAATAATAATTAGCTGTTTTATATAAAAATATATAAATAAATTAGCTTTAAATGTTTTATTTTATTATTTAAAAAAAAAGAATTTTATAATAAAATAATTATTAATAACGTTTAAAAAAGCTTATAATTATTATAAAAATATATTTGTAGTTTTATATAATAAATTTTAAATTTATATATTAATTATAAGCTAAAAAAAAAATTAGCTTTAAAAGCTTTAACCTTTAACAGTAAACTATTTAAATAATTTATACTTAAGTATATATATAAGTTAGCTATAACACTAGCTATATTCTAGCTATATATACTATATTTATATATATAAGCTAACCTACTACTATTAAAACTATTAGCTATAACTATTATTATTTTTTATTATAATATTAAGATTAACCACTTATAAAGCTACTTATATACAAAAATATACGTATAATACTAGCAATTAAACAATAGCTTAATTACCCCTATAGCCTGATTAAACAAATAGTATATATTTATAAAATTCTTTATTTATAAAAATATTTTACGTATAAAAGCTTTTTTTTTATATACTTAGCTGGTTAATTAAATAAATTAATATATAAAACTATTTATTTTACTGTTTTTAAATATATAATATTATATTTTTTAACTATTTAATATTAATTAATATTTTTAGCTAAAAAATATAAATTAATAAAAATAAAAATAAAATATTAACCTTAATTATATTTTAATATAATTCTTTATATAAATTAAATATTATATATTATATTTTAGTTTTTTTAATAATAAACTATTAAAAAAATTTTAATTATTTTTACGTATTTTAGCTTAGTTTTTATATAAAAGTTTAATTAATAGCATAAAATTATACTACTTTTTAACTATTATTATATAAATTATATAAAAGTTTATTTTATAATTAATTTTTTATATTTATAATTATATTAAATAATAGTTAATTATATAAAGCTATTAAAAATAAATATATAAAAACGTTTAAAATTTTAAAAAATAATTATAAACGTTTTTAATAAATATTTTATATAAATTTATAGCAAAGAAAATTATTAAATATACTAGTATTTTTTTAGCTTTAATATAAAAAACTATTAACTTTTAAATATATAATAATATTTTATATAATTTTTATATAATAAGCAAAAACAAAATTAATATATAAATAATATATTAATATATTAAATATAATTAATTAAAGTATAAATTAAAAATATTATAAAAAATATTAGTAAATAATTTTAAATTTATTAAACTATAAATATTATAATTTATTAATATTAAAATTATTAATAAAATTTATAATATATTTTATATAAAAAATATATTAAATTAAAAAGCAGTTATATAATTAAAAAAAAACTATATTATATAATTTATTAAAAATAAATTTATTTTATTATATTAACTTTAAATCTTTATATAATAATTTTAAAAGTTTTTTATATTTTTTATTTTAAATTAATAACTATTTAATTAAAACTTTTTTATATAATAAAATAATTTTATAATATTAACTTTTAAAATAAAAATATAATTATAAAAAAACTTTTATACGTAAAATTAAAAAAAGCTTTTAATTTAAAATAATATACTATTATATAATAATAAATAATTAAAAGTATGTTTTTAAAAAATACTTTTATTTATTAAATATTATTTATTATTAATATTAATTTATAACTTAGCTATATAATTTAAAAATATATTATATTTTTAATATATAAAAAAATATTTAGTTTTTTAATATTTTTAATAAACTTTAAAATAACTAATATTTTATATAATAATAAATATAAAAACCTTTATATTTTAAATTTAAATTTTATTTATATATAATATATAAAACAAAATTATTTTATTAATAAAATATTAAATATTTTTAAAAACTTAATAAAAAAAAACTGTTTTAATAAACTATATAATTTATTTTATAATAAAGTATAATAATGTATTAATTTTTACCGGAAGCTAAAAATTATAAAAAACTAGTTTTATATAATATTCTTTACTATTTTAACTAATTATATAAAAAACTATTATATATATTATATTAATTTTAATTATATATAAAAAAAAAATATAATATTATAAATTTATATTTTAATATAGTTATAAATTATAACTAGCATTAAATTAATTAAACTAATATTATTTTTATATAAATATATAAATAAAAAAAAAACTTTTTTTTATATAAAATATTAAAAGTTAAAATTAATAAACTTTTTAAAATATAAAAAATATTTAAAGTATAATATTTAAAAAAAATATATTTTAATATAATTATTATATAAGCATATAAAAATATATTAAAATTTAAAATAATATTTATTTTTTAAAAACTTATATATAAAAGTTTTTTTTTAAACTTTTAATTATATTTATAAATTAAAAATAATTTTTTAAATAAATATTTTATATAAAAAATAAAAGAATATTTATTATATAAACTAATAATATAATTAAATAAAATATTATTTTATATAATATAAAAATATTAAACAATACTTTTATTATTTATAAAAATAATACCTTAGTTAAAATTATATAAAAAAATTTTAAAACTATATAAATAATTTTTAAAAAAATCTTTATATAAATAAAAAATATTTTATTTACTAAAAAAAAATTATTAATTAATAAACTATACTTTTTATAAAAAAACCTATATAAAAAGTTAATATTTTAATATATATAAAGTAATATTTAATAATAAGTTAATATTAAAAATTTACTATTATTATTATATAATAACTATTATTTTTTAATTAATATAACTTTAAAATAATAGCTAAAATATATATATAATAAATATATATATATATATATATTTATAAGCTTAAAAAAGAAAAAAAGCAGCAGAAAACAATTTATTTTTAAGTATAAAAGCTAAAACTATACGTTTTATTTAATTTTAAACAAATACTTTTAAACAGTAAAAAAAAATGGTTATATATAAAAGAAAACTATATCCTAGCTTTTTTCTTATATAATATATATTACGTTATTATATAACTTTTATACAATAAATAAAAAATACTTTTATTATAAATTAATGGTTTAACTTATTAATATTTAATTTTTTTCTTTATAAATTAACCGTATATTATAGTTTATACTTTTTTTTTTACGTTTAAATTTTTAGATTATTTAATAATTATATTAAGGTACGTTATAATTAAAATAAAAAAAAGCTAGTATTATAATATTAAAATTAACTACTTATAAAGCTATTTATATATAAAAATATACATATAATACTAGCAATTAAACAATAGCTTAATTACCTTTATAGTTTAATTAAACAAAAAGTATATATTTATAAAACTTTTAACTTATAAAAGAATTTTACGTATAAAAGCTTTTTCTTTATATATTTAACTAGTTAGTTAAATAAATTAATATATAAAGCTATTTATTTTACTTTTTTAATATAAACCTTTAAGGGGTTTATTATATAAAACAGCTGTTATAAGTGGCTTTACTCCGGAGAGGTAGCTATTTAATAACAGCTGCTTTATAATCCTAAGTAGTAAAACAAATATATATTCCTTTAGCTCCGCTAAAAAAATATATATTTATTCTTTTTAATATTTATGCTTTTATTTTACTACCTTAATTAACTTTATTATTTTTTTAAACATATAATATTATACCTTTTAACTACTTAATATTTTTATTATTTAATTTTAATATTTTTTAGTATTATTTTAAAATAAAAACTATATTTTATTTAATATTTTATAATTAAGCTTTATAAATATTAAAAATGAAGCTTAAATTATTAATAGTTATATTAATAATTTTATTTTTTTTATTTAATAAAATAATTAAACTTAATTTTTTTATAATTAAAATAATATTATAAAATTATTTTAACTTTATAAATATTTTTTTTAATATTATTTTTTAAATTCAAATATTAATTAACTTTAATTAAACTAAATAATAATATAAATTAATAAAAAAATATTTATTATTTTTTACTAGTTATAATTAAATAATAAAAATAACTAAATAAGTTTAATAATATAAAAAAAAGTTTAATTTATAAATAAAGTGTTTAATTTTTTATTTAATTATTTATAAACTAATATATTATTATAAATATTCTTTATATAGTTTATTAAATAAATAATATTTATTATAAAAATATAAAAAAACTTTATTTTTAAATATAAATTTTCAAGCTTAATATTTATTATTAAATTATTTTTTAAACTATATTATTATAAAGTTTATAGCTAATTTAATATTTTATTATAAATATTTTTTTAAAACTTATATTTTTTTAAAAATATAATTTAAATTTAAATAATAGTTTATATAAAGTAAATTATATAGCTTATAATTATATAGTATTAAAGTTTTATTATAAAAAAAAAAGTTAAATTAACTTAGTTAAATTTAAAGTAATAATACTAGTTATAGCTAACAGCTTTAATAATAAATAGTTAGTTTATATATATAAATATAATATATATAGCTAGGTTATAGCTAGTGTTATAACTTATTTATATATATATTTAACTATAAATTATTTAAATAGCTTATTATTAAAGATTAAAGCTTACAAGGCTACTTTTTTTTTCCAGCTTATAATTAATATATAAATTTAAAACTTATTATATAAAACCGTAAATATACTTTTATAATAATTATAAGGTTTTTTAAACGTTATTAATAATTAATTTATTATATTTATTTTTTATTAAATAATTTTTACTAATAAAATAAAATATTTAAAACTAATTTATTTATATATTTTTATATAAAACAGCTAATTATAATTTTCGGAAAATCGTAAACAACTTTATAAAAATTTATATAACAACTACTTTTTATAGCTATTTTTACTTTTTGTTTTAAAACTTTTATAGCTTTTTATTTATAACTAATTTTTTAATTAGCTTAAAACTTTGTTTTTTTTTAAATACTTTATAGTATACTTTTTATATAAATTATATATATTTTAAACTTATAAGTATATTTTTTTTAGTTTTTATAAATAATTTAACTAATTTTTTATTTAAACTTATTTTTATAGTTTTATAATTGTTTTTATTTTTTATTTATTATTTTTTATTTTATATTTAAAAGTATAAAACGTTTAATTTTATATTAAAAAATATTTTATTTTAACTTAAAGCTATATATTTTTTAATCATTTAACAATAAGCTAGGTTTATTATTTAATATATTTAAGATTTTATTTAAATAATTATTTAAAACGTTAAAAATAACTTTTTAAACTAATTTACGGCTAAAATCTTTTTAATTTATTAAAACTATATAAATAAAATCGCTTAGTTTTAAACTATTTTAAATAGTTATATTATTATTATTTATATATAAAAGTTTTATTTTTTTTACCCGATTTTTTTTTTATCCAGCATAGTTAAATTTAACGTATAGTTATTTTTATTTAAAAGAAAATTATACGTTAACTATAATATTATTAGTTTAAATAAAGCTAAGTTTAATATATATATAAAAAACTTAAATAAAAAATTTAATAAATTATAAAACTTGTTTTTATATATATAAAACTTAATAAATAAAATTTTATTATAATTACGTTAATATTTAATTAAATTTATAATAATTTTAATAAAGTTATAAAAATATCGCGTAAACTTAAATTAATAAAAATGAAAAATAATAATATAATATATATATTTTTTATATTTAAAATTTACGCGTAGTTATTTTTAATAAGTTATAAACTAAAATTAATAATTATAAAATACTTTTTAATAAATATAATATTTTTATAAGCTTTATATTTTATTTTAAAAATAATTTTAAATAAACATATACGTTAAATAGTTAAAATTATAATTAAACTAATTATTTTAAACATATTACGCTTATAAACTTAAATAAAATTAAAATTAATAATATTATTATAGCCTTAGCGTTATATGTGGCTAGTGTGGCTAGTGTGGCTAGGGTAGCTAGTAGTTTATGCAGGGGTTATAGTATTTACTAGCTAGTATTCACTAGGCAACTGTTGTAGTGAATACTTTTACGGGCTATATATTTAGGTGTAAATTCTTGTACTTATTACGATTTTTTTTCCTTTTTTTTTATGTAGAATATTAGCTTTTAATAATACGTAAATTAAGTGTTTAAACCTGCTGCTTTTATTATATTTATTATAAATATTATACTAGTTAAATTAGCTTTAAAAAAGTTTATAAACGTTAACCCAGCTAATTTTTTTAATATTATATTTATTTAAATATTAAAAAGTTAAATAACATTTAATTTTACACGTAAAAAAAAGTAAAAACGTTATAACAACTATTATTATAAAAAATATAGCTTTATTATATATAAAATAAAAGCTTAAAGTTTATTATTTTATAAAAATTATATATAATTTAAAAATAAAAAATATAATAATTAAGCTTTTTATATAATAATAGTTTATTAACGTTTTATATTTAATTTTTTATAGTAAAAAAAGCTAAAAAAATAGTTATAGCTAACAGCTTTAATAATAATAAGTTAATTTATATATATAAATATAATATATATAGTTAAATTATAGCTAGTGTTATAGCTTATTTATATATATATTTAAATATAAATTACTTAAATAATTTATTGTTAAAAATTAAAGCTTTTAAAGCTTTTTTTTTCTTTAACTTATAATTAATATATAAATTTAAAATATATTATATAAAACTATAAATATATTTTTATAATAACTAGTATAATTTTTATATTTATTTATAATATTATAATTATTTAATTAATTATTTATTTTAACTTTAAAAAAAAAATTTATATATATAAAACTTTTAATTATTAAAATTTAATAATTTTCATTAAATATAATAATTAATTAATTAATATATTTTATTATATTAAAAAAAAAATTTTGTTTTATATTAAATAAATATATATAAGCAATTTATGTTATATAAACCGTTATTTTAACCCCTTAAATCTAACACCTACTTAGGCCGCAAGGGCCACATAAGCCACGCAAGCAAGCCACATAAGCCACGCCTCTGCAGCCTACGTAGCCTAGGTGGCTTAAGTGGGTAGCTTGCCTAGGTGGCCTGCGTAGCCTAGGGGGGTGGCTTGCCTGCGTAGCCTAGGTGGGCCTGCAAGGGCTGCAAGGGCTGGCAAGGGCTGGCGAGGGCCTACAAGGGCTGGCAAGGGCTGCGTGGGCTACGTGGCCTAGGGGGGTGGCTTGCCTGCGTAGCCTAGGTGGCGCGGCTTAGGGGGGCTAGCAGGGGCTGCGTGGGCTGCGTGGGCTGCGTGGGCTGGCAAGGGGCTGGCAGGGCTGGCAAGGGCTGGCAAGGGCTGGCAGGGGCTGCGAGGGGTTGCGTGGGCTGCGTGGGCTGCGCGGCTTGTACGGCTGGGTGGCTTGTACGGCTAGGTGGCTTGTACAGCTAAGTGGCTAGGGCCCTTAAAAACTCAGGCTTCCTTGCCCCTGGGTTAAAGGGGCCTCTAGTAAATAAATATAAAGTTTAAAAAAGTTTAATAATAAACTTTTTAAGCTACGCTTTCTTAAAATTCTATTTTTTTAACTAAAGTTTTAAACTAAATAAACCTTTATTTTTTTTAGTTGTACTTTTTTCGCTTAAAACTTAGGTATTAGTAACCTATACTTTATAGACCGTCATTTGAACCCCTTAAATCTAACAGGGTCTTAACCTAGACGTTTGAGAACAAAGGCCTCCTTGCCCCTGGATTAAAGGGGCCTCTAGTCTCCAAATCCCAACATAGAAATCCTTTCTCACGCCATGTCGCCGTCCTAAAGGCGGCTTCAAGGTCGCCCGCCCATAAAGAATGCCACACAAGTTCACGAGCACAGCACACATTGAGGCCAAGCACAATACAATTCGCCATGAAATTCCAACGCATCGGCGGCCAGGTGGTCCAAGTCGACGATGCGCCCTCAGACGAGCCGAGCGCCGTCTCTGGCATGCTCCGTTGCGTCCTCGAGGAGAACGCTCCCGATGAGACGGATGCTGAGAAGCGCGGCCTGCCATTCCAGCCCCGCTCCTATCGCGACTTCATGCTCTTCGAGCGCCACTACTATGGCGCCGCACTTGGCATGACCAGCCTCTACCGTCCACTGGCCAATGGGCTAGGCCGTCTCTTCTCCGCCATGACCGGCATCGATTTCCCCTTCTTCAAACCTCATGCCCTCTGGTATCAGCAGCCTATATTCTATCAATCGAATCATCTGGCCTTTTATTCCGACGGTGCATCTATTACCTATCCTAGCTACTGCAAATACCTCGACGTTGAGCTTGAGCTTGGCTTCGTGCTCGGGAAGCCTCTGTACAATGCATCGCCCGATGAAGCAACCGCTGCGATTGCCGGCTTCTGTGTCTTCAACGACTTCTCGGCCCGCAATGTGCAGATGGCGGAGATGGCAAGGTATGTATCTCTCCTTGTATCGGCCTTGATCGATGTACTATGAGTAGGGTCTCTTAAAGCCATCGGCGCGGCTGATCGTCCTTCTTCGCAGCGGCTTTGGCCCGCAACATAGCAAGTCTTTCGCGAACAGCATTTCATCCACCGTCGTCTCTGCAGACGAAATTCTGCCTCACATCGACTACCTTTCCGGTCGCATTTTCGTCAACGGCACGGTCGTACAGGAGCCGAAGGTAGACAACTGGCAGTTCTCTCTCGGACAGGTTTGTTATTCCGTCATTACCAACCAATATGATGGCAGGAGGCAAACAGCCAATATCCTGTACATTTTCTCGTGTCTAAGTTTGGTGGCATGCTGCTGTACTTATAAGGCTCTTCTGTAGGCTCTCTCGCACGTATCTAAGAGTACTCGCTTATATCCAGGCGAGTTTTTCGGCAGCGGTACATTTCCATTGGGCGCCGGCATTGAATGGTTCGTCACTTTCTTCCCCCTCCCCTTTGGCCAGAAACGGCCAGCTCGTCTCTGCCGAATCGCGTCTCTAGCACATCACCGTACTATTTTGACCAACGATTTCCTCTAGTACGTGAATTTCTTCTGAGACTATATGAGTCCTGTTCTGCAAATCGGCAGCACCAAGCGCCTGCGACATCTGCGCACATCTATATTTGACTGAACAATAAGACTAACTGGTACTAGACGCATCATTTCAATTACACATAGGTGATGTAGTCAAGCTAGAAATTGATGGCATTGGGTCTGTGACAAACACTATTATGGCCGAGGCCTCATGAGGTGGCGGTTCATTAAGTGGCGGGATGCTGAAACGTTGGCCTTGGTTACCACCAAGTCCAGTTGCGGGTGCTACAATAAACCATGAGTTCTTTGCAAGTCGTCGCCAGCTGATCATCTACTTCGCGGGAACGGCATTAATGTGCTTTCGGCATATTGCCTTTTTAAGCGACTCGTTGGCTCGTTGGAGCCCGTCGCATGCCTGAATGCCGAGCCTGAATGCCGAGCCTGACGGCGAACCCACACCTATCATCCTAAGCCCCCATCACCCGTTGACAATACAAAGTCAACTGACATAAACATTCATATATATACTACCGCAGATTATTAGAGGTGTAATTTGTCCGATGTTAGCATACAAGTAGACAACAGTGAAATGGGCTAAAGACTGCTAATTGAAATATCGCCTAGGATAACCAATACCTCTACTGGGTCACTGGTTCGCTTCTCCATAGCCTCATTCATCGAATCGAAACATATAGGACGGAATCACGCGCTATATCAAGGGCCGTCGCCATGGACGAAAAAAGCGCCGTGGCTCAAAGCTCAATGGCTCCTCCAAGCTCGAGATGCCATCGGTGTTGGCGGTTGGCATTGACTGGCGTCTTGTTCGTCTGTCTTATTATTACGTTCCGTCTTTTTGCATGGACAACATCGGATGTTCGAGACTCACGGGGGAACGTCACGGGATCCAGTTATCTCGGCGAGAGCATAGAATGGGAGAGATGCGGACTTCTCAAGAACGGTCGGCCACTCGAGGTTAGCATACATGTTCATGCTCGTTGCTCATTCCCCTTGATGGCTGTTCCCAAAATCCGCAGCTTCATCGCCAAGGGTCTTCCAACTCCATTACTATTCACCGATCGGGTTTTTTTATAGGATTACATTTCCGCCAATCGCTAACTGCCGGTTAACGGAGTAGTGTAGTACTATCAGTGTGCCAATGGACCAGTTCGGCCAGGGCCGCTCCGGAAATCAAACATTCACCATTCCACTTATTCGTCTGCGCGGCCGCCATGCTACGCAGAACTTGCTCCTGAACCCCGGCGGCCCCGGGGGGTCCGGCATTTGGTTCATGCACCGACTGGGAGAGCAGCTCAACACAATCGTCGGCGAAGATTTCCACCTTGTCGCGTTCGATCCCCGTGGGGTCAACGGTAGCAGGCCGCTCGCAATTTGCTACCCAGACGACGAGACGCGCCGCGCGCTCGGCTCGGTGAGAGACCAACGCGTGCTCGAGGACAGCGCCGAGGTGTATGCCTGGTCCAAGAACTACGTCCGAGCATGCGCCGAGACGATGGGAGAGCATGGCAAGTATCTCAACACGCCCCAGACAGCGGCCGACATGAATAGCATTTTGGATGCACTGGGACAGAGAGACATGGTCTATTGGGGTTTTAGCTACGGCTCGATACTGGGACAGACATACGCTGGAATCTTCCCGGAGAGATCCCGACGGGTGATTATCGACGGCGTGAACAATGTGTTTGACTGGTACGGTGGCCTTCTGGACTATGAAGATCTGACAGACGCCGAAGCTGTCTTTGACGGATTCCTGAACGAGTGTATCAACGCCCGGGAAGACTGTCCCCTCGCAAAGTACGCATCGTCCAAGGCGATGCTCCGAGAGCGAATCCTAGACTTGGCCTCCGCTCTTCGAGAACAGCCCCTGGGCGTTTATGTCGACAACAGGACTTACGGGCTGCTCGATGACAGGGTACTCCTCTATGATGCCATACCCACAGCACTTAGGAAACCGGCTACTTGGTTTACGCTGGCGAAAAATCTTGCGGAGTGGCTCGACGGCAATGCGACCGAGGCGTTCCTGGCATATGGGCTTAAAAAGCCGTGGCCCTCAGCCGGTGATGCAGATCGTGTCGTCATGTTAAACGACGGAGTGTCGGGACCTCAACATTGGCCGCAGGACCGAGAAACGATGCTCAACTGGCTAGTCCCTTTCATGAATAGGAGTAGTAAGTACTATTGGGAGGGATCTCTCGTCTGTTGGTAACAGTACCTCATAACAACCACATTGAATCGATGTATTCGGAGCCCTACATATCATCATAATCCTATTTTTCCTCTTGCTTCAAGCAAATAACTGACTTCTATATCCTAGTATTCGCACCAACGGAGCATGGTATATACTACGCAAAACAGCAATGGCTCGTATCAAAAACACACGATTACGTACCAACATACGGTGTAGAGACAGCACATCCTTTGCTGATTCTCACGACGACATACGACCCAGTGTGCCCCATGGTGTCAGCACAATCAGCGCAAAGGGCGTACAAAGGCAGCCAGATTGTCGAGGTGCAAGGATACGGGCACTGCTCCACCGCGGTACCTTCGGTTTGCCTGGCGCGGCATGTGCGAGCGTATCTGAAGGACGGGACGGTGCCGACATCGCATACGAAATGCAAAGTGGAGGGGGGTTACTTTCCGCAGCTGGGAGAGAACGCTACGGCCGCCCCGGAGAAGTTGTTGGCGGATACCGAGGACCAGAAAATACATGATGCGCAAGTTGCACTAGCGAAGGGTTGGACGTGGTAATAAGAAACGTTCACAATAAAAGAAGAAAATCTATCACCTACCAAGATAGGGGTACCCAAGTTAGTCGATAACATTCGCATTCGTCTCACATTACTAGCAAGGTTAGGCCGAAATACATATCATGTACACCGAGAATGTCCTTCGAGCCTAGCTAGAAGTAGTGCGACGTGGAATTAATGTTGACGATTGTATTGGTGCGGATGACGGTATATCCCAATGTGCTTTATCCAAACTATCTCCCTCAGCCTCCACTGCTGCAGAAGAAGAAGTGTTGCCCCCTTCCCCCAGTAACCTGTTGCTATCATGACACATCTAGGACCTTACAAGGTGGAAGACACACAAAGCTTAGCTTGTGGTACTTAGCACCACGCCGAACTAATCCGTTCCGGTAGTGCACTGAAGCCTAATTTTTGATATTTCCTCGAGAGGAACACCACGCCATTCTTAGTTAGCCGAAACGGCCCGTCTAGCCCGTTCAAGCCGTGACGGGATGTTAATCAAAAGTCCAATTGATCACTTTGGTTCGGCTTCCTCAACCACTTCCTCAACCGCCTCAGCTTCCTCAGTTTGTCCAGCTTCCTCAGCCTGTCCGGCTTCCGTAACAGGCGTAGCTTCCGGAACCGGCGTAGCTGGGGCAGGCGGCGACGGCGGAGGTGGGAGAGGGCGGTTACGTCGTGAGCGGTTAAGTCGTGGTTCTAAGAAAGGCCACCCCATACCTGTCAATCTCCCAATTATCAAAAACACAGTATAAGCAGGCAGCAGCCACATAAATTGTGTGATAGCCCAGAGCACGAGGTGCCACTCCGCCTCGTCCTTGGCGAGTAGTTGCTTGTTCACCTCGGAGAGTCGAGTTGTGAAGAAGTCCCGCTTCCGGTCGACATCCCGCCACCTATCGAGAACAAGAGCGCGCCACTCGCAGTTATTGCTAAAGCAATACTTAGGATCGACCTTATCCATGTTTGCCATGGATGAGTACGCCTGTTCCGCGTTCCGAGACAGCCCCTGAGCCCCGGGCTTTGTGAGCTCTAGCTGCTCCAACGCTTCTTTGATGAAGGGACCTAACCGCATACTGTCGCTGGCTCGGAGGGGTTTGTTGGCATTGTAATTGACAAATCGATGCTGCAATTCCATCACGATCTTGCTCATGTTTCGGAGCGGTGTGATGGCCACGTAGGTGAGCACTTCTTCCAGACCGTTTGCCTGCGCCCCGCGCTTCGATTGAGCTTTCGCAATATCTCTGAGCTCGCGGCATAGACCGAGCGATTCTGCGGTTATAGTCTGCAAATCCCCTAGTTCCGATTTTGATGTGAGATTGAACGGGTGTTTCTGTTCCTTGACGAGCTCGTAGATTGAGACCCAGTCGAACCCCTCGATTGGCTTAAAGTGTGAGACAGAGTATACAGAAGGAACGGGAAACGCAAGAGTTGTCGAGAGCCTGATAACCGCTTCAGATTCAACATCATTACCAGATTTGGCATCCCGGGAGGGTTCAAGGGATGCAGAGGATTCAATAGTCGCTGTTACCGAATCCACCACATCCGTTGTTGTAGAGGTAGCAGCAGATTCAGTTTTAGATCTGGTAGTGGACGTGGTAGTAGCGGTAGAAATAGAGGCAGAGGTAGACGTGGACGTAGACGTAGAGATAGACGTAGACGTAGAGGCAGAAACAGACGTAGAGACAGAGATAGAGTTAGAGATAGAGATAGAGATAGACGTAGACGTAGACGTAGAAGTAGAAGTAGACGTGGGCGTAGACGTGGACGTGGACGTGGACATGGACGTGGAGATAGAGGTAATAGCAGAGGCAGAAGGAGTAGGGCTAGTAGCGGTAACACGGGTTGTCTCAGTAGTGTACATTCCTAGTATTTCAGTGATGTTATATGTTGTAACAATTGTGTCCCAGGGCCCTACCCCCTTCTCACGCATGGCGACAATGAGACGGTGAGAGCAATAATTATTAACCATGCTCAGTAAGATATAAGCCAAAGCAAATTCGCCCGAGCCCAACATCTTGACGGCGAAGTTCTCAGAAAAGAGGACCGAACAGGTTGAGAAGAACTGTTTCTCGTCATGCCTTTTTCGCTTCCAAAGTGGGTTTCCAAATGGGTTTTATGCAATGATTTCATTTAAACGCCTGTTGCGTTGCAACGTGATGTCTTTATCCAAGCACACAAAGACAGCGGTTTGATATGAGACGGAAACAAACCATCTGCAACAGACAAAGGTAGGAATAACCTAGACTGTCCCGTCTACATCATTTAGCGTCTCTATTTAGCGGGCGTGTGTACCACAAGCAGGGGAAAGTAGTATAATCGAATATAAAGTCACGCGTTAGTCTTGTTTGAATGCTAAATCGTAATAAGATGAATTCTAGGGATGACACATATAGCTAAGTAAACAGTTTGTAATAAACAGACTATCGTGAAACAACGAACTATAAACTAATGCCTCGTTTTTCCCTGCCCGCCCGAATATAGATCCTGTCTGTTCTTATTTTCATCATGGAGCTTGGGGGAAATTGAACCATGCGCGACTAAGCTTCTCCAACACCAGGGGGAACCAGACAAAAACAGTTAGGATCAATGCGCCATAGACTTGCAGCGAGTCAAAGAACATCCCGCCAGGCAAGTATGAAAGGCCTGTTTTTGCAACAACGTACGTTAATGTGAGTGCGCTCATCGGCCAAAAGAGATCCTGCCATATGGTAAGCCAGACAGTTAAATATAAAAGATAGGAGATGACACAGAGAAGCCATAGAGATAGGGGGACAACGGCAACAAGAACAATATACATCCAATGGGGTGAATATCCTAGGGCCTCCAACGCGTTTTAAATGTAGACGGTAAGAGGTTTGCCACCAAAATGACAGTTGCAAAAGACCGCAATCATGTAGCCGTTAATTATGGGCGAAAGCAAGAAAAGGCGTCTGGGTCGAGGAACTATACCGTTTCCCTCGAACCAAGAATACGCAAACCCGAACCAAAGCCCATTCATTCTACTAACAAAACGATCCACTGAAACCCGCCCTGATCGTATAGGTTGCGGGCGCGCTCTGGCAAGCCAAATTGGTAGCGGTACAAGGCAGTGGATAAGATCACTCACACGGCGGACGACGCCGTGGATGAAGACGAGAGGCAGAACAACAATCGCAACACGCGCAAGCCAGTACTCTGCCGCACTTAAACTAGGACTGAAGAAGATCTTTAGCCACTCGGGAATGTATTTGATATATTCGATTAGACGTGGACTCAGGAAGCCGCAGAATTCGGCGACCCTGAGTGTGTGGCGCAGGAGGGGGGAGACTAGATTGGAGATCAGAGTTTCAGGTATACCTAAGTAGCTTTAGTATTTTGCCGCATGAGGCCCTGAGAAGACCATACGAACAAATCTTTTGATCGCATGGAAGAAGACGAAAGTCAACATTCGGAGGCGAGTTAATAGTGAAGGCTCCGTTGTGGGTTAGCAGCCTCATCCTCATCATTGTAGCACTGGAGGTTGACTAGGTTTGCCACTGACTCTGGTTCTAGACAAATACTACAAATCTCTGGTTCGGGTGAACGAAAGGGGACAAAGTGAGTGAGCCGATTAATTCTCGTGATTTCTTTTATCGAGAATGTCGTCAATACTGCCACGATGAGGCCAAAGAGAGCGAAGAATGCTGCGAGAATGGGGATCGCAGTGCTGGCCCCTGGACATGTGTAATACACTAATCTTGTAACAAGACTCACAATTGAGATGGCTGAGATGATCTCCACGGGCTGGAGGAAATGGTGCGTCTAGTGCTGCTCGTATCGGGGTATTGGTTTACAGAAAGGATGTTGAAGAGGTTTCTCGCTTCATTATACTTGCCATCCTGTCGGAATCGGTCAACTACTTGTTTTAAGTCGATTCCGGCGAGGAAAAGGGTTGTTCGAAGAAGAGGGAATTTGGTAAAGGGGGGCGGAAGGTCACGCGGGCCATCGTCAGGCCTGGGGTTAGCCATCGTCAGGCCTGGGGTTAGCCATCTTGGAAAATAAGAAGTCGTTTGTTTTTCTTTACTTCTGAATCTTTGGAGTTTTCGCTGCTGTCCTTTTCTTCGTTTCAAGATGGTTGCAAGGTCTGGCGTAGATGGGTTGAGTCGTATGAAATTTCCTCGATTGACCGTCGTGGAAGGCGGACTTTATACAATCACGAGAAGGCAATGGAACAATGTGTTTGTGTGCGTTGTTTTTGTCATGACGACAACAATTGCATTGCCTGAAAGACATAGATTGCTAATACGGCTTTCTTGAGGAAAAGAAAAAGCTACCCATGTAAGAGCATTGAAAGAAAGCATTGAGAGAATTGGATGTGGTTGTTTGGCATTATGGTAACGAGGTGTATTAGCCAGTGTCGTGATGTTTTTCTACTCACTACGATGGGTGGAACGTCACCTACTCCTCACGAAATCCGCTGACTACCAAGCCTAGATCATGGTATACTGCGCTCAGCCGTCTAGGATGTAGCGGCGAGTAATTCTTTCGATAATCCGCTTGCCGTCGCGTAAGATACCTCGCCATGAACAGCAATAGTGATCTCTTCTGATGGATGTACCTCAAGCGTTCGAACAACATTGAAGTTTTAGTTAAAACACATTAGGTACCTACAGGCCGTGTCATATCCCTATATTGGGTGCTTGCGGCCTGCAGAATCATGTATAATGACGTAGGGGCTCAGGACTCAAGCCACATGAAGTAGGCCCGTGGACCCTAGGGCCTAGGCCTACCTAAACTCGGCTCGGGGGTTATTAATACGAGTACTTCGTACGTGGGTACCGGGACGCTGCCTTACCACATACTGTGGTAGCACTCACCTACACTACCTAGGTATTTGGCAGTTGGCTATGGCACAGTGCGGTTCCATAGGTAGGCCTCCTAGACTAGGTAGGGACAGTACCTCATAGAGAGCATAGGTACCTAGGTAAGTACCTACCTCCTACCTGTACTTACCTACCTATGTACCTAGGTACAGCAGGAACTACAGCAGCACCTACAGTACATGTAGCATAGGTAGTGTGATACTGTATTGTCCGTCTGCTCTTTCGCATCCGGGATCCACGATCCATCCGCACGCGACTTGCCCAAAAAGACAGGACGAGCGACGATTCATCTGGTGTACCATTCCACATGCGCGTCTGCAAGCCATCCATCTACCAAGGCGAAGTCAACCTCTTCACCTAGCATACTGCGTCTCCCACGTCTGCGTCTGTGTCTGTGTCTGTGTCTGTGTCTGTGTCTGTGTCTGTGTCTGTGTCTGTGTCTGTGTGCCGGAAAAGACGCCAACCACCCCAACATGGTCCGACACACCAACAATCGTACATGATACCACTCTTTCTTTCCCTGGAGCACTCGACCACTCACTCGTCCGCTCATTCATCCGCCCACTGCGACAGAGAAGCGACGACGAGAGCAGAGAGTCCACCATCGCCGCTCGATCGCTACTCACCGCACACACATACACATGACGACGACGATCCCGAACACCACGTCCGCAACAGTAGCACCACCGCCAGTACCACCAGCACCATGGCCAATCCGGTGGGCGAGGACAGTTGGTTAGCCTACATCGACGAGCAGCGCCGTCATGCCGGAGATCTCGAGGCCCGCGTCAAGGTCGTCGAGCTCTTCAAGGCCGCCCTCGGCGACGAGCCCGCCAGCCTGCGCCTCTGGCTGGCCTACTGCGAGTACTTCTGGTCGCTCTTTGCCGAATGCCAGTCGCTGGCCTCGTCGTCCGCGCCGTCGTCGTCCTCGTCGCCGGCATCGTCGTGGACCGACGAGGACCGCCAGCTCGGGCGCGACCTCTTCTCCTTCGACGCCGCCCTGAGCCTCTGGAGCGACGGCTACAACGCCACCAAATTCCGCATCGCCGACAGCCACCGCTTCTGGGACCGCTGGATCGCCATCGAGCTCGAGCAGCTTGCCCGCACGCGCACTCCAAGCGGCGTCAAGCGCATCTCGCACCTCTTCCGCGACCGCCTGCAAGTGCCGCACGCTACCTGGGACCAGACCTCGCAGATGTTCTCCGAGTTCCTCACCACCTACAACAATGTCGCCTACGAACAGGAATTCCAGGAGGTCACGCGCACGGCCCGCGACGCCAAAGCCGCCTATGAGCTGCGCGAACCCCACGAGCTCGACCTCGCCCGGGCCCAGCGCGCCGGCGACCGCGACGCTGAGAAGGCCAAGATGCGCCAGTACCTCGACTGGGAGATGGCGCAAACCGCTGCTGCTACCGCCGCCGCCGCCACGTCTCCTGCTGCGTCCCATCACCACCAGCCCCAGCCCCAGCATCATGACCCGCTCGTCATTCCTCTCGGCCTCGGCCTCTACGCCCGCGCCCTTACCAGCATCTTGGCATTCGACGACGAGATCTGGAACAACTGTGCCGTCTACCTTTCGAGTATTCACCGCCAGACCAAGACCCATCCCTCCCTTTATACTCCCCTCCTCCCCAACATGCTCGATTTCTTCCAGCGCGCCACCAAGCACTGCCCCTGGTCTGGCCCTCTCTGGTCTCGGTATATCCTGACCGCCGAGGATGCTGGTTGGTCATTCCACAACGTCGAGTCCATCAAACACGCTGCCACGAACACGAAGGCTCTCGACGAGAATGGTATGACGGGCGTTCTCGACATGTACACAGCCTGGTGTGGTTTCCTCAAACGCACCGCCATGGATCCTAATGCGCCCGAGGATGCCGCCGACGTCGCCGAGGTCGGTCTGCTCGCTGCCCTCGAGGACGTCGAACTCTGGGGCAAGCGTCTCTACAAAGAAGCCTACCAAGGTGACCCCAATTTTCGCCTTGAGCGTATATTGATCCAGTACCTGACCGAAGTCAAGGGCGATGTGGACGCTGCGAGAAACCACTGGGACCGGCTGTCCCATCACTCCCTACTGGCCAACAGCTACGACTTCTGGCTGAATTACTATCTCTGGGAAATGGTGGTCTACGCTTCAAGGCCCAAGGCCCCCAGCCCGACGCCGCCCACACCATCAGCAGGCACCAAAGCTGCGCGGGCGCCCACTCTCGCTACCGGCGTTCTACAGCGCGCCCTCACACAGAAGGCGCTTGATTGGCCGGAACGCGTCATGGAAGTCTATCTCCAACATTGCAACGACTATGAGCAGCCAGACACGCTGCATTACGCTCTTGACACAGTCCACAAGACTCGCCGGATAGTGGCCAAGCGCCGTGCGCGCGAGAATGCGGCCGCAGCAGCTGCCTATGCCACCCAGTCCCAAACTCAGCCCCAGACCGAGGCTGAGCAAGCCCCAAATCACGCCGTCGCCGACGCTACGCAAGACGCCACAACCCCTGGCTCGCCCTCGAGTGGCAAAAGAAAACGAAACAACGAGACGAGTGAGGACGCTGAAGAGGTTTCGAGTAAGAAGGCTAAGAGCACGGAAGCTCATAGTAACGACACCGAATCTCTCGAATCAAAACCCAAGCGCGATCGTGAAAACACATCTGTCATGGTGACGGATTTACCCCCGGACGTCACTCAGACGGCTGTTCGACGGTATTTCAAGGAATATGGCCACATTAACAACTTGATTCTTCGCAAGGAGGAAGACGACAAGTCTTCTTCAGCCTTAATCGAGTTTAGCTCCTCGGAGGAAGCGGATTCCGCACTCTTGCGCGACCAGAAGTACTTCAATCAATCCCAGCTTAGCGTCCGACCAGGCACTCGTTTGACAGTCTTTGTTTCTAATTACTCTCCCACCGCCGATGAGACTTATATTCGTCGTCTTTTCGAGCATTGTGGTGACATATTTAACGTAAGGTGGCCATCGCTCAAGTATAATACTCACCGTCGTTTCTGCTACATCTCATTCCGGGATCCTGATGCCGCGTACAAAGCTACATTGATGGACGGGAAGATGGTAGAGGGCAAATACAGGCTCCAAGCGAAAATTTCTAATCCTTCACATAAAAAGGACCGTGAAGGTGCTCTGGCCGAGGGACGTGAAGTCCGGGTCAAGGGAGTACATCCTGCCACACAGGAGAATGACCTACGCAGCATCTTTAGTAAATATGGCAAGGTAGTAACCGTCCGTCTCCTTACCAACCTAAGCGGACAGCACGTCGGCACCGCGTTTGTCGTCTTCGAAACCAAGGAGCAAGCTGAGAATGCTCTCCAGCTGGACAAGACCAAGTTCAAGTCTCAGCTCATTGAGGTGGAGCTTTGCAAGGATACGAACTTCCGGCCCTTAGCAACCAGCCGGGGCGAGCGCGGATTGAATGCAGCATCCCCGGCCCCTTCGGCGGACGGCGACATAACGATGCCGGACGAGCCGGACGACCCGCACCAGAAAGGACAAACGCGCACGGCCGCGGACATCCAGGAACGGACCATGGCCATCCTAGACATTCCCGACACCATCAACGACGCCCGCATCCGGTCCTTGGCAGAGAAGTACGGATCCGTAGTCAAACTCGTCCTGCGACCCGATCACGCGGGGGCAATAGTGGAATTCTCCGATGCCTCGACAGCTGGCCGAGCCGCATTAGGCATCGAGGGGCACGAAATAACTTCGGGCCACAGACTGCGGACTGGCAGCGTCAAGGAGCTATTCAAGGGGAATAGCGACCAGAAGCAAGCAGCAGATATCGCCAAGGCGCCCAATACATGGATGCCGCCGCCGCCAACGGTGCGGAGACCCGCAGTACTGGGCCGGGGAGGCGGACGAGGCGGGCGACGGGGCGGGCTGGGGTTTGTGGCCGTGGCCAAGAAGGATAAGGAGGAAGCCAAATAGATACATGAATAGATAGAACAGAAAGGAGATGGGAGGTGATTAATACCCAACAAAGCAGGCGCAAACCGGGGATCAGGGGTGGTTACGCAATGTGTTTATTTATTCATTAAGGTCTGGTTGGAACGCATTATAAGACGAGGGGAGTTCACACGTACGATCGAAGATGAGAGAAGAATGAAGAAGAGAAGAATTAATATCCTGATTTATGGATGAGTGAATGAGTTCGGGGTTGGTTGTAGGACTTCTTCGTTGCTGCGCAAACGTTGCCCACCAACCATGCGAGCTCGAGCTTGAGCTACCTAGATAGGTAGATCGCCGTCTAGCCCAGATGTCCTACGTAGCTAGTAAGCAAGTAGTGAACCAAACCGATCAAAAGATACCTCAGCTAGTCTAAGTACCCATCTATCTAAGCCAGCTGATGCATGTATGCAGGTATGTATGGTTTGCAGTGTAGGAGAGAAGATAAGCCGGCTCAATGCCGTTCCAGCCTCCATCCCATCTCTGTACAGCTATCTAACGGGCAGGGAAGCATGCTACCTAGACCTTCCCCCAGTCTTGAGTGAAGATGGCGTGCCAGACATCGAGCCACTTCTCCTGTTGAGCAGAGAGGAGCTTTCCAGGCATTTTGAAGGAGCGGGACAGGATGTCGCGGAGGCGGGAGCGCAGCGTCTTAAGCACCAGGAGCGTCTTCCAGTCCGGGACGCTGAAGCGCGCGCGGTTCCCGTCGAGGATGATGACGCCTGCGTACATCTGTGACGAGCGGAGTAGATGTCAGTTTGTTTTGTTTTTCGTGGATGGTGAGGTAAGGCACAGTAATAGGGCATGATGGGATGGGGTGGAAGAATAGTGCCAGATGGGATTGTACGGAGTATAGGGTTATGTATGGGGAGCATGGTATCGAATGGGTTGTGGCGAAGAGGTGAATAATCAACTCCGAAACCAAGAAAAAGAACACATACATCAATACGAACATCGCCACACAGGAGGGCAACAGCAAAGGTATCAACCGCCGTAGTCTCATGGGCATTAAGGAACCTAGTGAAACAGTAAGCAATGAATCGCATGCGACAAACCACATCAATGGACCTACTGTTTCGACTGCATGATATGGTAATAAGAAAGCCATCTCAGCTCGGGATTGCGCTTGTTCACGCTAGACGGGTGCAAGCTAATGCTCTGGTTGTTCCCGACGTTTCGGAAGCCCTTGTTCTCGCGTAGCAGGAGTTTAGGGTAGAAGCTCCAAGCGATGACGGAGCTCGTAATGATGTCGTTATCACTGTTTATGTTGACGCGCTGGGGAAGGCCGAAGAACTGTCTCCGTCGATTCGAGTAGCGCAACCGATTCAGATTCTGTCGTTCGTCGTGTGTTAGCTGCAAGAACCCGGCGTCGACCAAAGACACGAGGAGTTGGCCCTTCAAGTCCTCGATATTGGACAGCGTCTGAGAGGATAGGTAATTCTTTTTACAATATTGGAAGTCGTGGCTCGTTGTCTGGCAGATATTTTTCCATCCCAGATAGGCGTTATATATGGTAAGAAGATCGGAATCGGCCCTTTTGAACGCCTTGCGCGCCTGATCTGCCTGTGTGCGCTGTCCGAAGGGTGCGGTGAATGGTGACTTGGATGATAGAATAGCTGCTACAGTAATAGCCATATCCAGGCACTTGAAAATAGTTCCTTGTAAGATGAGTTTTCCAAGAAAAACATCAAGCGGGAGACGAGCCAATTGATGCCCAAGCGGTGTGAGATCTTCAGCGGCAGTGAGAGCCCTTACGTCGACGAGGGCATCGATGGCCCGGCGGATGTTCTTCGCCGATGGCGCATCGAGGGCTTGTCCGAGGGTTTCTTCAATTCCCCCAATCCTGCAGATCTTAACGCGGATGGCTAAGTCCTGCAATGACAGGCGCAGCATCTCAGGGGTTTGTTGATCGCTCATGAGATGATCGTGCCGATACCTCGTGAACATGTGAAAGCATAGTCCTTCTTGAACTCGACCCGCTCTACCACGTCGCTGCTTGGCATTCGCCCTGGAGATAAACGTGTCAATAAGCCGAGAGAGCTGCCGCCTTTCATCGAATCGCATCTCGCGATGCTTGCCCGTGTCGATGACGCAGGTCACATCAGGAATTGTAATACCCGTTTCAGCAATATTGGTCGCCAAAACAATTTTTCTTACACCGTCTGGCGGAACGAGAAATGCTCGCTCCTGGTCTTCAGTAGCAATGGTCGAATGCAAGGGATATACTTCCCAACCCCTCTGAAAGAACGGCTCACCCAGCAAAAGGTCGTTCAAAGTTCTGATATCTGCTATACCAGGCAGGAACACAAGGATAGCTTTGCTATAGTCGACATACGTTGGGTCGACTGCAATTCGTCCGATCAGTTGTACGATCAGGTCAAACTCGATTTGATACTCGTCGATTTGCAAAAGGGTGTTGCGTGTCTTAGCAGAATACTGACGCAGGTCTTTCGCGGCCTTCTGGGTGGTTGACGGATCATTCTCGTCATCGATGGGATCATCATCCAGGTCGGTCATCTTCTCGTGACCTTGCTGATCCAGCGTGTACCCGGTAACCTCAAGAGCATCTTCGAGATATTTAACCTGCACAGGAAATGTACGGCCCGGAACGTTCAGAACCGGGGCGCGTCCCAAGTAGTTAGAGAACCGCTCAGCATCGACAGTCGCCGACATGAGAACCACCTTGAGGTCCTTCCTCTTCTCAAGCAGCTTCTTCAAGACAATCAAAAGAAAATCCGAGTCGATCGTGCGCTCGTGAACCTCGTCGAGAACGAGATGTGTAATTTCTCGAAGCTCGTTAGAACCCTCCAGCATGCGCATAACGATACCCGTTGTTGCATATATCAACCGCGTTTCCTTGGTTGTATTGGACTCGAGTCTGATCGAGTAGCCTACAAGGGATCTCGCAGTACCGAGATCCCCCCTCCCTTCGCCAAGCTCTTCGCTCACACGACGTGCTAGTGAGATGGCAGAGATACGCCGAGGCTCGGTGCAGTAGATCTTGCATGGTCGCCCCAGAGACAACTGGTGCTCTAATAAGAATGACGGGACCTGGGTGCTCTTACCGCTTCATGTTCTCGTCAGTCGTATGTTTTTCTTCGATGCGGAGTTCTCTTACCATCCAGTCTCACCACAAACGATGACTATCTGCTCGCGCTCCGCGGTCTCTAATACTTGCTGTCTGAACTGCCACATGGGTAGTTGCATTCGAGATTGCTGGGATGTCGTGAGATTGCGACCTCACAACCAAAGATGTGGGTATGTCATGGAACTTACAAGCATGGCTTGGAAGCGAGGTGTACTGGCCTTGTCGAACCAGATCTTTTGGTAATATTCGGGCCCGTACGCATTAGCACCAGATCGGTCGATGCTAGACTCATCGCCGGCATCTTTTGAGGCGCGCTGAGCTGCCCTACCACGGAACGCACCTTGCAGGAGAACGCCATCTTCTAGTTCCTGGTCCTGTTTCTGGCGAATTACCGTGCGAAGTTCCTTGATCGCCGCCCTGTCAGCAGCATCCGCTTGACTTTTCTTGTCCTCCGCAAACTCGGACCACAGCTCTCTCCACACTGCGGGCAGGCGCAAGAATATCTTCTCCTCTTTGGTAGACCCAAAAATTGCAAACATGGCAACGGTGGCGATGTAGGCTTCCGATTGCTTTAAGTCTGGTGTCGAGACGGTGGCCATCTTGAAGGAGAACTGTTGTGGGAATACAAACTGTTCTATGCCTGGAATCTCTGGAATGGCAGTCGGGTCCTGGGATTTGGACCAGTGGATGGATACCATATGACGGTTGGAGAAAGAGCTTTCAGATACGAGAATGTATGTGATTTTCACTCCAGAATCTCTGTGACTATGTAAGCAATGACTGTGTATTATTGCGTGTTGCCACCATATACCTTGATCGGCAAGCCTCTTCTAAAGCTCTCATCGGATTCACGCCCGACCATTTCCCAAAGTTCCGAATTGTGACCTTGACGCCATCCGCACCATTGATGACGGTGCTCGTCTTGCCCGTGGCATCAGTTTCTTGAACAGGAAGATTGGCAAACAAGTCCGCCAAGGCTTCGTCTTCGCCGCTGTCCTCTTGAAGAATTTCGGATGCCATCCGTTTAGCCTCTTTAGCGATTTCGTCATCGTCATCAGATTCACATGCTTGATCTAGGTCACCTGTTTTCTTTTCCTGCTCCTGCTCCTGCTCCTGCTGCTGTTCCCTTTCCTGCTCGGCTCTTCTCGCGTTGGATGCAAACTCCTTCTCAAGTTCGATCCTACGATTTCGCCACAGATGCTCCGCTAGAGGCTTGTCGAACAGGACGTCCTGTTCGATTCGGTCAACTTTGGCCAGCAACTTGGCCTCTTCCATGTCGGTAGGTTCGGCGTCTGAAGATTGGGTTTTGACAGCCAGAGCGGAGCGGTTCTTGGCTCCATTTGGTTTCTTGGTACCCTGCCTCGGCCGCTGCAGCCAAAAGAGTTTGCCCATGGTTTCAATATACGCCGGTATCAAATCGTCGGGCTCGAAATCCTCATCACAAGTCACCATCATCTTCCTCGGGGTGCCGACACGTGAGGACTGCAATTGAGGTAAGTTATTCTTGGGATTACCGTGTTTTCGAGCGCCATTGACTTCGGAGAGGCGAGGGGTGTTTGCGCCAGAGGGCAGAGGAGAATCATATGGTGTGTCTGCGGGGGAGCATGGTCAGACGAAACGACTCTCGCACGAAAAGGTGAAGATGGACATACCCGGCTGGGATTTGGGTGGTTTGACACCCCTGTAATCGTAGTCGCGTAGCTCTTCTCGACTACACGACCTAGCAAGCCAGTCCAGGGCCTCTTCTAGGCCCCAGATGTAGTCCCTGCTTGCGCCGGATACGCTCGGGGCCAATTCTAGCACGTATTGCAGGACGGCGTCGATCTTTTCCGGGGAGAATGACAGACTGGCTAGAGTCTGCTGCAACGTCCACAACCTCATAGTCAGATCCTCTTCGGAGGGCATCTTCTCGCTCAGCGGGCGCTCGGAGGCGAGAGACGAGGCGGCGAAACGGGTCTCGGCTTGGATTAGGTCGAGGATTTGGTCCATGAGCTCCTGGGGCAGCCATTTCCGCGTGTTCAGCGGCTCGGCCTGCCCTCGCAACAGTCGCCGGTCGGTGTCGAGGCGGGTTTTCTGGCGAGCAGCATCTCGTTTGACTTTCTGAGCGTGCTTCTCGACTAGCAACTGCAGCTCGGACTCTTCCAGCTGCCTCTCGAACTCTTCTGGGCTAAGCGAGGGCGCTGGCTGTGATTGAGTGGCGGCGGCATGGTTCGGCTGGGCAGCCGAGGGTGCTGTGGAGGCATCGGGCCTTGGCAGGCCAGCAGCAGCAGCAGTCGAGTCGGAGGCGCCAGGGAGGTTCGGCGGTGTCTGTGCAGGCGCAGTGGTTTCAATGCGAGGTTTTGAGGCAACCGAAGTGGTGGCAAAGCCTCGAGCTGGGTTCGCAGCCGGCCTGGACTTCTTCTTTTTGGGGCCCATGACTGCGCGCAGGCGGGCGAAACGCAACGAGTGCACCGGAACAAGATATGCAGGGACACGAGTAGGACTCGGCGGAGAGTAGTCGGGGAGGGCAAAGGCGAGGGAGGCGGATGACGGCAAGCGACAGGCAAACTCGATGTATGGATACCAGTCCAGAAATAGCAGGGATAGCCAAATAGCTAACAGGCTGTCATCCGTCGTCAGCGCTGTTGGTGGGTAGAGAAAGGGTAGGCAAGTATATATCTGAGGACAGTGAGATTCGGAGTAGGCGTGAGTATGGGTCGGTTTTGTAGGCAACACGGGCACTTTTGATGACCAGAACAAGATGCGGCAAATCCCAAATATATACGCACGTGCGACGTAGTCAAAAGAATATAAGTCGAAATAACCAACAGTTAAACACCCACCCAGGTGCGTAAGAAACCTAATGGCGAAAGCGCACCTAGATACCTAAGCCACCATATTTAAAGCTGTGGCTCCCATGTGCCTTGAGCTTTTCAAAATGTAAGTCGAATAATTATCGAGGTGCCACTGAAGCTACCTACCAGGCCCAACATCGTCATCGTGGTGGGGTCGTTGCTTTTCTCTGCCCGGTGGAATGGAGGGGCAGAAAAGGCGGGGTGCATTTGATCGCACATTTCTGACTGCCAGCAGAGCCTGGAGCTGCCATGGAAAATTCAAAATGTCCCTTGAGACCAGCCAGGACACGGGCAGAAAATTGGGTGCAGCTCGACCGCTTACCTGATCGGGTAGACCGACTCTAAGTACGTAGCGCCTGCACCCTGCTCGTCCAGGTCACACACAGCACAGGATACATGCACCTGCACGTTATTTAGCTTAGCTGCGTTGCTCCCCGCGAGGTATGCTGTACAAAGGCCCTGCAAAATACCTAGGTACCTACCTAATGTAGGTATATGCATGCTGTACTTGGCACAACAACATCAGATTGAATCATCCATCCTCACTGTAGCCGGCTGTACGTATAGAGTGAGGCTGCATGTGTGCTGGTCCACGGGTCTCTTGTATTCAGTTGCAGGTGGTAGATGGTCTAGATAGCGGTCTGGACACATTCAACACACTTGCCAATAGCTAAGTACCTACCTACTATATTCTCCTGAGCGACACGACGTCGGGAGTGTATCATGTGCATACATCCTCCACGTCCTCCCCTCCGTCTGCCAAAATGACCGACGCCTCGTCCTCCTCCGCCGGTCTCGACTCTGCCTGGACCCGGGCAGCTCTGTTCTCCTCGTCTACGTCGACGAGAATCGCCAGCCTGCGCGCCATCGACGATAAGCTGAGACACCATCGTAAGCCCTGCCCTCGCCGGCCTGCCGCCCACTAGACTCACTAGACTGACTGACTGAACCGGGTCCGACAGCCCTCGATGCGCCAGCCACAGTCGACCTCCTGAGCCTCCTGTTCGACACCCATAGTTTCTACACCGACAGGCCTTCGAGGAGAGCTGCGCAGACGTGTGTCGCCTCTGTCATCGCCGCCAATCCCGACCCCAAGCCACTGGCACCCTTCGTCTCCGCCATCCGCCGGGAAGCCCAGAAGCCCGCTATCGCCCCGAGCAGTGCCTTCGTGCTCGTCGAGTGGTGTGCCATTCTCCTGCGAGCCTTCGTGAACACGCCCTTGTGGGATACCTTGGGCCTGGACATCATCCACACCAATGCTGCCGCCCTCGAGACATGCCTTCAACCTACGACCCGGCCCTCCGTCGGCCAGTCTGCCCTGGTTCTCACGCGCCGTGGCTTGCGCGCTGCCTTCTGGCACGATGGATTTAGGGAGAAGGCCATTATGGATACAATCCAGGCTCTTACTGTTAAGGGAACCCAGCCCGCCGCCAGGAATGCTGCCATGCTCGGTGTCGTGGCCGGTGTTTGTTCTCGCCATGTCCAGGCCAAAGAAATCTTGGTGGCTCAGAAGCCCAGCTATTACGCCTTCTTCGTGAGAGAGCTCGTGGGCTCCCGTACGGCTGTTCCTCGACACTTTGTCACAGGCTTGCACGACTTCTTTTCCGACTTCGTTACCTTTGATGACTTGGAGAAAGACGTCATACCACCAGTCGAGAAGGGGCTTCTGCGTGCGCCTGAGGTCGTGTTAGACATATTAGCCAACCTGCTCGCTCTTCTCCCTCGCGATGGCATGGATCTTTCTAAGATTATCGATGCACATCTCCTGAAGCCGCTGCTTTCCAATGTCAAATCCAGCAACCCTAGTATTCGCGATAGTGTACTAGCAGCTTTCAAGCAAGCTGCAGCTCGCACCAGTGACGCCAAAGCCATAGGACATATCGTCGATGAGATTGCCGGCCCGTTGAAATCCGGGAAACTGGCCTCGGCCGATCAGCGAGTGCTACATGCGAACATGCTCCAGGTACTGTCGTTTTCTAGTGCCGACGCGACCAAGATAGCTATGAGCCTAGTTCCCGTGGTCGCCAAGGAGGGCAACGAGGCCGCTCTAGGCGCCGAGTTATCAGTCCTGAGCCAAGCTGCTATTCGTCTTATTCAAGACGACGCCGAGGTGCCGAAATCTGCCGTCGATACTTTTGTCAAGGGCATGGGCGACAAGAAAATCTCGGCTCGACGGTTATGGGTTCTCCGATGTGGTGACATCCTACTCTCCATGTCAGATAGCAACAAGCCGCTGTCTGCACACGCTTCTAAGTTCGTGGAGGCCATTACAACACCTATGCTCGACAACTGGGCCGAAGTCATCAAGAACCCCGCCGCAGCTGCGCAGAGCGGCCTGATCACTGGTGCCTATGTGCTTGCCGCGCTCGCCACTCCGGTTCTGTCTCGGGCGGGAAGCTCAGCTATCCAAACCAAGCTTAAGAAGGCAGACATTATGAAAGAGTCCCTCTCTCTTGATCCAAAGTCTGCTTTTCTCCTGAACCATCGCGTGTACGGTCGGTTATCGACCGATGACGACTACACATGGTTTCTCAGGTCGCTCCAAGCGGTATATCCCGCTATATCTGACACAACAGAGCTGTCACAGACGACCTGGTCGCAAGCCTTCATTTACCTCGTTTCCGCCACAGCCATCCCTCCCAACATACGCAAAGCCTCATGCGAGGCGATCGCCAAGCTCTATGCTCACGATCCTGCGTTCGTGTCGACGGCGATAATTGGTGGACTTTGGCAATGGGTTGAGTCTTCAGATAAGAACGAAAAGGACAGCATCGCTGCCAGTGCCAAATTTCAAAATTCACACTTACACCTTGTTTTACACTCAATCACCTCAAGTCATGATGACCTTGAGGAATTAGGTCTACAACGAAGCCGATATTTGATCGAACAACAAATGTGCGCGCTTCTCATCTTAGCTCGCAAAGACCTAGTACCTAGATGTAGTTGGATAGATCTCTGCCTTAAAGTCGGTGTCGATCCTGGGGTCTTATCACGCAAGTACGAGCAGGAGCTGATAGACCAATTGATTGAGAAGACCCAATTTGGCCAAAATGTGAGCCACCCTATCCTTTACCTCCTGCACAGCGGCGTTAACACTGGCAATAGTCGAGCATGATCAAAACCGCAGCTTACAATGCGGCAGCTGACTTGGCATTCGTAGCACCAGAAGTCATGATCCCCCGGATCATCAATCTGATACGTGCTGATTTATCGGCAACAGAACTCAATGATATTGGGCCGGTCGAAGCAGCCATCTTCAGGACGCCAGAAGGGACAGCATTTGTAGACGTGCTTGCTAAGAAATCACAAACTTTACCGAATAAAAACACCAAGGACTACGACACATTGAAGTGGGAGGAAGACCTCAGGAATCAGCTTGCGCAGAAGAAAGGGCTCCAGAGGAAGCCCACTGCGGATGAACAAGCCAAGGTCAATGCCCAGCTCAAGAAAGAAGCCGAAATCCGCCGTTCCGTACAACAGATAGAAGCCCGACTTATGCGTGGTATTGGTATCATTCAGAGTTTGGTATCTGGTCCGCCGACGGATGCAGGTCTCTGGCTTGGACCCTCCGTCACCGCCCTCCTCGAAGCCATGGAAACTGGCGCATGCCTCATCGTAGGCAAAGCCGCTCCCGCGGCCTACCTCGCTGCTTCCGAAAAAATGACATCTCGATTAGGTGCCATTCGGCCCTTTGTTGGTGTTGCTACCCTCCGTGCCGTGGATATCACGTCCCTTCCGGAGAATATGATGCAGGAAAACCTTGAGGAATTACTGACTAGGGTGCTCTACCGACTACGGTTTGCCGGTGAACAGCGGCCGTTTGACGCAGTGTCCGTCATGTACTTGCTACCGTTAATCTTTGCTATTCTACGAAAGGGTGGCATTGGAGAGGCCGTTGACGATAGGGACACGCAGCTAGTCCTCGCAATCGAATTTTTATCCTTCCACACCCTTGTCTTCTCTGACGAGAATCTGCCGCGGGATGACCTTCTAGCCGTTCTCATCTCATCCATGCAGCGTTACACTCAGCATTACAAGATTCTCAAGGACTGCTTCACCGACATAGTCCGCTGCATTGCCCCCAATATCAAAGCTCGGGAGATAGTGGCACTTTGCAAGGGAGCAACTGTACCTCTGTCGAATGTTCGGGAGACGGTGCTGCAAGCCATCAGTGCTGAAGTCGATCTGAGCGATGCTGAGTTCTCGGAAGAGCTTTGGCTTGCTTGCCATGACGATGTCGAGGAGAACCGGGAGCTGGGACAAGAGATCTGGGAGGAGAGCGGTTTTGAAATTTCCAAGGAAGTGTCAGTCAAGCTGCTTCCCTACCTCGAGAGCAAGGATGCCCAGCTGAGGAGAGCAGCGGCCAAGGCTTTGGCGGAGACGTGCAAGGCGTTTCCATCGGCAGTCGAGGACATATTACTCCGTCTACGTGCATCATACACCGCGTTCGCCAAACCACGCGTGCCACAGCTGGATGAGTACGGCATGCCCAGGAAGGCCGACCTCTCTGATCCCTGGGAAGCACGCCACGGAATCGCGTCCGCTTTCGAACAGCTTGCTTCTCATCTGGACAAATCTCAAATTGATGAGTTTCTCAATTTCCTCATCGAGGGCGGTCCATTGGGTGACCAGAATGCCATGGTGCGCAGTGAAATGCTCGAGGCTGCTCTTGCAGCAGTCGACTTGCATGGCAAGGCCTTGGTGGATAAGTTGATGAAAACATTCGAGCGTACGCTTTCAGAACCTGATAAAGGGTCCGAGGCTGCCGATCGCGTTAATGAAGCAGTCATTATCATGTACGGTGCTCTAGCCCGCCACCTAAAGCCTGGTGACGCCAAAATCCCAGGCGTCCTGGAGAGGCTACTCGCCACTCTAAGCACCCCGTCCGAAGCCGTGCAGTATGCAGTAGCCGAATGCCTTCCCCCTCTAGTACGCACATGCAGCGATAAATCGTCCAAGTACTTTGATCAGCTGTTAGAAACGCTCCTGACATCCAAGAACTACGCCGCCAAACGTGGAGCGGCGTATGGGTTGGCAGGATTAATTCGTGGGCGAGGTATTTCGGTGCTCCGCGAATACCGCATCCTCATCACTCTCAAGAGCGCGACCGAGAATAGGAAAGAGCCGCAGCAGCGTGAGGGCGCATTCATTGCGTTTGAGCTATTGCCGACAATTCTTGGGCGTCTATTCGAGCCGTACGTTATCCAGATCGTGCCTCAGCTCTTGACTGGTTTCGGCGACAGCAGCGCTGATGTGCGAGAAGCGTGCCTTACGGCAGCGAAAGCATGCTTCGCCAAATTAAGCTCTTACGGTGTCAAGCAAATCCTGCCCACTCTCCTCAACGGCCTCGATGATGACCAGTGGCGCAGCAAGCGTGGAGCATGCGAACTGCTAGGTGCCATGGCCTACTTGGATCCTCAGCAACTAGCTCAGAGTTTACCCGATATCATACCGCCGCTCACCGGTGCTCTCAACGATACCCATAAAGAAGTGCGGGCAGCGGGTAACAAGAGCTTGAAACGGTTCGGCGACGTCATTGAAAATCCAGAAGTCAGGAGCCTGGTCGACATTCTCCTCAAAGCTCTTAGCGACCCGACAAAATACACCGACGACGCACTAGACGCTCTTATCAAAGTGCAGTTTGTTCATTACCTCGACGCGCCTTCGTTAGCTCTAGTAACGAGGATTCTGCAGCGGGGCTTGGGCGATCGGTCCAACACCAAGCGCAAGGCGTCTCAGGTCATAGGTAGCTTGGCACACCTAACGGAGCGCAAAGATCTTATCATCCATCTACCCGTTCTCGTCTCTGGATTGAAGGTGGCAGCCGTCGACCCGGTGCCGACTACGCGAGCAACCGCTTCGCGCGCTCTGGGATCGCTTGTCGAGAAACTCGGCGAAGATGCCCTACCGGACCTCATTCCCAGTCTTATGCAAACCCTCAAGTCCGACACAGGTGCCGGCGACCGCCTCGGATCGGCGCAAGCACTTAGTGAAGTCCTTGCCGGCCTGGGCACCACGAGATTGGAAGAGATCCTACCAACCATACTCCAAAATGTGGAGTCTTCCAAGGCTGTGGTGCGAGAAGGCTTCATGTCTCTATTCGTCTTCTTACCAGTCTGTTTTGGCAACAGTTTCGCAAACTATCTGGGCAAGATCATACCTCCTATCCTTGCTGGGCTCACCGACGAAATTGATACAATTCGCGAGACTGCTCTACGGGCTGGTCGTCTCCTCGTCAAAAATTTCGCCACCCGTGCCGTTGACCTGCTATTACCAGAGCTGGAGCGAGGCTTGGCAGACGATAGCTACAGAATCCGTCTAAGTTCCGTCGAGCTTGTTGGTGACCTCCTCTTCAACCTTACTGGCATTACAGGTAATGCGGACGCGGAGGAAGAAGAAGAAAAAGCCAAGGAAGCAGGTGCATCTCTTCGTGAGGTACTTGGTGTCGAGAAGCGCAACAAGATTCTATCTGCGCTCTACATTTGTCGCTGTGATACTGCTGGTGCCGTGCGAACAGCTGCGATTGGCGTGTGGAAAGCTCTGGTTGCAACGCCCCGGATTCTGAAAGAACTCACGCCTACCCTGACACAGCTCATTATTCGGCGTCTTGGTAGCTCTAGTATGGAACACAAGGTGATCGCCAGCAATGCCTTAGGTGAACTAATACGAAGGGCTGGTGATGGCGTGCTATCGTCGCTTCTGCCTACGCTAGAAGAAAGTCTCCAGACATATACAGACACGAACGCGAAACAGGGCATCTGCCTAGCACTCAAGGAGCTTATCTCATCGGCCTCTGATGAGGCCCTGCAAGATCATGAAAAGACACTTATCTCTGTCGTGCGAACTGCTCTCACCGACTTTGACGAGGACGTCAGAGAGGCTGCCGCTGAGGCATTTGATTCATTGCAGCAGATCATCGGCAAGCGTGCCGTCGACCAAGTTCTTCCTTATCTGTTGAACCTCCTGCGTTCCGAGGACGAGGCCGACAACGCCCTTTCTGCCCTACTGACACTCCTTACAGAGTCGACCAGATCGAATATCATACTACCAAATCTCATTCCTACGCTAATCACGCCCCCCATCTCGGCATTTAACGCGAAGGCTCTAGCGTCTCTATCTCGCGTCGCCGGCCCCGCCATGAACCGAAGACTGCCCAACATTATCAACTCACTTATAGATAACATCATTGATGCCAAGGATGAAGAGCTGGGTAACGAACTGGAAGAGTCGCTAGACACTGTCATACAGTCCATCGACGAGTACGATAGCCTTAATACGGTCATGAACGTACTCTTACAACTTATGAAGAGCGATGATCATCGCAAACGTGCCATCACGGCATCGCGGCTGGCCAATTTCTTCGCGCATTCCGATGTGGATTACTCTCGGTATAACCAGGACATTATCCGCGCACTGCTCATATCATTCGACGACCGGGATCGCGACGTAATCAAGGCAGCCTGGGCCGCGCTCAGCGAATTCACCAAGAAACTGAAGAAGGAGGAGATGGAAGCACTGGTACCATCCACCAGAACATCCTTACAACAAGTAGGAGTCGCCGGCTCGAACCTTGCAGGGTTCGAGCTTCCAAAGGGTATCAATGCTATCTTGCCCATCTTTCTTCAAGGTCTCATGAATGGCACACCGGAGCAGCGAACCAGTGCAGCATTAGCCATATCAGATATTGTCGACAGAACAAGCGAGAATTCACTCAAACCATTCGTAACCCAGATCACGGGTCCGCTCATCCGTGTCGTTTCAGAGCGCTCAACAGATGTCAAGTCGGCTATCCTCCTCACACTCAATAATCTACTCGAGAAGATGCCGACTCCGCTTAAACCCTTCCTGCCTCAGCTTCAACGAACATTTGCGAGATCGCTCGCAGACACGACAAGCGAGCTGCTCCGATCACGAGCTGCCAAGGCTCTCGGTACCCTCATCAAGTTCACGCCCCGTGTAGACCCGCTCATCGCAGAGCTTGTCGCGGGGTCCAAAACATCTGATCCTGGCGTCAGGGCAGCCATGCTGAAAGCTCTGTACGAGGTGATTAGCAAAGCGGGTGGGAACATGGGTGAGAGTTCACGGACGGCGGTCCTAGGTCTCATCGATATGGAGACGGACACAAAGGATACCACTATGGCAGTGACCTATGCCAAGCTCCTCGGGGCACTCATCAGGAACGTACCCAGCGAGGTTGCAAACGGACTCATTCGAAACCGAGTGGCCCCCACTCACTTCAACAGCTCGTCGGTGCTTGCGCTCAATGCCGTATTTGTAGAGTCGGCGCAGACGCTGCTCGAAAGCCCGGCAGGCGAAGACTTGCCCGACCTTCTCTGCCAGGGCATGTCAAACAAGAATGTAAGCGATCATCGCGAATTCTATCGTGCCGCCGAACCTATTTACTAACAAACCGTGCTAGCTCTTCGTAGCAGATAACACGATCCTCGCGACAGGCAAGTATCTCTTGTCTGATTCCGCCAAGTCATTCGAAACCACCAAACCCATCTTCTCGGCGCTCGCTGCCGTCATCGGTCCCGGGAACCCGTCCGACTCTCGACGGCTAGCGCTGGTCGTGGTCCGCACGGTTTCCCGAGCCAACATGGAGCTTGTACGGCCACACCTAGCCGTCCTCGCGCCACCGGTGTTCGCATCGGTGCGCGACCCGGTGATCCCGGTGAAGCTGGCGGCGGAGGCGACGTTCGTGGAACTGTTCGGGGTGGTAGACGAAGAAACGGCCGTGTTCGACCGGTACATGAGCGGGCCGGGCGGCGACCTACCTGCCAACACGAAGCGAAGCATGCAGGACTACTTCAAGCGCGTGGCGGTCCGGCTGGGCCAACAGGCCAGGGAGAGAAGAGAGGCGGAGGGTGGCCAGGGAGGACTCGGGCTGAGCAATGATGAAGTGGAAGACGAGAAGGAAGTCTGGAGCGTCGGGGCGGTCGAAGTTGGAGGGGGCGTGTTTTCACAAGAGTAGAGACAGAGAGTATATGCATCGTAATGACATTCACGATGATGATGATGACGATGATGAGCTCGGTGGATGTCTTGAAGATCATGGCATCTTGGGTAGATAAAATGAAAACGTCATACTCTTTGAATGGTTTTGTTAGTGGACATCATTACAGTAATTGTATAGTATATTCATTATCGCGTCTATGATCGGCATAATCTATACGTCAAGGGCTTTTTCCTGCCTCATCCATCTATACCGTCTTTGTACGGTCCGTTTACGACCTACACTACATGTTACAGAGCAACGTTGGTTGCTTAGCTTTACGTTTTACGACCTACCCAAGCCGTCGTTGTTACAGCCCGTATGTACCTACAATAGGTACCCACACTACACTACGCTTTACAGAGCAACGTCAGTTGCCCAAAGTGGCTCATCCCTCTTGTGATGAGAGCATTTTTACGTTCGACGTCGACTTTACACCTTTGCTCGACGTGTGTCGGAGCTTCTTTTAACCGTGTGTTGCCTCCCTTTCATCGGCTCTGCCTATGGGCAGGAGAATTAGACTGGGTTAGGGTAGTACGTTTGGTATTGTTTTCCCCCTAATTCTATAATCCGGAAGTTCGACAGGTCGGCGGTTATTTGGCTCTTTGTACGTGTTGATAATTGCTTCACTTTTTGATCGCCGGGGGCGGCTCTTGTCTGTTAGAAGTAGTGGGGGAAGTTACAGTGCGTAAAGCAGTCGTCAGGAGGGTGTGGGACACATACTGTATTTAGCTGGATTCCTTACGGTCTCCCGACCTTCTTCTCCATTCAATCAACATCTATATATTTTATTACCCATTCTTCGGCGGTGTATTCAAAGATGTTGGTGCCAAAACAGCATTCAAAGGGATAGGCCCAAACAAGCAACCCCATCGGGAAAACCCCCCGCGGTCCTCGGCTTTAATCGCATGCACGTGGCTATACGCGGCCACAGGCCATACAGGACAGGACCATACTAGCCAGCCGTTACCGCAAGTTGGATAAGGTTTGCTTTAATTCACATAAACTAAGTACTTAGGTTGAAACTACCTAAGGAGCAGCTAAGAGCTCAGGTGGCATGGGTGCTAAATTGATTAATTAAGTAGGTATTGATCTTCAACGTCGTTGAGGGGGAACACCACATCTTAGACCTCCCTAGGGGTATTAAACGTGGTAAGCTCTTAATTTGCATTGCCGGTATACCTCCTCCCGCCGTTCAAGGATCCCTCGTGCTCACCGGTAAAAACCCCATCGGTGACTTGAACGAGTGCCAATGCCGCCTTCTGCCACCTACCGCAGTCCAAGTATACTGAACCTTGGAAGCGGTTGTTTCCCCCCTAGCTCCGCACTCGTAATGCTAACGTGCCGATCTCGGGTCCTCCCATCCTGCGGTCATGTGACACTAATCTTAGCAATATCCATGTCCATGCTCATCGGTGCATTAGGTGCGGTAGATAAGATAAGAGAGGTCAGGTGACCTTGGGAAAAGGAGCCACAAAAGAGGAGGGCAAACTCGCTTAGCCGGACAAAAGCCGGGGCCACAACCCAGCAAAGGCGGAAGGCCCGGTCATAAATTCTGTGTGGCTACCCACTGAAGGAATCCATCGAATCGTTGCGGAGGGGGGTCTATCTGCCACTGCTCAATGCTGAATTAATCTTACTTCTAAACCCTCTGCGTCCTCAGCACGACCACGACCACTTCTTTTAGTAACCACCACAGCACAAATCTGGCCATCACCGCGCATCAATCTTCAAGATGTAAGTCGAAGCTGCCACGTTTTCTAAAGATAGCCCATTTCACAATACATACGATTCAATGGCGATGATGGCTCTGCTGTGCACTTGCACGCCGAAACTGAGAGGGAGGGAGGGCAATGTCGCGACAGAGGCAAAGACAGAGAAGGAAGAGCTACAATTCGCACCGCCGATTAGGTGATAACGCCGTCATCGAAACCGCATTACCACCACACCAACAACAACAGCCCGCCCGCCCGTCCATCCATCATCCTTGAGCTTGGATGTCACCAGCCTCTCGCCTGAGCCGTCGATGCCCTCCTCTCTCTCTGCCTACACCGACGAATCACATGCAGCACACTTATATACATACATCTGCCCCATGCTGCGTCGCTCAATCTGGTGTGATGTGTCTCTACCCAGGCTGACATATCTCTCCTCGTAGGGTCAACCTCCGCACGCAGAAGCGCCTCGCTGCGTCCGTCATCGGGTGCGGCAAGCGTAAGGTCTGGCTCGACCCCAACGAGGTTAGCGAGATCTCAAACGCAAACTCCCGCCAGACCATCCGCAAGCTCGTCGGCGATGGCCTCATCATCCGCAAGCCCGTCACCATGCACTCGCGATCCCGTGCCCGCGAGCTGAACCTGGCCCGACGGGATGGCCGCCACCGTGGCTTCGGTAAGAGAAAGGGTACCGCAGACGCCCGTATGCCCCAGTATGTTACCCTGCTTCCCCATTACGCCAGACAAGAACCAGTCGTAGATTGACTTGTTTCTGTCTAGACAAGTCCTATGGATGCGCCGCCAGCGTGTTCTCCGACGTCTCCTCGTCAAATACCGTGCCAGCGGCAAAATCGACAAGCACCTGTACCACGAGCTGTACCACTCCAGCAAGGGTAACGCCTTCAAGCACAAGCGCGCCCTTGTCGAGCACGTACGTCTCTTGTCTCTATCTCCATGACTTGCTAAAGGACCCGCGAGAGGCTGACCAGGGGTGTTGCATACAGATCCACCGCGCCAAGGCCGAGATGGCCCGTGAGCGCGCTATCACCGAGGAGATGGACGTCAGACGACAGAAGAACAAGGCCGCCCGTGAGCGCAAGGCTGAGAGACAAGCGGCTAAGCGCAACGAGCTGGCTGGCGTTGAGGAAGAAGCATAAGCATACGCGCGTGAGCATATGTGGTGATGGTGGTGTTGGTGTGGGAACACACGGGTGCTCGGGTCGGATGGGACGTGATAACAACGATGTGCCATATGGACGTCCCGCAGCTAGACGCCAGGCTAGACGACATGTCATATGGAACCCGGATTCCGATCTGAGACGACGGCTGCATTCGGAGTATATGGTTGGGTCTCTACTGCTATTTTCCTTTACGGCCTTTTCGGCTGTATTGCTTTGCATGTACGGCATTAAAAAAGGAATCCACGATTTGGACATCTAGTGCAGGTCTTTGTCCCTGTCCTTTGTTGGTTTTAGTTTGGTGACCGTGATGCATTAACAACACAGCCCTTCCAAATAACTGGAACTGCAGTACGTGACCGTATACCTAGGTAGCATAATGGTAATAATCGTAGTCCGTAAACCATAGTTCGAGTCTTAACTGCAAATATTTTAAACCGTACGTAGGAAACTTCTTAGGTGTAATTAATCGGACCTGTAATGTAGCCCGCACTGTACATAGGTACCTAGGTAGGTAGTCAAGAATTATTTTTTTTGGAATTTTTCCTACACGCCGGTATGGAGCGCTTTATATTTTAAAACGTTCCCGTTAATGAAGCGGTAAATACACAGCTTAACTAGTTTAAAGCGGTACGAAATATATGCTGGCAACCATTCCAGCGCTCCATACTTAGGAGTAGTATATTTACGGTATATTTGCGGCTCCTAGAACCTACCGAAGGGCGGTGTAGTACCCTCTACGGACCAAGCCCGGAGACTTCGAACAGCGACTTATGCCTACACGCCACGACTAAGACCAAGAATCAAAGGCAGAGTCAATGTCAACATCTGAATAGCGAAGAGTGAATGGAAAGAAAGGAAAAGATCAACTAGGATTGGATCAGATGGTTTCACATTGCCCCTTCTAGGTGGTGAGGTGCCGCCAGGGACATGGAGCGCATCGCACCCGCGGTGAGGCGGACACTTCGCTCGATCTTTGGAAAGCGGACTCGTCACGCCCAATTTAGTTGATACAGAAGAAAAGGAAGAAAAAGAGGAACAGACGAGTCGTGGCGTTAGAAGTCTATGGATTTTCGGTGGGGCTTTAGGATGGTCATGTGATGATAAGGCACGAGATCAGGTAGGTACATCAATACCTGCTGCGTAGTTGAACCAATCAAAGAGCTGCTCGGTGTTGAGCGGACCTCGGATAGCAACGGTTATCCCCGCGAAGCTCGGCACCGTTCTACCGAAGCAGGAATAGTGATTATACCTAAGGTATTACTTGTGTGTATGAAATTGAACAAAGTGGTAGAATTATGAGTTTACGAAGAAGCTTGAGCTAGGTATTCGATTACCTAAGTACCTAAGGTAGGTACCTAGGTAGTGACAGAGCACAAGAATAAAATCCACCCTGGCGACTAACTTATAGCACTCGGGCCAGTACCTAGTAGGGACGGTGTAGGATAAGGGCGTACCGAGTACGGAGGCAACCCCCCCCCCCCCCCCCCACATCCTTGCCCCACTGATAACCATCGTGCATCCACCAAGAGTTGCTTCGTAGGCTGTTTATCATCACTATCCAGCAGCCATCCTCTTCCTGTAGATGCCTCACATCTTCTCCCACACCTCACCCATCACCGGCCAAGTTAGGTAGAAAGCAATCCCATGCCGACTTTCTTCGCCTAAGGCGCCACATCCGATTTGAGGGCTCGCTCCAGCAGACAAAAGCCACCGCGCTCATTCCACCCCGCCACCACAACACGACACCGACCTGCCGACGTTGAGGGTGTCAGTGTGTCGCCGTCGTCGTCGCTGTCGCCGCCCCTCGCCTGTGACAGCGCCCGCCCCAATTCGCCATGGCTTCTCTTCCTGCATTCCGGGGCGCTTCGCGTGCTCTCCGCTCCTTTCCCAGACTCCAATCTCTCCCTAGAAGAGCTCAATCCTCTTCTACTCTCGATGGCCAGCAGCGAGTAAGCCGGTCGATCCCGCCAATGATGTGCTCTCTATCTACCTTCTCGGACACTCTTCGTCCAATTGGCTAATGGCTAACCTCACGCCACTCGCAGCTGCTATCCGCCGGTCTCCAGCAGGCTGACCCGGCCGTCTTTGACATAATCGAAAAGGTACATACACATACCTCCTACCGCCAAGCCTCGTAGTGTCGTGACATAGCGTCACATCCCTACAACAAACCGAATTCCTAACGGCGATGACGTGTAGGAGAAAAATAGACAAAAGCACTTCATCAACCTCATCCCTTCTGAAAACTTCACCTCTCAGGCTGTGCTAGAAGCCCTGGGCAGTGTCATGCAGAGTAGGCGAAACGAGAACACCATGCCACATCAAGTCGGCCTAACTAACCTTTGCGCTAGACAAGTACTCGGAGGGGTATCCCGGCGCGCGTTACTACGGAGGCAACGAATTCATAGACCAGTCCGAGCGACTATGCCAGCAGAGGGCCCTCGAGACATTTGGTCTCGACGAGAAGGAATGGGGTGTTAATGTACAGCGTACGTGGTTTCTCCGACCCCACGTCGATTCCTCCGTTGCATCCCGCATACAGCCTATGTCTGACCTACTCCGTAATAGCTCTGTCCGGTGCTCCCGCCAACCTCTACGTCTACTCCGCCCTCATGAACACTCACGACCGTCTCATGGGGCTTGACCTTCCCCACGGTGGTCACCTCTCACACGGCTATCAGACGCCTACCAAAAAGATATCTGCCGTGTCAAAGTACTTTGAGACCGTGCCCTACAGGTTAGACGAGGAGACGGGCCTCATCGACTACGAGAAGCTGGATGAGCTAGCACAGATATACCGCCCTAAGATCATTGTAGGTGGAGCGAGCGCCTATAGTCGCTTCATAGACTATAAGCAAATGAAGGCTACCTGTGATAAGGTTAATGCCTACCTGGTGGCTGACATGGCCCACGTCTCGGGTCTCGTCGCTGCCAAGGTCATTCCTAGCCCCTTCAGCTTCGCCGACATCGTGACCACGACGTCCCACAAGAGTTTGCGCGGCCCCCGCGGAGCCATGATATTCTTCCGAAAAGGTGTCCGCAGGGTGAACCCCAAGACCAAGGAGGAAATCAAGTACAACCTCGAAGGCCCCATTAACAACGCTGTCTTCCCTGGCCATCAAGGCGGCCCCCATAACCATACGATAACAGCCCTAGCCGTCGCCCTCCAGCAAGCGCAGACGCCCGAGTTCCGCGCATACCAGGAACAGGTCCTCCTCAATGCCAAAGCGTTGGCAACGCGCCTCGGAGAGTCTAAGAACAATGGTGGCCTGGGCTACAAGCTAGTCAGCGGCGGTACCGATAACCACCTGGTGCTAGTAGACCTGAAGCCCCAAGGTGTCGACGGCGCCCGCGTGGAGCGCGTGCTCGAACTTGTGGGAGTGGCCAGTAACAAGAACACGGTTCCCGGGGACAAATCAGCAATGATGCCCGGCGGGCTGCGCATAGGCACACCAGCCATGACGACACGGGGTTTCGCCGAGAATGACTTCGCACGGGTCGCCGACATTATCGGCCGTGCTGTCACCATCGCCACGCGCGTCGACAAGACAGCCCGCAAGGCAGCCGAAGAGAAGGGCGAGAAGTACAAGCTCAAGTTCTTCTTCGATTACCTGGGTAACGGCGAGGAGGACTCCGAGATCGTCCAGTTGCGGGCCGAGGTGTCGGACTGGGTTAGCACTTACCCGGTACCTTGGGCTGAGAAACTCCATGTATGATATGTAGGGAAGAGGACACGAAACTAGCCTTGTTCGAATATCAACTACTTTAGACCTAACCCAATTTGGATGGAGGAGGGGGCGGAGCAAGAATTTGGTCGGGCGGTCGCATTTCGAGACACCTGTACAATTGCAAATTAGCTCCAACCTATTCAGCAAATAATACGCGGTCCCTTACGAAGTATGGATGGTTTCGGAAACCCAGGTTAAACATGAGTGAGACAGCCGAAGTAGGTATGTAAATAGTAAGGGGCAGGAAACTTCCGGCCTCCCTTACATACCTACTATATGTACCCACCGTCACCGCCCTTGGGTACTTGAGGGTCTTCCTCCATGTTGAAATCAGGGAGGCTGGTAAATCCAGTGGCTGGGTACTTCGCCCCACACACATCTTCTATATAAGTAGAAGTACCACCGCATCGCACTATACCTAGACTTAGTTCTTTATGCTTTACAATATACGGTTCATCAACCTACTACTCATAACTCAATACTTCAAACCACGACACCTTTCTCCTTTACAACTTAGTGTTCTCTTCTGCCAAGTTCGAGATGGCTTCAATCCTAAGCACCAGCTCCAGCAGTGACAAAGGTCACCAGCAAGGCAAGAGATGCTCTAGCAAGAAGCACGACCACGACCACAGCCACAACGGCGACAGTGCCTTAACGCTCCCCCAAGATACAGACGAAGATACAGACGAAGATGAAGACGGTTCCCCTGAAGTTATCAATCAAGCATATAAAGCAATCTGGAACAACTTCTGCGGCCTGCCTCCAAATAACGATGTTTTGGTCTTCCGTATCGGATATCAAAGTGCTTACAAGAAATTATATCATAAGCTAGCCAAAAACCCAGAACTCCTAGCATACTACAACGATTACCTTCGGCAGGACTAGGATAAAGATACCGGCCAGCTTATTCTAAAGCTAAGAATAGATGTTATATATGAAGTAATGGTTGGATAGCTTGTTATACTTGTTTATAGTAAGTTGATCGAATTCAAAAAACAGCATCCTTCATTAGCAAGCTATTACGACAAACTATAGCAGGCAGGGGCTACTCGGGTGTCCCAGGGCTTAAGCGATATTCCTGACTTCGATAAAGGTCCAGATGGTCAACTTCTATACGACGACGACGACAAGTCAAGATACCCACCACTGCTTTTTGAAGTTAGATATTCACAACAACAAAGTCAAGATCTACGTTGGAAAGCAGCCACATTTCTAAACAAGTTCCCAGGCGAAATCTGTACTGTTCTTGGTTTTGACATTGGTTACCCCCGAAAAAATACCCCTTTATCACATCACCAAGGATTAGTATTTATATTCACGTCAGAGCTAGCCCCAAACGGATTAGTGGAGATTGAATATGACGAACCCCAAACTTTTAGGGAAGGAGGGCGCCCAACTACTGGAGAAATTGTTTTACCGTTTACAGCCCTTCTTCCTTTATATGTTCGATCCGAAATACCTTCACCTGTTCCGAATATACGGCTTAATTATAAAGAAATCTCAGCATGTCTTACTAAAGCTGAAACAAGATACCGCTTTAAAAAAAAGCCCTATATTAAAGAACACCCAACACCTTTAATCATCTTTCGAAGAAAAGGAGGGACAGGCACACCCGTAGATCTAGTAGATTTAATTGGTCCAGAACCTAAACCTAAACAATAAAAATGTCAGAAGTGTATTAGGTTAAAGAGTCACTTCATGTATTATATAAGGCAAGGGGCATATAAGGGGTGGCTGGGTACTTCGCCCCACGCACATCTTCTATATAAGTAGAAGTACCACCGCATCGCACTGTACCTACGTATAGACTTAGTTCCTTAAGCAATACAATATAAGGTTCATCAACCTAATACTCATAACTCAACAGTTTCTGTTTCTCTTGGTTACGTACATGAATACATCAATGTTGTATTTGGCGATAAAACTAGCAAAAGACACTTCATTACTTCTTTCTGCTATGACTAATGTTCCCCAGTTCCCAAACCCCTTTCGTCACAGCCGTGACTTCGGCCCATGACGCATTCGCCAAGGGCGACCTCGCAGCCGTGTTGGACGTAGACTTCGCCTCACGCCTCGATGGGATCATGCACACAATAACAGATTGCGAAGACGGCCGTGTCTCCGACGCCGGTAGTGTCTCGAGAAAGCGTGCAGCCGGTACAAGCTACACGGCTGCCATCTGCGCGGTTGAAGGCGCAGCGACAATGGTACAGCCAGGAGGAGCTCTGAACGACCTTTTGCTTCTATCTCCCAGTAGGGTGCATTTCGATTTTGTGGATATTGCTGGCGACGTTGCCAGGGCAGCAGATGTTGCCGTGGACTTCGTGCAAGCATATGCGCCTCTGCTTGTGATGGATGATGACTTCGCCGTCCGGCTAGGAAATTATCTTTTTGTACTACCGCTGGACACTTGAATCGATAATTTATCTCTTGTGGGCGAGAACAGGATCCCGTCATCGTTAGTGACCACGGCAACACCGACGAGCTCGGGTTGCCCGGATCAAAAATTATGTGACAAACCAAGCTCCTTACGAATATTCAAAAAACAAGCTTCGGCGTGTGAAAGTGGCTGGCCACCGAATCGAAAAGCGAGTCAGAGGAAATAATAATAAGCTTGGTGGTAATTTTGTGATTGCAAGCCCGGACGATGTCAGACCAAGGGCGGGTCCTAACACTGATTAGGAAAATGGTCCCCCTGTCAAGCATGTGCCGTAGCGTAGATCGTGGAGTTCGTGTTGTGGATGGAGATGCACAGCACAGTACGGCTCCTAATTGGGAAAATGGTATTCCAGCTGGACTCATAGTCCCTACGCATTATTAAAGACATGAAGTTAAGATACAAAAGGTGATAGAACATCGCTTCTCTTCCCCATCCACTATTTCTCAGAGCAGAGCATCATCCAATATCTACTTTGGCCTACCTGTCTCCAAATATAACATCCAGAATATCCCGATCAATTCACGCATATAGTGAAACAGTAACGGAATCCCCAAACCTTTCCACAATGAGTCAAACAGAGCAACTTGAGCAGGCGGCCGCCCGCCTTTCCTCCTTCCCGGAGGCTGTTCGTAACCAGCTGACAGATGGGCATGTCAAGTTCATGTCGACCTGGGACCCGTCAATGACGATCCAGGTAGGCGACAAGATGCCCGATTTCAGCATGACGGACGCCACCGGGAAGGAAGTCGCTAGCGACTCGTTGTTGGCGAAAGGGCCTCTTCTCATCACCTTCTACCGCGGCGAGTGGTGTCCGTTCTGTAACATCGCTATTGGGTTCCTGCAACAGCATCTCCCGGAGTTTCAAGCCCGCGGCGTCACGCTCGTTGCCATGTCTCCGGAGCTGCCCAACAACAACATGACGACGACGGAGAAGCACGCGCTTCAGTACCCCGTTCTCACCGACCTACACAATACCTTTGCCAGGAAGCTGGGCATAGTGTACGACCAGTCGAGCGCCAAGGACTTGCACAAATCGCTTGGAATCGATCTCAATGAACACAACGGCGATGGTACCTGGGAAGTCCCCGTCCCGGCGACCCTATTAGTTGATAAGGATGGCATTGTGCGGAACACGGCCATCGAACCTGACTATAAGCTCAGACTTGACCCGAAGCAGGCTTTGGAGTGGATCGATGCTCTGCAAAAGTAGATACCGCAAATTCTTGACGGGGAGAATCAGGTTATAACACGCGAGAGGAAACTCCACGAGATTATAAGAATCATTATATAGTATGACGGCTTAGAAAACCCCTTGGGGATGACGTTGGATAGGACCCTTGATTAAATAGCTCCGTAAAGCGTCTAGACTAGATAGATGCAAAACATGGTTGTTGAAATGGGCAAGTGCATTGAGCAACAGTACCGGCACAGGAAATGTGAGGAAGGGAGGTTGTCATGGCATGCCGTGCAAGCTGCAGGGAGAAAGTAGATGCCTAAACAGGTGTTATATTACACGTCGGATAATAGGTAGAGATCGCTTGGTTGACACTCTCTCTGGCCCCGGATTAGGAGTGCATCTTCTGGAGAATTCTCAGTCGATCCACCCTCCTTTAGTGAAGCCAATTTCGATAAGACTGCACAAGGACGGCTTCGTAGTAAATCAGTAAGGAAAGACAATTTCAGCCCCAACTTGGAGATGGTCGGGCGAGGGCCGAAGAGGAGCTAAATGTATGCCTAGTGCGAACTTGTCATGCTAACTTTCACGAGGTTTTGGAGTCAAGGGATTGGAATGGCCTTCGAATTGCATATAATCTTCTTATGTCCATAAAGGTCTAGTCTCCCTATTCAGCTAGACGGGCGATCTTCAGTCTATATGTGCGAATAGCTCGCTTTTTCTTGCTCTGCCTCGCTCCTGTATAGCTGTATCAGAAGGATCACGCAATATACGGGTAGACGCCCATACGTATATTTGTCGCTGTTAAGCATGTGTTGTGGCAAGAGTTATCTAAAGGTATATATATATACTTTTTTTTTCTTCTATTTTTCTTTTCTAATTTCTTTTTATAGATCTTTAGGTAGTAGTATTCCCACTGTTTTCGAGTTCAGGTTTAGAAAAGGCAAGGAAGTGCGGAGGGAGGTGTTATTGTGGACAGGGAGGTTATTAAATGTTTAAACGTGAGCATAGAATAGAATATATTTTAAAACATCTCAGGGAAACATGCCTAGTGGATGACATAGAGACATGGCGGGAGGGACTTCGCTCTCGGCAAATAATCCATTGAATGAAGTTGTGGATAAGGTTCTCCAGGGACTATTGATCTGCAGAGACTTACTAGTCGAGCGGATTTGATATTCTACTATTTTAGACACAGGTACATTTTACCGATTCAGCATTGCCAAAGATTGTGTGTTCTTATGCTTCCAATCCACAACACTAGAGTGACTGTGAGCAAGAACTCAATTATAAACGCCATAGACAGATATTATATTTATAGGCGAGCGTGGGCGGTCAAGGACTGGCTGCGTGCTTTCTTACTGCATGTGTAGGGATGAAAGCGGTGGGTTGGAGATATTAACATTGAATGAAAAGCGTAATCTTAACATATATTCGTGCATTGAAAAACCTTAGCTGCTCCCTCTAATACAACAGATCTAGCACTATACCGCTATACTACCAGCAAAAGTAGAGCATTGTTAAACAGGCAACCCACTACCCGCAGTTGTTAATATCTTGCTCACGGTTGAGGTTGTTACACTCATTCTCTCGGGATGGTATCAGGGTTTTCATATATTCTGGAGATGCGTACTAGGAAGCTTATACCTTTGGTATACATTCAAAAGTAAATCAGTATACCTCGGTAGTTAGGCAGCATTGAACTACACTCTAAGGTATGACAATTGATTAACGCAAGTATTTCCAGCTCACTTGCACATTTCACCTCTTCGGCGATTTCAGTATCAACCATATGACTGCCCAGCCATTCGCTCTCCTCGGCCTTAAACAGACGCTTTGGAGCTTCTAGTCTTTAAACAGAACGGCTCCCGCGCCTGTTAACAAATCTAATGGGTAAAGCTGCGGACTATTGAATGGACGACGTCATTCCATGCGCCCTAACTCTCTAAGAGCATACTTAGATTGGGATTCGGAGTTCATCCATTCGCCGAGTCGGGTCGGCGGAAACTAATCTTCCTGCTTGTAGCACATCTCCAATATTTGTAAGCGTGTCCATGCTCGCATTACCACCACGGGCAAAACAGCTGCTACCAGCCTCCCCAAGGCCACAAGGGACAAAGTTTACAGGCGAGGTGTAACACAAGTCTTGTTCTGCAGATATAAGCAGCCATAATCGAATCTAAGCGATCTTGATATACTCAACAAGAGACACGTAATCTGATAGATTCAGTAGGCTACTAAAATAGTTGTATACGCGACCCCCATTGGAACTGCTTGGTGGAAATGGCTCAGCCTAGTCTGACAGACTTCCCAAAGCAGTATGCCGCAGCCTCGACTGCTGCTTAGTAGACAGCTGAGCAGTAGAAAGAGGAGGTCGACTTGAGTAAGCAGATGTGCGAGACGTCAGGATTGGGGCGAGTACGCCAAGGCCAATCATGTCAACTCTACTATGGATATTGACGTTGAATGATTCGGTGCATCGCTACATAGTTATCCCGTTGGTTCTTCATGCTGGTCTACTGATTCATGGTAACGTCTCGCTGAAACGTTTCATTTCAACGACATAGTAGTACTTAAAAATAAGCGGGAACAAGTAGCCCTAGGTTTAACCTTCACAGGGAATCTCGGGGAAATAACAAAAATAATGAAATCCTTTCACATGTCGGAAGAATGTTGTGTTTGCTAGAGGAAGTGATCAGCGCTCGGCATCTTGCTGTGACTAAGATTTCGACTCCCGCTTGCTGGCTTATACGTAGGTTATCTGTCTGACTATGCGGTTCCTGGTTCCCGCAGAATTTAGTGCGACACAACTGCATCTACACAATCCCTGCTTTGAGCCGCCCACGCAATGGTCGGTGGCAAAAACATACAGAATACCTACTGCTTTAATTAGGCGCGCATGCAAACATAATCGAAGACCGGGAAAAAATGAAGTCTTACATGAATACTACGTACTTTGACGGTGGGGGGCCTCCTTACGTCACCCCGCAGCGATTCACGCTGTCGCCACGCGAATGAAGTAAAGATCTCACAGAGCGTACCTGAATTGTCCGACGTGCATGCTTCACCTCCAAGCAACAGGGTGTGTCCTGGTCTGGAGAGTGGTGCACCGCCGCAACCACCTCAATTCGCATCCACCTGCATTATGTGATTTCTCAGTATCTTATCGCCGCATGACATACCACACTCGGCATCAGCCTCCAGTATTAGCACAGCACCATCGGCACAATAGTGCTGAATCGGGTTACCATTGTCTACTACTACACCACTCACGTACTTTGTAGTAAACCTATTGGCATGCTGCTGACATACCTACCTCACCTTATGTAGGTAGGACCGAGATGATCCCGGTTGAAGGTAGAATGCCGCAGGCAAATATCCCGAAAGGCGAGTGCTAGTCGAGCTGCTCGCCGGCTGACGGGCCGAAGAAAGGGAGGCTGAAATGACAAGGAATTCTTTTTTGGAAAAATTGAAGCGGAAAAGGAAAAACACAAAGCAGCCCGCACCGCAGCCTTTCCCTCGTGGGTGTGTAAGTATAAGTAGCCGTCGGATCTCGAGGGGACGGCAACAAGGGGCGGAGGCTTAAAGTTCGGTTCCGGTGCAAGACCCGGCGTGGGCGTGTGTGAGATGTTGTACACTAGCGCACAGCATCCTGCACGGCGGTTGGTGGGATACGGGGATTTGCAGAGGGGTGATATGCAGTAATAAAAGGTTGGAGGGGCTGATGGCAGACTGATGGAGCTGGGGGAGGGGTGGTTGAGCTGCTGAACCCCTCCTAAACCCTACCTAGGTAGGTAAGTACATACCTACCTACATATACGTACATCTCGTCACCGTACATACTCAAAAAGTAACAACAACAGGGTCTTGCAGCTAATGAATATTCTACGTGCAGTATCAGGCTGTTTGAATAGGATTATTCCTTGGAAATTCAAAGCCTGTACCTGCACTATCATGGAAACTTCCGTCTGAACAGATTGAATTGGCTTGACTTGATGTACGTACGTAGTAGCAATAAACCCGTATACAAAACTTGCAGCTTAATTTGACCTCACAGCAGCACCGCAGCACCGCCGTGTAAAAGGACAAGGCGGCACTTACACATGTTAAATTAAATATTAAAAAAAAACAAAAAAGGATGTGGCAACCGGCGTGGTACCAAGCCCAACCAACAGCGCAACCACATGGTAGTGCACAGTTCTGCTGAATTAGCATACACTAATGTAGAAAAGATCTAATGGCATCTCACTATTCCATTCCGCTATGCTATATCGGGAAGTCCTAGTGGAGCTAGTCTGACGTCACTCCATGCTCATTATGCGGCTACCATGCAGCGTTTCCACAAGGCTCTGTGCTGGCCCCCACTCTTGACATGGCATTAGATGGTACCGCGCCGGCATACTGCCAAGTCGGATTTAGAGACATCACGTTTTGATTTTCAGACATCAAACTAGCCTTGTTTGGCCACGTCCCCACACACCCATGTAAGCTGCTGCGAACTACACCTGATTTGTATAGGATTTGCAGCAGGGGCTATGGAGTAGTGGGGAAGTCAAAAATCAACAGTCTGGCTAGGTGCGGTCGCAGTGTAGGTGATCTGTAGGTACAACAAATTAGCAGTGGTTGTTACTACAATAGAGGTGTGGAGTGGCTGGTGGTAGCTGGTAGTAGCTGTGTTAGTCTATAGTGGACTTAGTGCAGGTTAATGGGCGTAGAGCGCTGTAAATTAGTAGTGTTAGTGGTGCAGGGCGCTGTAAAGACCGTATGTATAAATCGATTTCTGCATGTCATGGGTGGTGGGCTGGGGTCTGCTCTGATTCTTATACAAATTAGGTGTAGTTCGGAGCAGCTAAGAGCTTGGCTAACATGGTTGCTAGATAAGGCTAGTTTGATGTTTGAAAATCAAAACGTGATGTCTCTAAATCCGACTTGGCATACTGCGGTTCAAGATACACTAACCTAGGTAGGTACCTTGCCCAACACTGTATCGTTTTATCTCGAGACTGGACTACCTACCTACCTACTACTCTACTCCGTACACCACTGGCAATGGGCAGTTGGCTATTGGACCCCTGTCGCCAGAAAACGAGACGAATTGATTGGACATACCTTATCTCTGACGACTCCTATTTCTCGCGACAACCAACCCATTTAGAACTTTACTACATAGATACCCAAACGACCCTTTGACATATGCCTGCGCAATGACGTGAGCTACCGTTGTCATGAGAAAACTCTCCTAGCGAATCTATCATTCTATCGGCGTCATTGACACCATCGATGTCAGGTAATGCCATTATGGTGGTTGTATTGTTGTTGTAGAGGTTATGGAGGGACCTAGTGTCCTGACACTGTAGCTACTCCATATATACATGACCTAGGCCGTGCCTGCCTACAATCGACGTCGAGACGCATGACGACGAGCTTGCAGACAGCGGTTAGAGATGGAGGAGCGAAAGGGTGAGCAATTGGAGACCCGAGTATCTTGTATCCGCGGGTGTCGACGTCCAAGAACACACAGTACAAAGTACACCCTCACTATACGGTGCACTATACAGTTCATTACATTCAACATGATCTCCCGGACAAGGTATACTGCGGCACAGAAGTGCTGTCCAGTGACACGGCCGAACACAGTCAGTAACACACACGGAAAAGGTAGCTGATTGCCTGTTGATTGATCTGACACCGGCGTGCTCCGTCGTTTGGAGGTGAGCCCGTAGCACATCGCCAAGACGGCCCGATACTGTAGCCAATGGGCCGCATTTGAGCCCCCGATCACCACTCGTTCGGGTAAACGCCTTGCACACTATTTACTGACCTCATCGGCAAGCCGCACCCAGACCCTGCTTCTGCTGGTGTTGCTGCTGCTGCTGCTGCTGCTGCTGCTGCTGCTGCTGCTGCTGCCACCGTTGCTTGTACGTCGCCTATAGTTACTGTGATGTTTACCCAATCACTGGATAAGCATGTGTCGCTACCTGTTCAGTCATAGTCTCACATATCTTCACACCCTCCCGAACCTAAATGGTTCCTGATCAGCCCGAGAGCCCTGATCGGATCCCTGGCTATCGATGCTCGCCCGCCGCCCGAGGACCCTTAGATCAACGCTTGATGGGCGTTCTGGGATGATTATGCGCTGCCGATGTACGGCCACGGCCTACGAGTGGATGCAGAAACGAGTTGTGAGCATTCAGTCGAGTCTCGGCTAGTTCTACAATGCGATTTGATGTGATATGAAGCGACGAGGAGACAAGGAAGTCCGGGCAACGCTTTGCTTGATCGGCTATGACGAGGATATCTTCTGATGAACCCTCTGCTGGTCAGTAGCGTATGCTGTAGACCCAGCGCCAGAAGGAAACATATCCAGTATTCTTAACTAGTGCTGGTCTGGATTTCTCATCGATGATGATGGGAGTAGTCTTCCATCTCCCTGACATCATTTTGAGTCCGCTTCTCTGCATTGGAGGCTGCGCTGGTGAAAAGGAATTTTGGAACTATAGCACGGCAGGCTGCTGCCATAGGGGCATACAGTACAAGTGCAGACCAACGGGTCGATACTCGCATTCTGCATGATTATGCCCAATAATTGTGGTACCACACCGGGGCGAGTACATGCAGGTGCAGATTCTACTACGTATAGTCGCTTGAGTCGCTTGAGGCAAGATCTACACAGAGTGGGCGACAATATCCACCCATCTATCCACAACCTCATCCACTTTTGCTCGCTCCTACTCAGGCATCAGGGTGGCTACAGCAGACTTTGGCCTCAAACCACCGGGAATCCACGTGTCTGACTGTCACAAATGCCACTGAACCTCACTTGCACGCTGCGTTGGACTGGCTGCACTGGAGACTCGCCCCAGCCGATGCGCTCATCAGCGGAACTCACAATTATAAATATGGGCTTCCCCAGCTTCGACCCCAGCGAGGTCCTCTCCATTCCGCAGTTCGCTCCTCTCTCCTCCACCACAACTACCAACGACCCATATCTGTTGCTTTGCTTTTCCATTGCGTGTCGAGTTCGTTCTTTACCCCAGAAACCCATCTAACCCACGATGTCTTCTCCACTCGATCCCCCCCAGCAGCCCCCCTCTTTCCACCGTGGAAGTTTCACGGATGAGATTGAGAGCGCGCGGACCGATCTCTCCCGGAAGCTGTTGCTCGGTGAGGCAGACGGAGAGTCACCGTCTACATCCGATGCGGGTCCGACCCTGAGCCCTGCTACCAGTGCCGCACCTTCGACACCGGAACTCGACGCTACCGCCGAGTCACCCACCACTCCTCCCGAGGACGAGGATGAAGACCTCGTTGCGGACAGCTTCGCCTTCGCCTTTGACATCGACGGCGTCCTCGTACGTGGTGGTCGCCCTATCCCCGAGGCCGTTGAGGCTATGAAAGTCCTAAACGGCGAGAACAAATACGGTATTAAGATGTGAGTAATTCCCGATATGTTCCCGGTTCGTAAACGCTCGACTAACCGACAACCTAGTCCCTACATCTTCTTGACCAATGGAGGTGGCAAGTCCGAGGCTGAGAGATGTGGTGACCTGTCGCGCCAGCTCGAGGTCGATATTTCACCGGCCCAGTTCATCTGCGGCCACACTCCCATGTCGGAGATGGCTACCAAGTACAACACAGTGCTTGTCGTGGGCGGCGAGGGTGAGAAGTGCCGCACGGTCGCCCAGAGCTACGGCTTCAAGGACGTCGTCACCCCGGGTGACATTATCAAGGCCGACAGCGCCACCACGCCGTTCCGCAAGTTGACCCCCGAGGAGCTAAAGAACTCCAAGGAGCGCGACTTCAGCGACGTGGTCATCGAAGCCATCTTTGTGTTCGCCGACTCACGTGACTGGGCCGGTGATCTGCAGATCATCATCGACCTTGCCATGTCCAAGGGCGGTCGCATCGGCACGCTGTCGGAGACTTTCGACGAGGGCCCACCGATCTACTTCTCCCACAACGACGTGGTCTGGTCGGCGGCCCACGAGAATGTCCGTCTCGGCATGGGCGCCCTACGTGGCATCGTCGAGTATACCTTCAAGGAAGTCACCAAGGGCAAGACGCTCCAGACGCATGCCTTCGGCAAGCCACAGATCGGTACTTTCGAGTTCGCCACTCGTCTGCTGAAGCGCTGGCGCAAGAATGAGCACAGTCTCAACTCTCCCCCAAATACCGTCTACTTTGTGGGCGATACGCCCGAGAGCGATATCCGCGGCACCAACCTGTACAACGAGCGCGCCGAGAACGACTGGTACAGCATCTTGGTCAAGACGGGTGTTTACCAAGAGGGCACGGAGCCGATGTACAAGCCGCGCGTCACGGTCGACACGGTCCTAGACGCCGTCAACTACGGTATCGAGCGCGAGATGCAGCGCCGGAAAGACCGGGCGGCCGCGCGGAAGCCCAAGCTGACCAACATGCCGACGCTGTCGCTCGAAGATGGCGGCAGCAGCAAGGTCGTGCAAGACTACGCCGTCATCAGCCCTGCTGAAGAGCGTGAGCTCGACGTGCTCGTCTAATTGTCCGCTTATTTACAAGTAACGAGACCACGACTGTAACTGAATTCATTCATCCTTCATTATTATGATACCACATGAGTTTTACTTTCCCTCTAGAACATTTTACACCTCCTTTCCGATAAGATCATAGACCGTGTTATAGACCGGTTCGCATCTATCTCTCTATTCATTATCCCTACTACATTCATACGTTATTCGTTCCTTCATAAGCTTAGGAATATGAAGGCCTTCCAGGGACATTTGGGAAGGCTGGAGTTATTGTCGTCATCCAGACCTTGACGGGGCGCAGAAGGTATGCTGAAGAATGTACTAGGCCTCTTACATCGATTATAAACAACGCTCTAGTTCAAATAGATTCTGGTAATTCGCCAGTTGACCTCATTACTTAATTACCATCATCCATCGCGTGACATGTTCCATCTTCTTATGTGTACATTAGAAAACGGTCGTTTTATCAACGCTTTGATTTTATGATCTATTCGTGACCGGCTGGTCATTCCCAGAGGTGAGGCTGCCAATTGCCAGAGTCACTAATAACCATGATCTAATTTAATCCGTGGGCCTCCTTGATCAGATCAGCCGCTCTCTCAGTGACGGCGTAGACCGTCGACTGTAGATTCCCGGGTGGCAGCAGCGGCACAATACTCGAGTCGACGACTCGAAGGTTACGAACCCCATGGACTCTCAGGGAAGCATCAACGACGCCGCCGAGCCTCTCCGGGAGCATCACGCAGGTACCTGTCGGGTGCCACATCGAGATTGCTCTGGACGCCATGTATCGTCGTGCGGCATTCGAGTCGGTGATATGCGCAAGCGGAGAATTCCGCTCCAGTGGCTGCTTGAGCACGTCACGTAGAGGCGCAGAGCTCGCAATGGGCTCGATGTACTTGATGTGCTGCGCGAATATTTCCCTATCCAGCGGGTTAGAGAGGTATTTGGGGTCGATCTCGGGTGCCTCGGCTGGGCCGTTGGACACGATGTGTACGGTGCCGCGGGATAGCGGCTGGGCCAGTATCGTGGCTATAGTCAGATGCTTGCCTGGCTGGGGCGGCGAGGGTTTGCCGGTGCTTGGGTCCGAAGCGATCGGGTTCTGTCCGATTGCTGTGAGGTAGGCGCCAGAAGGCCGATTGGGATCGAGCAACGTCTTCTCCAGTATCTCGTAATACATTCGAGCCCTAGCATTTTCGGGTGTTGGCGAGTCACTCGGCCGATCCTCTTTAAGCAGCTTTTCTAGCTTTTCTCGGCCCATACCTGCGAGGAAATCGATGACAGGAAGATAAGCGTATGTCTTGATGCCGCCGGAAGTGAGTAATCCGTCGTGATGTTGCGCGAAGTTGACCACGGCCTCTTGCAGTGCTTTGGGGTCCTGTCTCACAAGACCATCCAAAGTCTCCATCTCATCCACCGCTGCGAAGCCGATGTCACAGACAAGATGATCCTGAAGGTTCTCTCCGACGCCAGGGAGGTCTTTTACTATGTCGATATTGTGCTGCTTGAGGATATCCGCATTGCCGATCCCAGAAAGCTCGAGAAGCTTGGGAGACTGCAAAGCACCAGCAGAGACGATGATCTCTTTTTGCACGTGGGCCAATTTGATTTTCCCCTCATGACGATATTGCACTCCGATAGCCTTGGGTTGGGGCTGATCATCTGCGAATATAATCTTGTCGACATGGGCACCAAGGACGACGTGCAGATTCTGTCTGTCTTGGACGGGACTGTAGTATACCTTTGCAGCATGGCTTCGCTCTCTTTTTACGGGGTCAATGCTGGCAAGATTGCTGAACGCGCCAACCGAAGCTTGCACCCAAGGGTTAGTTGTCATAAGGTATCCCATTCTTTTGAATGTTTCGGCCCAGGCTTCGCGAATGGGGTGGGTTGGAGTGCCAGGATACGACAACTGCACCGGGCCACTCGTGTTGACGTCGTCAGAGCTCCAACTGTCGACTCCTAGTGCCCTTCGAAGTTCTTCTGGCGTTTGAGGCGCGGTGAAAGCTTTGGTATAGTAGGGGCCCATGGTAGCCCAGTCCCAACCGGCATTTCCCAGCTCAGCCCACACGTCAAGCACGGCCTTGGTTGGAGGAGCCCATACGTGAGAATTTATAACACTGGAACCACCGAGGGCTTTGCCTTGATTTAGGCTGATGGACCGTCCATCGAGATTTCGCTATGCAAGATTTAGTCTTTGAATTCAAGCCAAAAGCCCCGTTTCGTTCGTACCTGGGCGACCGTCCGGAATCCCCAGTCGGCGTCTGTTCCGAAGAGAGCCGAATAGAATGCCGGTGTTTTGACCCGAGCATCATCGCCGTGATCAAGCCCCGCCTCCAGGACAAGCACGCTCTGGTGTGCTGCTTCGGAGAGCCGAGCAGCAAGAGCAATGCCGGCGGTTCCGCCGCCAGCAATAATGAAATCGAAGGATTCGGTGCTCATGTTGGTGGTTGCAGAATGCGATAGATATGGAAATCGGGACGACGCTCAAGGGTGTCTGCGTTTCGCATTCTCGGAAATGCCGTTTCGGTGGGTGGGAATATTGCGACGTTGGGGGCCGGGTTAGGATGCGTTCCCCTCTTTGGATGCACTCGGCACGGCACGTAGTTTACTGTACAGTACACCACCTCTCACAATTCCAAAACGCAGTGTCCGACAACACCGGTTCTATTTCCAGCAAAGAGGCTCTTGATGCTACCAGTTTATTTGAGTTATCGCTTGCGAATTCACATGATTGAAGAGGCGGAGTGGCAGGACTTGGCTATGTAACGACGACATGGCGTTATTAATGGCAGACGCTTTCTCTCTTCACCACTTCGCTGCCGAAATGTATCGCAAACGTTCGGCACTCTTTCCAGCATTACTGATTGTGTCGGCTGTTACTTGAAGCCAAAATTCGTCTTGACTGCCTCCAATATGGGTCTCCCAATCCAGGGTGTCCAGGTGGTTATAGTAGCTTTCATAGGCACTCTTGCTATAACAGCGCTCGGTCTGCGTCTCTGGTCACGAAAACTGCAGAGAATCACGCTTGCCTTCAATGACTACATGGCAATTCTAGCTATGATATTGGCCACTGCCACCGTCTCGATTTGTCTCGCAGGCAAGATACCCGGTTCTGGATTCTTGACTACGCCGCTTACTTATATGACATTAGATGTTTTTATAGGGGCTATAGGGGTTCATTCCGAAGAGCTTCGAGCAACGCGCCCGTGGGTACTCACGCTCTATACTAAAGTAGGCCCAGAACTTGGCAATCTTGTCTGCCGTCGCTAATTAGGCCTCAAATCTAGTTTGGTATCCCAAGGCAGATATTTTGGGCATCCGCAAACACCAGCGTGAAGCTGTCAATCCTCTCGCTCTATACAATCATCTTCCCCGACAAAGTCTTTCGTCGTTTCTGTCATGCTACGATGGCTATATCTGCCGCATACTTCATCAGCGTCTTCTTGGAAACGTTGCTCCTACGCCAGCCCACACAATATAACCGGGACAAGACCATACCCAACGGAAAGTGCGCCAACCAAGGTATCGCCTCTACTACTGCTGGGGTGACCAATCTTGTGGTAGATGCTTTCATCGTAGCGCTACCGATACCTAGGCTATACGGCTTACAGGTACCGTTAGCTAAACGCATTTCCATTGGCGCAATGTTCGGTCTCGGAGCATTGTATGTATCCCTAACCACTGATATGTGCCTTGAGACTGCTAATGTCTACTTAGGATCTGCATCTTTTCGCTCCTCAGAATTATCTCGCTTCGGACCTGGGACCTGAAGGATATGACATACACAGGCACCAGAGTTGCTATTTACTCAATTCTCGAACCAACGCTCGGCCTAGTGAATGCCTGTCTCCCGACTACGAGACCTGCGCTCAGAAGATTGTTCAATAACGACCCCTTCAGCTGGAGTCAGAAGAGTTTTTCAAAATCTCAAGGCCGTCAGCCTTCGCTGGACAAAAACGACCCCTATCCGCATCAATTTGAACGGCTCGAAGATGATTTTGCCTCAACCAATATTCATGCTACGAGAAGCCATCAAGGTGTTCAGCACGATGGGAATAACATTGCTGTTATGCGGGAATGGGAGGTCAGACTCACTCACCTTGGCGATGGCTCTACGACGATGAAGGACCAGGGATATGATTAAAGACGGGGATATATGCGATGAACCCACATGTAATATTCTGTTGGCATAAAATGTGCACAGGTTGAGATAGGGGAAGTCCTATCGATGTAACTCTAAGAAGGCTTCAATATCTGAACTGGCTGGCCTGCGTTCAGATTGAGCCTTGAAACCCCATGAAATAATAGTCCATAATAGCATTAATAGTGAAGACTACAAGTAATGGAGTAGAGGTTGTCTTACACACTGTCCCTACACGTCTGCTATACTTGTATTTAAACTGCCATTGGTCGGGTCTTTGTCAACAGCGCCTCCTTTTGTTACTTTACGCATCCGGAAACACTCTCCACTGCACTGTTCCGAAATCCTACCCCGATTGTATTTTCAATTGGAGGGGGCACTTAATGTAATATTGAAGATAACGTCGCTAACTTTTTGAAAAGGTGCGCGCTATTTAGATCGACTAGACGCCGAGAATTCATGATGGTTACCTTGTTCCCATCGAAGGATGCGCCCTCGTCGCCGTGGGCGACACGGTTTCCGCTGGAAGACCACACGTTTACGTCACTCAATACAAACCATTCAGTATTGGCCCCAGCGGTTCCGAGGATAAACGATCCAAAGTACTACGACCTAGACCCAGTCCTACCTCCGAACCATCCCCCCCTGACCCCTGCAGACCTAGACCAGCTTTTTTCGACCGAGGCCGCTCAAACCAGAAGGCTGAAGGGTATCAAAACATGGGAAGTCGCCGCATTGAATCGTTACGTCCGCTTCTCACTAGGATATAGTTATTTATCCGCAGGGCACTCGCCAATAGATGCGGAAAGAAGCCTCCCTTTTTCCCGCTTCTCTGTGCCAGAGCCCTCCAGACCGTCTCCCATCATTGAAGCACTGCTAAATACAATGGAAACGAATGAAGAGAGGGACTTTGCAGTCTATCTACGTGAAAGAATACAAGTTGATGAAACGCTCTGGTTCCCCTTTTTGCGTAAAAGCAGATGGTTCGACTGGATCCAAGTCTCTCAGGATTTTAATTCGCCAGCGGGGAAAACGTGGAGCGTTGATGACCCGAAGGTATGGGAGGCTTTGAGAATTAGTCTCGAGTTAGTGAATCGCATGCTGGCAGCACTTATCGATGATAAGCACGAAGGTGGTATGCAGAAACCCTTTTCCTTCAGCGTGGCAGTATACAAATACTAAAGTCTTCGCAGTGAGTACATTGATTATTGTTCTAGGGCCTTAGGTTTCGTAATCGATATGGTCGGTTATTTGCGGTCGTCCAAGATAAACTATTTGTTTCCAACATCTCTCTCTATTATCTATCTATATATATATATATATGTATATACTTATGATTTCCAGTTGCAAACAATCCTTTATGGCCGGATAGACTACTGGGAAAACTTTGTCGACATATTTGGCCCGGAACCTCATGAAGGCGATTCAATTCTCCTCAGCTATAACTTTGAGAAGATGATTTCCCAGCGCAGAGGGATCAAGTGCCAATATGATTTCGGTAAGTAGCTAACAATTATTTCCATCTAAACCCTATTAAGCACTTGTTAGAATTGGCTGACATTTGATATCACAGTCCCCAATATGACTCCTCAAAATTGGAGTGACAGACTTGTTTCTCTTCTTAGTGACCTAATATGGGGGTTTCGTGAACACCCCACCGTCAACGCCGCATGTCATACGCTCCCCATAATTGACTCCCAATCAACTTATGGTGCAATGATCGCTATAACTATTTCCAAATTAGAGCTAAGTACGAGCTTTTTGGGAAGGATCTTCGTCCTATATGCTTTTATGCTCTTGATGCCTTCAAGAATAAATCAGGGGTTTTTTTTTTTTTAACGTAGGAGTTTCTAACACTTGAAACTTGCAGTGCTCAGTTCAGAGATTACCTTAGGAGAGCTGTGCATGGCTCAGGTTGATTTGGCGCTTTTGGTGAGTTACCTGAAAATATTCTCATTAGTTGAATTCCATATTAATTCACGACTCGTCAGATAGTGCATGAACTTATGCATGCGACAGTCAACTCTCGTTATCGGGACGACAATTACGTTGGAAACTGCTTGGATAAAAACAGAACTGGTTATTATGCTGCTGAGTCTGAGCCCGTATGCATGTCATCTGTGTAAGAATTACGTTAAGACTTTACGAACTAACAAAAACATCTAAGTACCTAAACGCCCGTGATGTTCCCGAGGTTGGGCACTACATGGACCAATTATTCTTTGGGGGCTCTGTATTCACTTTTCGTGAGTTTACAATACATACAAACGTCAAAGGAAGCGTTGAGCTTGTGACTAAAGCTTGATCCTAGATAATGATTGCTGACTTCCCGATAGCTTCATCAGGGGGCAAGCTCATACCACCACTGACCCTGGCCATCAGGCAATTCCCGTTTCCTGGCTGCACTGAAAGTGAGAGACGAGCCCCAAACTGCCCTTCATTGGACCCAGGCGCTTTGGTAACAACAATTCACGTGCCTTCGCTGTGGGCCTCGATGATGCTGGCCGAGTCTTTCTGGCGAGATACACAAAGTCTGCAGAAGAGTGCCAATTTCTTCCACAGAAGTTCCAGGTTCGTTTCCTCTACCCCCATCAATACCGCTATGAGAGAAGTGGCAGAAGTTCAGGTCCGAATCCCGCCCGACCAGCAATACAACTCCCGTGATGACAAATTGGTGGTGGAGGAATGGGTTGAAAGACAGACTCTTTGGGAGAGGTATCGTCAAGGCTGGTACGACGATGCTAAACAAAGAGTATGTGACTTGTTATATGGTTTATTTCCGATGTTTTCAAGAGGACCAACGTGATGGCATGTTAGGGAGGACAAGTGATGGCACGCTAGAGGCAGCGCAAGACATGCTAATTTAAGCTGTGCTAATAGTGGCGTGAGAGCCCGGTACGTACACCTGAAGCGCGTCTTCATAGTCTTCAAAACTGATTGGGACTGTTCACGGAAGTGGCGGCCTATAGAATACCGCTGGGCCTGCGACCAATTTGCGGCCGCATTCGAGAAGAGAGACCTGGTGAATTGTACCAATATCGCGTTTCAACTCGTCACCGCGGTTAGATGGGATCGAGGTAGAGCAACTTTCGAACGGGATCTGCCTTTGAACGGGCGGAAGACGTTTTACTGGGCTTGGCATGCCATTGGTGAGTCTGGCTGCCTAATTTTCAGACTAGTCGACCCAATCATTGTACTTGCTATCCTACTAATTACTGTAAGCCACCAGGACTCCTTATGATGGCGTCGATTCCTCGCCTACACACGCCCGTGTGGCGAGGATTAACACAGCTACATAATGCATGGTTTGCAGAGCTAACACCCAGTATGGCGGCTACCGCCGCGGGGTTCAACAGGACAGCGTATATTCCTCATGCGCATATAGGTGATGAAAGAATTGACGCAGCGCCCCTCAAATTCTACGATCATTTGAGGGGGAAAGGGGAAGTCCAGGACTACGTACAAACCGATTGTCTGTCACTGATTGATGACATGCTCAATCACATCATGCACAACAAAGGGATCGTACACCAGAGAATGCTAGATGCTATTGTGGCAGCTAAGAATGCTATTTACGTCGATCGACGGAGAATAGAAGTATCCTACCCGGACCCGTTCGCTCATAGCTCCAAATGGACCCCGACTTGGGTTTTCAAATTCCCGTCATATGATGAAACGTGCTGTGCATTCGGACCTGATGGAACTATGGATTTAGTACATTGAAGTACTGTTGGATTGGGGACACGCGCACTCTGCCCATTGCACCGAAGGCCGAAGGAAAACGACAAAATGTCAATTAAAACAACCGATACAAAATTTGAATAGACTTAAAACTCGATGTTGTTGACATAGCTGAAAAGTGTAAAAGGGGCTTGGAAAGGTATTCGAATTGCAACAATCTTATCTTCTAGGGTGTCGAGGGGGCCATGAAGGTCTTGTCCTCTATTCCGCGAGGTGGGAGATATACAGTCTATGTGTCTGAATATCCTAACTCCTATTTGCCGACCCCGCTTCTTCTTGCCACCTCGCTCCCGCATAGCTGTCTAGGAAGAATCAGGCAATGCGTGGATAGGCAAGAGGTAGAGCCTCCCGATTATATACATGACATGCAAGTCCCAGCTCCAGAGTCTCGGATATAGGTTCCAGTCCCTTGGGTCGGTGACGCAGTACGTGTGACAAGAACTGCGCCCTGAGCATTGGCATCGAGCTATCTTATCCGCCGATAACTAGTGTGGTCTTTATTGTTTGGTAGACATTGAAATCATGATACACAGCCTTTCCTATTGTTGATGTGGTGGTTGTGATGAGGAGGGTTCGACTAGAGATGCTCTGGCGGAACAGCTCGGAGGTGTACTGTAACACGATTGGAGCGCCAGTCTCACTGCAAGTTCACAAACAGCCCGCCGTCAACAAGCAGCTGCGCGCCCGTGACATACCCACTAAGCTCTTCACAAGCAAGGAAGACGGCGGGCCCAGCCAGATCAGGGGGGACGCCCGTACGGCCGAGCGGGATGCGGCCCTCCATATACTCCCTCTTATTATCATCATTCAGATCCTCCTCGTTCAGCTGTGTCTTGATGGTGCCGGGGAGGAGGGCATTGCAGCGAATGTGATGCTTCCCCAGCGCGACGGCGCAGCTTTGCATGAGACTCAGCACCCCGGCCTTTGTGGGCGTGTAGTGCGTCTGCAGCCCGCCGCCGACGAGCGCCGATATGCTGCTGACGCCAATGATCGAGCCACCGGGCGGCTTCTGCTCGGCCATGTGGCGCGCCGCGGCCTGCACGACGTAGAACGCGCCGTCGAGGTTCGTGCGCACAGTGCGCGCGAACAGGTCCGGCTCGAGCGTCAGGAACTCGGCGAACTGGCATATACCGGCGTTGCTCACGCAGATGTCGACGCGTCCGCCATAGCGGTCGGCCGCGCGCTTCACGAGGGCGGTGCCCGTCGCGGGGTCGGTGACGTCGCCGGTTATGTGATCGAGGGCGCCCGGGCGGATGGCCTCAGCCTCGGATATGAGAGAGGCGAAGTGCCGCCGGTCGCGATCGAGGTCGAGGTGGTTGACTACCACGTTGGCGCCCTGCCGGACGTACTCGATGGCTATGGCGCGGCCTATCCCCGTCGTACCGCCCGTTATGACGGCTGTCAGGCCCTTTAGGAGGTTGGTTGCTGGCATGATGGGGGTTTGTAGGTCAATGTCGCTTCGACCTCTTCGACCTGGAGGGATTGAGGCTGATGCCCCTGATTACAGATAGGTAACGCTGAAGATGTGTTTTGGCTCAGTGAACCCGGTGACGCCTCAGGTCGTGGCGTTAAGTTAAGGGGTATGGTATGGTACGGCAGGGTAGTATGTATGATGGTGTAGATTGGAGGTAGTGATGTGGTTGGTACTTGGTAGCGAAGATGGCACGCCCACGATGCCAATGGATTGCCGGTCCTGCATCGGATGTCCAATGGCTCTGCCTGTCTGCCAATGGTTCCCGACCCCTCTGCTGGACTCAATGGCGGGGTGTGGGTGAAGCAAAGGTGGGTAAGTGGATGCACTATCGCGAGACCACATGTCATTTGAACAATGACTTCAGCACCCCGCGTCCCGCTGCTCGGGATAGCTGGCACCGAGCTGATTCCACCTATATCACCCCACACTCTCGAGGCGTTCGCACCTCGCGCGCAACGCTCTTCGCAATGTCGCACGACTAGACGGGCGTCCTTGTCACTAATCACGTAACGGAATTGGAATGCTAGCGCCCCCGATTTGCCGACGAGTAAGCCGAGATCGCCACAGATCTCGTTATCTGAACTAGACATTGCTAGTTTGTCGCTTATCACCACTGAACACACACGCGCGACCAAGCCATCCACATGCCCAGGCCTGCCGGCAGGTAGCCGGAACCGTATGTACGGCGCTTCGGGGTTCTTGTCACAGTGGGGAAGCGCATAATGGCGTACCCAACTTGATAATGGGCGTGTAGGGAGCTAAGGTATTTAAGTCGGCAGATCTGCCGCCGACCAGGAGCCACCACTCGCCTTTAGTTCCGCAACCGACATCATCAAGCGGCCATCATTCTCCGTGGCTTCTGACCGCGAATAGAAAACCGAGAGTATAAACGAAAAGAAACGCGTGACCGGACTTAGTCTACTTTCTCTCATCCTTCGTTATTAGCTTAAAATCTACGAAGTCGGTGTCGATCTGCGATTTCTCTCTCTTTCTTCCCACCTTGTCCAACTTCAAACATTTCGACTCCAGCGAGTGGTAAGAGAGAGTGATAGGACGAGAGTGTGTCTGGCTTAATTGTCGAGCATCGTAGAGGTTCCAAGCAGCCATGGCTTCCGTGAGGCAATTTCCTACCATCAAGGCCATCCGGTCCTTCATCATAGACGGCGTCGGATCAGGTACGCAGCAACCCCCCCAAAACAACAACACACACCCACACAAAACATATTGTGCGCCCATGCTGACAGAGAACCAGGTGGCGATTATCACAATGTAAAGGGCGGGCACTGGTAAGTTGACAGACAATGCATTTCGCAGCCGGGTATGGGGTTGGACTTACACGGCGTGTCTGACAGGCTGATCGATTCGGATATCTCGACGCCCTGCTCCATCTGGGATCAGTACAAGAAGTCGAGAACGACCTGGGGCATCAACGTCCTAGGATCTTTCTTGGTGGAAATAGAAGCGTCTGATGGCACTGTGGGAATCGCGACGGGCTTTGGTGGTAAGCGATTCCCTTTTCCCCTTTCCCAGCACCCATTGGTCCTATCAAGGCGAATAGGCGACTAAGCCATACCCTACAGGTCCTCCAGCCTGCTGGCTCGTCCATAAGCATTTCGAGAGATTCTTAATAGGCGCGGATCCTCGAAACACGAATCTGTTATTCGAGCAGATGTACCGTGCCTCCATGTTCTATGGTCGAAAAGGCCTGCCCCTCGCCATCATCTCCGTCATCGACCTCGCCATTTGGGATCTCCTCGGCAAACTGCGAAACGAGCCCGTATACAAGCTCATCGGCGGTGCCGCGAGGGAGCGCCTAGACTTCTACTGCACGGGCCCGCAGCCCGCGGCCGCCAAGGCCATGGGTTTCTGGGGTGGCAAAGTGCCTCTGCCCTACTCTCCGGCGGACGGCCACGTAGGGCTGAGGAAGAACGTCGAGTTCCTGCGAAAGCACCGCGAGAGCGTGGGCCCGGACTTCCCGCTCATGGTCGACTGCTACATGAGCCTCAACGTGTCGTACATCATCGAGCTCGCCGAGAAGTGCAAGGACCTGGACATCAACTGGTGGGAGGAGTGCCTAAGCCCAGATGACACGGACGGCTTCGAGCAGATCAAGCGCGCACACCCAACCCTCAAGTTCACAACGGGCGAGCACGAGTACTCGCGATACGGCTTCCGTAAGCTGATTGAGGGACGGAATCTTGACATCATCCAGCCAGATGTCATGTGGCTGGGTGGGATGACGGAGCTACTAAAGGTGTCGGCCATGGCGGCGGCGTACGACATCCCCGTGGTGCCGCACGCGAGCGGCTCGTACAGCTACCACTTCGTCATCTCGCAACCCAACACACCGTTCCAGGAGTACCTGGCCAACTCACCCGACGGCAAGAGCGTGCTGCCCGTGTTCGGCGACCTCTTCCTAGACGAGCCCATCCCGACCAAGGGTTACCTCACCACGGCGGACCTGGACAAGCCCGGGTTCGGCCTCACCATCAACCCCGCGGCCAGGGCGAAGCTCATCCCTTCCGACTACCTGCTCAACCCGGCGCCGGCGAGAGGGTTGAAGGTCGATGACGCGAAGCCCGAAGCCGCACCCGAGGCTACACCATCCACCGGCGCCGAGCAGGCAAAGCCGAGTGAGGCAAGTGGCCTGGTTGATAGCATCACGAATGGCGTCAAAGCTATGGCAGGCGCGTAGGTTTATAACCACTATTCAGGTGATGATGATTTCCGTATTATGTATGGCGGTCATGTTGGAAGGACGTCACATCGCATCAGATACCCCCACGGCAGAAAGTAAGTGGTGTGTAGCACCATGGTGTAACCATAATACTACTACAGCCAAGTCAGTTGGGAGCGAAGACAGGCTCAGGGGGGAAGAGGTGAGAGATAAGGGATGAATGCCGAACAAGAGGCGATCGGACATTTATGTGGTGGATCGAAAGGACGAGCATGCAATTCGGGATGTGTACGGCTATTTATGTCTCAAGTTATATATATATATGAACAAGCCTAAGCGTCGTTGGTTTCAAACCTGCGTTGTGACGGATCAATTCGGCAGTTCCGAGGGTATATCATCAAGATTAATGATTGATGATAGTGTTACTTGGAGTAAGCACTGTTCATTGCGCGATGCACTGAGGAGACCAACCTTTCAGATATAGTCTTATCCAGTTTAGTCTCAGTCCGCATCACCATGTAACCACCTCACCCTCGCTACGCCAATTCAAGTCGTAGGTTCTCACCAATTCTCTTGATTCATAATGCCAGATTTGTGCGAATCACGAACGTGTCTTCAACCTACTCCACTAATTCATCTGTTTTCGACCCCAACGAGGGAATTTTTGGCCGGGGATATTAGTCAGGTTTCCCCGCATCGATCGCTTATTACAAGCAGGGAATATAAGCGTAGACTGCATATTTCTATGCCGTGTAGGTTAAGGACATGTAGATCAGACGTTATGAGCATAGCTACCATGCGCAGACCATGGGCTCCAAATCCAGTAACGAGTCATAGCTTACTGTCGGACAAAGGGACATGAAGATGTCCTTCCAAACCCTGTCGACATCGGATAGAAGGAAGACATGAGTGCGTACTTATACACTAAACGACTCGTACTTATCTACTAATAAACTACTGCTACTATTACTACTACTATTACTACTACTTCGATGTTGTTTCTCCGTACCTACTTACCTACCTAGGTATTTGTCCAGTAAGTACCTCTGTTAACCTACAGCATGCGGTTGCATAGCATGGCATCTTAATACCAGGGCATGCTTATTCGAATTACGTAGATGCTGGATACAGTACCTAAGGTACTAACTACCTACTTACCTAGGTAGGGATATCCACCTCAAATCTCCGCTCATTCGCCACCCTCGAGCCAATAGCAGAACCAGTCGCACTCTAGCGCAGCGTCTAGCGTACCCGGAGCAGCCAAAAAGCGCCCCCAAAAAGCGCCCCAAAAACAAGGCATCCCCAGCTCAGAACAGAAGGGGTCCCCGCGCCAAAGAGCCGACCCGCCCGACCCCAGATGGACTCACGTCCATCGAGATGACAACCCCAGAAAAACTATGAATTTCCCTCGACCCGCTGCGACCGACCCCGGATATGCCGCATGGGTTATCTCCCCTTCCGCCTAACATTAGCCCGAGCCTTTCACTTTGCTCGCTCGCCATGTGGCCGAGTGCTCGCCTGCCAACGCTCTGCAAAGCCGAAACACTCCGACGCCCCTTCCAGCGCCCCGGCACAGGTGAGATCGGGTGAACCGTGACCTTTGTTCAGCGGCCGGCCAATCATGCAGACCGCCCAGGTCTCGCAGGACGGCGGCCTGCAGCTCCAACACCAGCACCAGCACCCGCACCCGCACCAGCCTCAGCATCACAATGAGCAGCCGCCCCATCACAGCCCGAGACCTGGTGTCGCGGCGGCCGCCGCCGCCGTTGCGCTCGAGCACGACAGCGACGATGGGAAATATCTCATGAGCGCTGATGAGAATGACAATGAGAACGACGGTGAGGAAGACCATGAAAGTCCTGGTGCCATGCGCAGTGGAAAGCGCAAACGACCCATTTCCGTGTCGTGAGTCTTGTCTTGTCTTGTCTTATCTTGTCTTGTGCCGTCTCGTCTTCACGATCGACTTTCACTTATCCACTCATCGGGGGCCACTCTGGTATACATTTCTCCGAGAGGACAAGAAGATACTACTGTACGAGAGAACAAGGAATCATGTCTGTTCCACTCATAGTTGATTGGACTATGCCTCTGACATGACGAGTTCCACCAACCACAAGCTCCAATCCCTCGTTCTTCAATGGCAGATCACTTCCGCTAACACTACATCGCCTCCAAGCTGCGAGACATGCAAACAGAGAAAGGTTCGTATCATCCAGATTGGGCCGCTGCTGGGGAGAGCCTCCGCCAAGCCGAACCGACTTGAGCTGTCTGCCGGTATCCATCTGCCTCTATTGGCTAACTTGATGTAGGTAAAATGCGACCGAGGTCAGCCTTCGTGCGGTTGGTGTCGCCGCAACTCGGTGAGCTGTGAATATCGTGAACGCAAGAAGCCCGGCTTGAGGGCCGGCTACGGCAGGGAGCTGGAGCAGAGGCTGGACCGGCTCGAGGAGATTTTGAGAACCCACTCGGAAATCCTGAACAACACCTTCATCGGCTCCTCCCCCACTCACCAAGGCACCCTGCCGCCTCCGAGTGTGCGCAACAGTAACGCCAGCCTTCCCAGTGATCATGGCACACCGCGAGAACCTGCCCCCCTTTTCCGCCCCGCCGAAGCGATGAGAACCCCCCAGGCCGAGACGGCCTTATTTATCCAGAAACCCATCTCCTTCCCATCTACTGCCCAGACAGCGGAATTTGGGCTCCCGCCACCCAACTCATCCCTACATCCAGTGAATAATGGCTTCCCTGCGCAGATGCAGCCGGCGGGGGTATCGCCTCCCGGCCATCTAACCACCATGCAGCCCAGTACCGCTACCCAGGATTATTATGGCCAGCCACATCAACAGTCTATGCAGTCTCCAGGCTTAGGTATAGCCCAGGGTCAGACGCAGATCCCCGACCAGGAGCTCCCTCCTTATGATCTGCTATATGCACTGGCCGATTTGTATTTCAAACACATCAACACTTGGTGTCCCATCCTCCACCGAAAGACCACTCTGGATTCTCTTTTCGGGCCATCCACGCTAGATGAGGCAGATAGGGTATTGTTACACGCCATCGTCGCCACAACCCTACGCTTCTCGACAGATGCTCGGCTCACGGATGAACGGCGACGTCACTATCACGATGTCTCGAAACAAAAGGTACTCCTCTATGGCCTGGACAACTCATCCGTCAAATCACTCCAGGCCCTCGTCATACTAGCTCTTGACCTCTGCGGTAGTAGTAATGGACCGCCGGGTTGGAACATCATGGCTCTCATTACTCGGTCTGTTGTGCAGCTAGGTCTTGCGGTCGAGAGCAACTCATTCTCCGTCTCGCCTAGCTATGCCTCAATTTACACACTACGGGCCATGGTTCTCCCGGAACCCAATGACTTCATCGAGGAGGAGTCAAGACGCAGATTATTCTGGATGATTTATTTGTTGGATCGATATGCTACCATCGCTACGGCTTTCGACTTTGGTCTATCTGATAAAGATATCGACCGGACCTTGCCCTGTCGGGATGATCTCTGGATCAAGAATCAAAAAATAGATACCAGATGGTTTAACAAGCAAGACCAATCTCTCGATCAGCCGGATCATGAAATGAACAGGCCCGAAAATCTGGGCGCGTTCTCATATTACATCGAAATTCTCGGCATCTTCTCCAAGATACACCTATTCCTCCGACGCCCCGTCGATATTGGCGCGTTAAACGACGTAGAACAATGGCAGCTCCAGTATAAGGAACTGGACAACACGTTAACGTCGTGGAAGTTCGGGCTCCCGGGCGAGTATGGCAACATGGCTAAGCTATTCCAGCCCGGTAGCAAATCGTTGAACGCCGGATGGGTCATGCTGCATGCCACCTACCACACCGCCGTGATCCGGCTACACTCATCGGCCGCGTATCCCACCACCCGCTCCCCCATCTTCACGCCATCCTACAGCGCGAGTCAGCGCTGCCACAGTGCAGTCGAGAACATCGCCGCCCTCGGCGAGTTCGTCGTGCAGAACGGCATGCTGCCTAAACTGGGCCCTCCTTTCGCCTTCACATTGTGGGTGGCCGCTCGTCTGCTACTCGTACACGGCTCAACGGTGGAGCACAAGCTCGCGCCACAGATCGCCTTCCTGGTCGATACACTCCGTGAGATGGGCCGGTACTGGCCCGTCGCATCCCGGTATTGCAAGCTACTACAGCGAGTGCTCGACGAACACAGCGACAGCGAGCGGGCTGTGGGACAGACGGGGGAACGCATCACGCCGTCGTCGGTGAAGATCCTCGCCGACATGCGACGAACCGCATTCGATCTGGACTTCCTCATTAGCCGCCAGCCACGGCACCTATCCGGCGTGCCCAGCCGGCTGCCAAGCGTGACGCCCGCGCGCACGCCGGCAGCCAACGAGCTCGAGTACCTGGACGTCTTCGACTTCTTCAACGTGCCTCGCCTGCCCATGAGCCACGAGGCCTCGGCCGGGCCGAACGGGAGCGACCACATGAGTATCGACGCCGCCAACGTCAGCGGGGCTGAAAATGGAAATGTCATCGCGAATGGTGGCGGTGGCGTGCCGAATGAATTTAACATTACAAACTTCATGATGGACGCCAATAGCGACTGGCTTTTCAAGGCGACACCATGAGTTAGTTTCAGCCAAAGCCATATATCTACCTACCTATATCCGGATATACCTATATACATATATGTATTTTCCAACACAATGTTATGTTTCTACTGTATGAAAAAAAAAATAATGACTGTATCTCCAACACACCCTATTTACACAAAGCTTCTATCTCAACACGGGGAGATCTCACGGTGGCGAGACGGTGGCTGGGTTAGGATAGGTTTGGGATAGGTCAACCATGTCGTTCGTCCAATAGGTAGACAAACAGACAGATGTTAATATAATGAATGCCATGCGTGACAAAATCGCGGATCGAGACGACGATGACAGATGTTCAAGACAAATTAGTATGTTGTTTAGCAATGTAGTTTGTGTAAACCTTGGTGCTTGTGCGCGATATATTTAGAGCTAGGCACGCAGCACGTTTCCGTCATTCACCCTACCCTTCATATCGATGCTTTATACCGATGTAGTCGACATGGAATTTACTCTACCCAAAGCATTTCCACCCATCTATAATACGCTTCCCACCGCTGCGTTCACGTCGAAACGAAACTTGATGTGTGGGCAATCTCACAGTACACGAAGGATCCCCCGAAGGAGTATGGTGATACCGAAAAATTGCATTTCAGAGATTGCTTTGATAGCACCTAGAAATCGGAGACAGGATAGCTATATCTCATTCGCGATTCTAATCCTCTCTGCCCAATTACACAAACACAGGTTGGAACGACCTGGTCATTTCAAAATCATCCTTCGTGATCTCTTTCGGCAAATACAATTAGGCATGTATAACCCGGTGCACAATAAAATAGTCACATCGGTAGACACGGCACGGGATGACCGTAGATCCACATTAAACTCTTCTTCTCTCCGAAACCCAAGTGCCACCTAGCTCCCTATCCGTCACGTACGCCAAGCTGGTACAAGTGAAACCCAGTGGCCGGCCAGGGGTGACCAGTTTAAATCATAGTTCTCGGCTGTGCGCGAGGTGGCATCTCTTCGTATCGTCTAGCATGGGATTCGAGATCCGACGCGTTCGAATACACAGATGTTGGCGAGGTGGCCATACCCGTATTGTCTAGGTGTGCTGCATGCGTCGTGATAATAGGCCTGGGCAGACCGGTGGTTTCAGCTCTACCGATTTCGTTTGCAAAATGAGAGCCCGAGGCACTCATGGGCTCCGAGATCTTGTAGTTGCGAACACGGTTTGCCGTCTTCTTCCGTTGTCGACGCCGTAGACACACACAAACTGCGATGATGATAGCTGCCAGAGCAGCTGCGCCGACCCCTGCTCCAATTCCGGCCTTCACGGCTGTGGAAAGTCCCGTGGTAGTTGACGACGTGCTTGAAGTGGCCGCTGGAGCGGAGATACCAGAAGTAGTTGGCGACGAAGATCCTGATGTTGATGCAGAAGTGGTCGGCGATACGGGCTAGTCAAGTATTAGTATCTCACGGGGGCCACAAAGTAATAGCGCATTGCTTACTTGAGTAGTTGTAGACTCGTTATCGGACGCCGACGAACTGGTTGTTGGGCTCGCCGCCGTCGTGCTTACCACCGATGAGCTTGTAGTGGTACTCTGGGGAGATGACTCTGCACTGGGCACAGGAGTGCTCGTAGAGGAAGCAGCCGTTGGGGTGGTAGAGGATGTTACTTCGGCAGGGGTAGGCTCAGGAGGTGATGCTGCTGTTGAACTGGTAGGGACAGAAGGTGCTGCGCTCTCAGCTGCTGCTTCTGGAAGAGAAAACGCATTAGGATACTCGACGTTTTTAGCCATGAAGACCCCGGCAAGATTTGACTCACTTGCACATTGTTCATTGGCGTAAGCATTTGCGAGGGGGATTTGAACATCGGGTCCGTCAGAGGCGCATGCTGCGACGATACAATCGTGAATGCCACCTTGGAAGGAGGCTGCCTGGTCACAAACGCAAAGCATATCTCCGCTGGCGCATCCCATATTTGCCGCATTCACGAAGACGCCATTGACGCAACCAACCTACGTAAGCCGCGTCAGTAATTGTATTGTTCATAGCCAAGTAAAATGCGACCAAGTGTGAATAGAGACAGCAGATAGGCAAAGACATATCAGATACTTACTGCGCAGACAGAGGGCGTTGCAGGGCTGTCCTGGGCGCTAACCAGGCCCAGGATAGTGATGGCTGCAGTTGCAGCGACTTGTTTCAACATCATGGCGAGTCTTGATGTGACGAAGTGGTAATTCGCAGTGATAATTCAAGCTGGACTTCATACACACGGGTAGGGCGAAAGGAAAGGGTATCTTGAAAAGAAAGGTCGAACTTGCGGCCTTGAAGAAGGGAATGAAAAAGAGTGGCGGCGAACACAAGTGAGTGAGTGACCCAGAGAAGATTGTCAGTGTCGCATCAAGTTGACCATCGCGATGTACTTAGGGAAGAGAACGGTGCGCAAAAGGCAGATGTAGGCGACTCGCGTCTACACAAACTAAGCCGGCAATGATGATAACTAAGAGTTCGGTGAGTGAGATTGGTAGTACCAAACGGAGAGGTCGACGGTCGACGGTCGAGGTCGAGGTCGAGGTCGAGGTCGAGGTCGAGGTTGCGGCCAGGCAAGACCAGGTATAGGCGTGCTGTTTTTTTGAAAGTAACGAAGGTGGAATGTTTGTGTACGTCGTCCCAGGTTGTTTGTGTCTTCCCAGTTGACAAGACGAACCCCGACACAATGCCACTTTAATCACTCCGCTCCAGTGTGTGCCTCTCGTGCAACGTCACCTATATCCCGACTATCTCCCGTTCCCAGAATTCTCTTTCACTGCCTGAGCTTCTCTTCTCGGGGACACAGCAGACAAGACGCAAATTTCCCCTTGTGCCACCACCAGTTAACAATGAATGACGATCCGTCCACGTGAAGAATATTCCTTTGTTGCGCAAGATGGGAAATAGAAGTATGCTACCGCAGTACTGTGACTTGACTGGAATAACACCAATAGCGCAGCAGAGAGCTGCAACGAGGGGCAGACGGCGGTATAAAGAGATGCTACTTGAGGTGGTTTCGTTTATTCATAAATGGCCTAGGGTTCCTAAACGTAATTGTGAGGTGGTATGTATATGTATATCAAAGACTGCAAATGGTGTCACGTAGTGCGCCGGCGAATGACAACAGAGGTCTGAAGGAGTGACAAGAATGAATGAGAAGGGTGCCGTATAAAGACAACAGGTAGAAGGAAGTGAAGTGAAGCTGACAACAACGCCAACGACGACGGCACCAACACCAGCAAAGGTCAAGGTGATGCAGCCTTCGGAGAATGAGATACGGGACAGGTGAGAAGAGAAGAAGAGGGTAAGAAGGCATCCCAAGAGATGGGAGATCTAAGATGCCCCTGGCCGTCGCAAGATAGGTATGTACCTACCTAATACCATGTACCTACGTACCTACCTTAGGTAGAGTACCTACCTGGGTATGAGGTAAGTATTGTACACGATGTACCTACACGATGCAGTAGTAACGTTGGCTAGCACCTCCTTCAATCAATTGGGTACACCAAGATGAGCGACTTCCTTCCGACGCTGCTACCCTGGGGCACAATAAATAGAGTGAGTACTTGCCTCGATCGTACTTCTTCCCATGCCCACATCTCTCCGCACCTGCTTACCCTTTGATCTGTACAGTAGAACCGTAAGTACAGGCAGACTTGGTGTAGTGGACATCATGGATAGGTAGGTATGAAGTTCTACCTACTGTACACACCATGTTGGCGGGAGGTAGTGTTGTCTGCAGGATGGCGTGTAACTGAGGGACGCCGTCATGGGTTGCAAGGGGCTGAGAATGGAAGTGACCAACTTGGCTGCCTAGACGGGCTAGTCTGGTGTAGCCTTATTATACATGTGAAACATACAGCTTAACGATTTTTGGTTGGCCTGTGGTTCCAGCTCCCGGGATTCGACGCCCATAATCCCTCCTTTATTCGTGACTTGTAGTCTGCAAACCACGCAATGGATTAGACTTGGCCACAACTGCAACCTATATGAACGCAATTGGAGCCCTCGACTGCGGCGTGCTCTGTCCTATATTTCAATCTATCATGATCTTGTGTTGCATCTCCGAATATCCTAGTCGCATCCTAAACACTGTCATCAAGCTGGACAAGGTAGGTAGCGTGTAGGTATTTGAGGGAACTTCTTGTGCCGCAACACAACAGCGACGAGATCCATTTCGCATTGGCCAATCAGCCCATCGGATTTGAATCAGGGGCAATAACCCACTTGAATTATGCGCTACTAACTTCGTCTTTTCTCTGTGTGCAGTTACTTACAGTCTTAAGCCGTCCAGGATGCCACTCATTAAAACGATCTACCCGTATATTTTGATCGCTGAACAAGTACTTGTAAGTATGTAGAAACTGCATCTCCAATAAGTGCTACACTAGATACGGCATGGTCCGATCAAGACACGAGGTACACTATGGCGCACGAAGGATCAGCACAAGGATGATGGACCCTGCACAGCGTTGGATTTCAGCTACATAGTAAAGGGACCGATTGCTTACACTTCCAAGGCTTATTACTATGAAGCGTGAGAATTTGTGTTGTGTCGCCCACAGACTAAGTATAACTACTATGAGAAAGCGAGAGGATTGAAGAAACATTTCCGACTGACTAGTATCATCGTCATATCTAGCCACTTCGGCCATCATAACACCGATACTGACCTTAGCATAGACTTGTCAGCCGTCTCACTATCACGACAAAGTTGGCTCGCTTTGGGGTTGAGGGGAGGTTTCGGGCGCAGCAATTGGTGGGACACGCAGGCGGTCGTCACATTCCCGCGCGTATGTAGTACCAGTCAGGTTCCAGGTACCTATACCAACACGTCAACTTAACCTGCAGCCCGTTAATCATAATATGCAGCAGTGATCATCATCCGAACTGTTCGGTGTAAATTTGGCGCCCGACGTCATTGTCGCTCTCCATGTTGTAACGGAATAAATTCCATCATCCGTCGCGGGTGATCCACCACTCGCTAAGACTTACCTCTAGGATCGACACCAGGGGTTAATAGGGGTAACGAAACGGAATAAGACTTTTATAGTCTTACTTACTATAAGTAGGTAATAGCACGCACCTAATTCCCTTAGTCGGGCAATTGGGCCCGTAGGTAACTACAAACCCCTCCCGTCTTACGGCCGAGGTTATTTTCCAACAGTACATTCATCGAGATGGCATTTTGATCTGGGGAATAGACTAATAATAAGAGCGGGCCTGATTTCCCGATTAGGTAGTCGCGATGGTTTCAGATGTCCAGCCACGAACCACTCAATCTCAGGGTCTCAACGCTACGGTATCGGCCTGCCTTAACCCGGTATAACTACAGCGGGTCCATTTTCATTTTTGCTCCCGGCTCAAGTAGCTATTTTCAGAGCTGCTGGTCGACCAACGGGTTTCATCTCTATTATCTGCCAGCTACTTCTAACGTTAGTATATGACAGCCATTCCTCTGAGCCATCAGCTCAACGGCGTAGTCTGATTTATTCCGCCAATACTTACAAGTATACAAGATGTCGCGTCGTCCCGCCCACTCATGAACAAGCCCAAACAGCAGGCCAGGCGCTTCCATTTCATTTCTTCCTTCCTTTGGTGCGATACACTGGTGGACTCCTGTCAACACTACAGCAGCCAGCATTGATTTACCGAGCATCCATTTTATAGGAATCGCATATCCTTACTGAGGAGTCATTTATTGACGTCCATTCGGGGGGCTAAGCGTGAATCTTCATCTACAGGTTGATTGAATGTCAAAGGCGTCTGTCCTATTTCATAGGCAGTCGGCCCGCCATCCACTATCATATTGGCAGCTATTAAAACTGACAGGAGGCGGAAGTGACTTGGACGTCAGCTATTGACCGCATCTTCCAATAAGTGTGGCATTATCCGGACCCCAAGAGGGATACGTGGAGCTGCGCCGACCCCTCAATTCAACCCCGGCTTTCCAATATTCAGGAGTCATCGTCAGAGTCTAGATATCGAAACCGACCTCCACGCTATCATTACGCCGCGTGCTTTCGTAAACCCTACCAATGCACCTTAAGCTTTAGGGCGGGTACGGCAACCCTTCGGTGGTTGATATCCTGATACGTAACTTATACTATCCCACATTGCATCTTCTCAGTTGCAGGCAGATCTCACAATCGACGCCGGCAATACTGACCTATCACAGGCTCTCTAGTTTACTGCTTGTCGGCATTACTCAGGTCATATCGAAATGCCAATGGTGGAACAGCTCCCCGAGCATGAACGTCAAAGGAGCCCAACAGGTGTTACCAAAACTCTCATTCCTCATTCAATAGGTATTATACAGGTACAGCACTATTCGTACAACAGAATCTCCAAGTTAACATCGGCCGCCCCCTCCTAACTCACAATAATCGCTAAGATTCGAATTTAATATGTAGTCAACGGAGGACTGCCCGCAAATGCTGGTGGGGAGAATTTGGTCTCGACAAAGACTTTCTGCATACCATCTTCTTTCTTCTCAAATTTGTAGTAAACCTTGTCGAGATCCTCCATCCGCACACGATGTGAGAGCATCTGCAACGGATCGAGGTCACCCTTCTGGATCTGATGGAGAAGTTCCTCCCAATACTTGTGAACAGGGGCCTGACCGTTCCCGATCAGGCGAACACCTCTTTCCATAAGAGATCCGATATTAAAATGGTTTGTCTGGCACATGATTAGTTGATAGTTTGAATGTCGCGCTTTGTGTGTTCCGTGTAACTAAAGGGATGGCTTACGTATCCGACGTATACGCCCGTAATTCCACATCGTCCAAAACTCCTAACGCCCTCAATCATCTCGTTGATGATCTCGCTCGTATCTGTCTCGGCCCCCAACATCATCTCGAGCCAATGCATCCAACCCTTGGCATACTCCCCGGCGACACACTGCAATACCACATCAGCGGCTCGGTTCGACAGTAAAAGACAAGCTAGCGAAAACCCGTATCAAGACTCACCTCGATAGCCGCGTCTGGTCCACGGCCCCCACAAAGTTCTTTGAGTTTTGACACCACAGTCTCTTTATTCGTGACACCAAAAGACAGCTTCTTGAAATCCACGAGCTCGAGATTGCCAATGTGCTCCATGGGCCATCGTTCCTGGACGAAAGACAGTCGGGGCTCCGTGTCGACGAAGATGATCTTCGTGGCGCCGGCCTTGATCGCAAAGATGCCGGCCATCTGTCCGATGGGGCCGGCCCCGAAGATGGCGACCTGGTCCCCGGGATAGACGGCTGTGTCGTGCACGGCGTTGTAGCTCGTCGCTAGGACGTCGCTTAGGTACAACGCCTTCTCGTCGGGGACGCTGTCTGGAATCTCCAGGAGGTTCACGTCGCCTAGTGGCACGCGTACGTACTCCGCTTGGCCGCCCGCAAACCCGCCTGTAAAGTGGCTGTATCCGAACATACCCGCTGTGTGGCCACCGTACACTTGGAAAGCCGAAGTTAGCGAGTTACAGTCTCGGCGAAGCGAGGGCACGGCGCCTTGGTTTAATTCTCGGGTCTGACTCACTGGCTCGCTGCGTCGTGTTCGCGTTCGTCTTCTCACATTGCGAGGACAGTTTCTGCTTGCAGAAGAAGCACTCCCCGCATGCGATTTGGAACGAGGCGACATATCGCCTACCCTTCTGCACCTTTTTTACCGCTGACCCGACCTCGTCGACAATACCACAGAATTCGTGACCGAGAATGTCACCTTTGTTAAGCTGGACCACAGTTCCTGCGTCTGCGTTAGCGCGGTGCAAAGACACGGGCTGATATACAAGAATTGTACAGCTCGTGAGAGCGGGCGAAGCTAATCCGTTGCTATAAAGATGTGTCTAACCGTGAAGTAAATGTAGATCACTCCCGCAGACGGTGCTCCCTGTCACTTTAAGGATCACGTCGCTCGGTTCTCGGAGCTTCGGCCGCGGCACGTCGAGTACCTGCACCGAATTCTTCCCCACCCAACACAACGCCTTCATCGTCTCGCCATCGTCTCGATCCGAGTACGTAGTCACGTCTTGCGCCGTGATGGCGTTGTTGTCGTGTCCCGCGAGCTTCTCCGCCGCGCTTGCTGCTTGCGACATTGTCGCCATCTTGTCGGACTCTCACTTCTTTCTTTAAGTAGCTTATCGATAAAATGGGTTCGTACAAATCGTGCTTTTCCGTTTACGCTGATTTTATGAAGTGATTAACAACCCGGATGGATTATGTATAGATGAATTAGCTTTCTAGGGTCCTTGACTTTTTATATAATGGATATATCTCTTCTAGGCATGTAGCTACGCGGGGAAGAGTCGCGCATCATGTCCACCTCATAGCCCGTCACTATTGGCCCGGAGCTGGATCTCCATGGTCGGTTATTATCAATCGTGCTGTCTATGACGTTCACTATTTGTTTACATATTATGTAGTACTGTTCTTGATGTCTTATGGGTTACGGTGGGGTTTACGTCATGACTTTATGGTGGCGGTTATTGGTGGATTCTGGAATCTGGAATCTGGGGTCTGGGGGTTTGTGTGGAGAGGACTTCTGACTTTTGTGTTTTCCTAGTTAACTATTGAGCAACTGTTGATAAAAATCTTATTGCCTATGGCGAATTAATGTTTGATGTATTATACGATGCTCTAACTCTTTCGGAAGACTAAATAGCTAAGCGACAATCAATTCTCTAAACGCCGTGACCTCGGGGATCGTAGTTGGTAAAAATGTTCAAGATTTACTCTTGTTACATCCTTAGTGATCTAGTATTAATTCATACCTATACGTAGGTGTGTATAAAGACCATTTCCAATCATAAACCTCGTTCAAAAGAACTGGAAACCCTGCCTGTGCTCGTCTTGCCGCGATAAGGTAATTTCTTGACAAGATGTAAATGAACCATCCACCGAGTTTCTAGTTGACTATGTCTACATAGCGTAAGTTGAATCTGATGCCCGATTCCGCTGCGATCTTACAGGCGCTCAACCGCGCGCCGCGTAAGACTAGATGACTACGCCAGCTAAATCGGGGCCGGCGTTATAATGCCAGCTGCCTTCGATTTCGTTGTAGCTAACTCCCAATCATGAATTCAGTTGCGCATTACACATTTCACCACGAGCTACGCCATGTCACAAGAACCTCGAGTATAGCGGTCACCTAAGGTTATAGTAGCAAGTGGATAAGGGGTTAGTGATCCCAAGGGGAGGGCAGAGCGCTCGTGCATGGTATAGATATCTAGGCAAACCGCCGAACCTTCCAGTGCAAGCAGGTCGCTGCCTCTGGGTTAACAATTATCTACTCTTTCCCTCCCTTCTTCTCACTGTTCCATCAGCCTCTTACATTAGTCATATATTCCAAGTGACTATGAAGATAAGAGCAAAAGATGAGTGGGAACTCCAACGGCTTCGACAATGCTACCTAGAGGAGGCAGGAGACGTCAAACCCCCACAAGGGGAAGAGGACGACCATGATGAGAAGCCGACAATTGCCGAGCCCATGACGTTCAAGCGGCGAGGAGGACTCGGGGCATAGGTGAAGTGAGACTCGGTTAGAATACCTGAGCGTGTGGGAGGTTTTGCGTTGTTCGCATATCCGATTGCACTGCATTTTTAGCCCCAAAGAAGAGGGTTCGCAACATGAGCCAATAGAGTTTTTACCAGTGGCGGTGGCGCTGCAAGGTCGCCATTAGCCTAGTTATTCAGTCCTCTTCTTTGAGGCCAAAAATGCAGTGAAATCAGTTTCGGCAAGTCGCCGCGATGCCCTGAACTATGAATGACCAATGAAGGTCCGGATCCTCCTCCTTGTCATTCTCCTTGGCTGCTATTGCGGCCACTTTAATAAGATGGCAACCGAAGACAAAATACTTGACACAGTAACACACACTTAACTACTAGGTAGTTAATCGACAATATATCAACTGTTTAAATAGACATATATTTGCGGATGGACAATAAAAAGTATGCCCAGCAGTTGCTCGCTTGGTAATCTGCTCAACTATTTGTTATTTGAACTATTCACCACGTTATAAATCTAGACCTACCGGTCTGCAATCAGTTATCCGATTATAGATCAATTATTTATTAACTGGTTGTTTACGACGCAACACTAAAAACTCATACTTAGAGGGCGCTTAGAAGCCGCACATTCCACTGACCCATTTGAGCAATACCGGAACTGATGACATAAACAATGTCATTAATTGCAATACTAGTTTTAACAACATTGGTGGTAGCTACACATTTCCTGTTGCCTTCGCCAACGGGATTGAATACTTTAGTCTGCTGGTTCATGTGAAGATTCGAATATAGAGGCAAGGGGCAGGGGGTATCGCCAACAGACTTTTTAATTTGTTCGGTTTCGTCTCCGCAAGGCATGAAGACAAGGATGTCGTCGTCCGAGCCTGCTTTGTACCCATGGAGGATAAAGAGGGCAGTGTTGGCTTGCGAGACTTTCGCCTACATGAGGACGAGGTGGCTGTAGTGCTGGGCTTTGGCTTGCTTTTCGCAAATGGCCGTTTGGATGTGATAAGTGTCTCCAGGCATGATACTATATACTCGGTTGGCAAGTGCGCATAGATATAATAAGTATATCCCATTACCATGGGGTCGCCCCGGCCGCTACTACCGGTTGTCTTCTGATTTCAGAACGTTGTAAAACCCAACCTGGTCCGATCCGCCGTGAGGGTAGTATTGATACACACTAGACGAAGTTTGTCAGAAAGTGATTCGTGAGTAAATTAGTCGGCTGTCGGGACGTTAGAAGACAGGGGAACTCGCAGTATGGCATCACGATGGTTTCGAATCAGCGAATACTTGAGCAACGATTTACTCTAGCGTTAGGTAGACACCATGATCGTATCCTTCCTTAAGCCACTTGCCACCAATAGCAAATTTCCCAAGTTCGTCTACCACACCACACAAGGTATCCGCCATCACGCAACGAGCGAGTGAAGAGCGGAATCATAGATAAATCGTGGAATCATTATCCTACTCGTAGATAGATTCTAACATGAACAAATAGACATGAACCATACCATACGCTCATAAAAAATTACGAAAATTTGTGCAGACGCTCGTCATGCTACGCTGCCCAAGTCGTTAACTAGCTAGCAGAGTGGAATAAGTGACGATATCGTAGATGTAGTATTAGCATTGTTGGATCCGAAAGGCCACCGTTCCGTCTCTATGTCCGTGTACGGTGCGTTGTGCTCAGCTCGTTTGGATCGGATTCTATAATCGTGAAGAATGGCCCCAGTAAAACATGAATAAGTGACTGCTAGGAGGTAAGTGTGCGCATGGTCCCACGTAATACTATCATACAACCCTCTATTTCGAACGTTTGAATCGCTCTCCCACCCCGATTAGACGATTCTAGCCAACTAGCCAACATTGCATGACAAATAATGCCACGGCTCAATCCTCTAATATGGGTTCGTAATACCGGAAACAGACAGACGGGAGAAAAGAGGATGGAAGCCCATAAGTTCCAGCCCGTGTTAGTTGACTACCATCAACCATCGTTCAACAGAGCAACAATAGAATACAGAATATCCTCCATATATGTACATGTACAAGACCGGGTATGATATACCGGTCAAGATCCGCCACACAATAAAATTCCCGATCCTATCGCACACACAGACGCGTCGGGATGTTACCAGGAGTAATACTGCCTCTGTGCCGTGACGGGGCGATTGGGTAGATGGATCCAGGGAGCCTTCTTAGCCTCCTTGGCCACTCTCTCGTCGTGTAGTCGTATCCGTGTCTTCTCCTCCTTCAACACCAGATGAATACCTTAAGCATAGTTAGTCAGTATATATCCGTGTATACCCAAGTGATGCCCGGGATAGTACTCACGAGATTGCGGCCTCTTCATGAAGGACATGCGTCCTCTGGAATGGTACTGAATCCTCACGCCCCTCAGCCTACCCTTAGTGACCCACGACTGGTCGACGTAGAGCCGCGTAGGGTCCTCGACCTCAACCTTGTCCCCATCCTTGGTCAAGATAGTACGCTTCTTGGGGAGCAGCCCGCCGTTGAGAGCACCCATCCCCATGCCGTGGGCCGCGATGGCCGCGGCCCGGGCCTCCTCCAGCTGGTACAAGACCTCTCTAGCGGCCCTCTTCTTGCTGTAGCGCATCTGCGTGATGGCGTCGTCGACCGTCTTGCCGGCGATCTGACGCGATAGTGCGCCCAGCTTTTTGATGCTGGTAGGGAGCTCCTCGCTTTTGCTCGTGGAATCCTTCTCGGTGAGCTTGAGCTGCTCCTGCTTCGACAGCTTCCCGTTGGTGCGGACCATCTGCATGATCTTCTTGCGCTGGTAACGCACTTTCCACCGCGGGTCGGGGTTCAGGGCCATCTCCATGTGCTCCTTCATTTTGCTAGCGCCATAGATGCTCTTGGTTTTATTTTTCCTCTGCTCGCCGGCTTGCTGGTCTTCGGCGCCCTTGATGTCCTCGTCGAAGATGGTGGAACCCTGGGTGCGGTCTATGAGACGCTCTTGGAGATCCTTCTCTCGCTTCGCTATAGCCGTGGCAAGCGGGGAGGACGACTCGGACTCGGAAGACTTCTTCTTGCGGCCCCATTTGAAGGCGTCGAGCCAGGCATTTCGACGTTGTGTTCGGGGGAGGAGGTATCGTAGGTGTAGAGACGGCTTGGCGATGCTGACGCGGGCTACGGGAAGACGATTGGTTAGCGGACGAAACGGCAGAATAGGATAAGAAAGGGTCGATGCATACCAGCGGTGGCAGCCTGGCGGGCTGGTAAATGTAAACTCATGATCTGTGGTGCCGGATGAGCAGCGCCTTTGCTAGGTACGCATATACGGCATACAGACGAAGCTGGAGAAAAAGTCTCGATTGGTTCCTGGCGCAGGAGACCGACGGCGCGTCGGCATTGTTCCGAGGATGGCCCGGCCAGGTACCTAAATAGGTACCTAACCTACCCCTGTAGGTACCTACTAGTAGCTGTAAGTTCAAGCCCCACTAACTGTGGCGGCTGGGTTGGTGCAGGATAGGTACTTAGAGGTATGGTGCAAGTGGAATCAAGCACTAGGCAGGTACGTACTTGCACGTGACTCAATTGAAGCTAGCTCCAGCTCTCCATCTCGCGCGAATAACAAGGCCCCCAGCTCCATTTTCAATCCCGAATCGTTCCACCAAACCATCAGCCAGCATACAGCATATCCTTTTGAGCTTCCTCGACATCACCACCACGACCCGCCGAAGCCTTCTTCACAATGGCCGTCAAGCCCATCACTGGTGTATGTACTCGCCCCAAGCTCAATGGCCGATCCCTGGCCTCTAAACGGGTGCTTGCCGTTCCTTTCACTCGGTGATGCTGACTTTGGCTCTAGATGCTTAAACGGGGCCTCGTCGTTGACTTGGCTATCGCCCTCGGTACGCTTCGATCTTCCCCCAGCCTACGGCCCGAGAACAAACGGGGCTAGATATGACTGACATTGCGACAAAGGTATCGGAATGACAATGGGCAGCGCTTACTGGTACGAGACTACCCGATGACGATAATTTCAATCCGACCGCACCAACTCCCGTCGTACTATACTAACTTTGTGTCCCCAAGGTACGGATACCACATGCCCCGAACCAACGCCCGAGACGCCTTCTACAAGCAGCTGGAAGCCGAGCGCGCCGCGAGAACTGGTAACTAGACGAGGGTATCGGAAACAAGAATGGGTGAAAGATGACGATGACGAGCGCAATCGGGAGAGACAAACCTATAGACGAGGACGGCAACAACGACAATTCTTTCCTGTGTACAGCTGCGATAGAGTAAGGGTGATGTGCGCTTCGAAAGAGAAGAAAAGTAAAGTAAAACCGAGACTGGTGCATTGTACTATACGATCCCTTCCGCCGACTGTCCGAAATCGAGCTTCATCCTTCAAAATACATACTTTGGTTAACGCATGTGGGTGGGATGATACTACTACCTGGAAGTCCGTTGTGTGGCCATGGTGTGAATCGGCCTTTGCTTGCAGGTATCGTGAACTTTTACGCTACCTTGGTAGAGATCAAGTTGTGGATCAACAGCTAGATTAAATAGTCTAGGGTGCTATCAGTCACCTTACTTAAGCTGAGCTGGTACACTGGCTGTTTGTTATGCCTGTAGGAATTGGTGATTTCCCGCTCTGGTATCTTGCTTTCGTATCTTGACACCATCACCACAAGCTTTGACTAATGCTACAAGGTTCTGGAACTACATGGCTGAAAGGGGTTGGGATGCGATGGTGCTCTAGGTGCACTTCTGGAGCTGTAGTGAATTTCGTGGATTTGCGAAATGTCTTAGTAACAGGACAGCGGAAACGAAGTAACTTTGCATTAGTGTCATGGGTGACAGCGAGGTGGTCAATACTATGCGGCGGACAGCAGGTCGAGCCATAATATGAGCAGAGAATATAAACTTACTATGAAAATGTCCTAACCACCGAAACAGGCGGGAAACAGGCGCTGTCAAACATGATTGATTTTTTGAGTTTCTAAAGGTTGTGGTGAGAGGCATCAGTATGAACCACCACTACTACCGGTAAGTGTAAGAAAGGCATGCTGATATCTGTAAAACTCCAAGCTCAGGTGGTAAATAATACACGCGTCCATCCATCCACATGCAATAGGCAATGCCGTGGCATCTCCTTGTGCTCAGCACTTCAATACCATCAGACAACCACCAGCTAAACCCAAGCCCCACCGGGCTATTCTCTAAGACCACCACCATCTCGGGGTTCCCTATCATCGAATCCGGCGGTCACGTCCTCCCTTCCCACAAGGTAGTCTCGACAGTGAACTTTCCCTTTCGATCTTGACAGCTATCATTCGTGAAAAGATAAAAAAAATCAGCACAACTCTCGTTTCCACTCTATATCCTATCGTATCCCAGCCGAGTCCCATCACAAAGCAGATACGCAGTAGTAGACCAAAAAAGACATACCGACGAAACCAGCGCTGCACAGGCCAGCATCGCACGGGGCTATTGGCAAGATCAGGCCTGTCGATCTGGCAATCGTACTGCACCATCGACAGCAGCTCGCAGGCCGAGAGATCGATCTTGCCGCCCTTGCGCCTCTTGCCGTCGTCGAGTTGGATCTCGGTCGGGAGTTGCGAGGCCGAGAAGACTCGGCACGGGGGCGACATCTTGCTCCGACGCCCGCTTTCGGGATCAGAGCTGTTTAGACGGGTCCCGGTGTGTGTTGCCGAGGGTGGTGGTGGGTGAGGTGATGGATCCCGCGGGTGCGAGACGCGTGGGCGCTGGGCTGCTCGGGGAAGTGGAGGAGGGAAGTCTTGAAGAGGTACGTATCTGCCTGGAAAATGACTTCACCTGTTGGTTAATTAAGGTGGTGGTCGAATCTGTCTGTTGAAGCATGCGTACACACATACACATACATACACATCCACATTCACGACTCATAGGTCCTGGTTCTTAATCGAGGTCTCTCATCCATCCGGGTGGTCTTATCTTATCGCCGCTTGGTCATATCTCATTTCGTCTCATCTCATGCCTCACCTCATCATGAGTTCTTACAGCATACAAGTCTACTCACTGTCCATTCATTCATATTCACGCAACACCATAAGCCAGAGATATAGCAAGACTAACTATTAGATGAAACTGTATAGTTACTAGACTCCCTGCGCGCGAGTTTCACCGACGGCCCAACCCGTCACCGAGCACCACACATCCCAATAGGCGAGCTATCAGCAATAACTACCCGGTACCAACGCGCAACACAATCCGCGCCGCCTCCGCTGATGTCCGTCAGTGGGCGGTATCTACCATTCCTATACCACCTCATCTCGACGCTGATATCCTCGCCACATTCTTACACGATCGTGATAATTGACACTGAGGGTAAGTTCGACGCAACACGCTTAATCAGCAACAAGCCAGACGACAAGGCCAACTACCCGGCCGCACCCGCAGACCTAGCGCACGTGCACATCTACCGGCCAGGGCGCGGTGCCGAGCGCGTGAAGGCGGTGCTGGGGACTGTCGATGAGTTCATGCTGTACGGGGACCACGATAGCCGTGGAAGGGAGTGGTGGGGCACCGTGGTGATTGGGGGGGCGGGCGGTCACGTCAACGCGGGCTGGAAGGGCTGGTTGAGGGTTGATCGGGGGGGTGTTCCTGGCTTTCAGGTGGGCATCAGTGTCGAGGAGGCGCTGAGGGACAGGGACAGGAGACAGGCTGCTGTTGACAAGGCTGGCTGGACGGCGGCTTCGCGTTGGGGGGCTTATGTGTGGAAGGGTGGTTAGACTCTAGGTACGGTTCTTCTTATATTGAAATGTCAAATCAAGCTTAAATTGTCTGCCTGGACCTCCCTAGCATCCATCACAGTGCCTCCATTCTCAGACCGATATGATGTATCGTCACTGAGTGAGATATCTACCGGTATTGCATGATTAGGTACCTAGGTATGTGATGGTACCTAGTAAAAGCGCCCCACCCCCAGAGGCACCGTGACGGTGAACAGGCGCTGAAGCCAGCCCACTACGATAGCAGCCTAGGTAAGTAAGTACTTGTACGATAGCAGCCAGTACCTACGCCATACTTATCTACCTCTCTCGACATATGCATCCCACTTCCCTCCGCTATCTCGACTAAGTTAGTAATTCTACCTACCTAGGTAGTGTTGGATACCGTAAACAACAAGCATCCCAGCCACGAAACACGAAACCTGCTGCTCCGTGATGCACTACCCCGGCGAGCGAGACGCACAGTTCATTTCCCGAACTTGAATTGCTCCTCGGCAGGTCGTTCGACGAGTATGGCCGCCTCACAATTCGGGGCTCTGACGCCATTGCAGCACTACAATCAGCAGCAGCAACAACAACAACAACAACAACAACAACAACAACAACAACAACAACAACAACAACAACAGCAACAACAACAACAGCAACAACAACACTACAGCCAACTCAGCTTCCAGCAGCAACCTCAACCTCCGCCTCCGCCCCCGCCTCCTCCTCCTCCTCCGCCTCCTCCTCCTCCCTCCTCTTCTTCGCAGCAACAACAACACCAGCAGCAGCAGCAGGGACAGCAACACCAGCAACATGCTACCACCGCCAATCCCACCCCCAATGGCAGCAGCAGCAGCAGCAGCAGCAGCAGCAGCCACATCCACCCTCACCTTCAGTCGCAACCCCAGTCCCCCGCCCTGAATTCCGCTGCCGCCGGTCCTTTACAGCCTCAGCCGTTGCAAGCCATGACGCCCATCCCCGTCCCGGCACCAGCCTCGAATCTAAATCCCAGTCTTGCCAGCCCGCCCGCGACAGCTACGGACGTAGCCACCGCCCCCCCGGCAGACACCCCAGCTTCCGCCGACCCCCAGCGCCGTCGTCGTACCACTGGTCGCGCATCCAAGCGCCGCCGCAGTGACGGTGACGATGCTAACCCGTCCCTCTGTTCGCCTATCCCTCCGCGCCTGCCCACTGTTCACCCGTTCAGCAAGGGACCCTACCTCACCCTCGAGGATGCCATCTTCTCGCTGCAGCTACACGTATTTAGCTCAGGCTACGGCGTGTCGCAGAAGCGTACGGTCAAGGAGAAGCTTCCCTCGGGCAAGTGTGAGTAATCCAGGGGATCGTTTTCTTCTTGTTGTAGCCACTTTAAGGGTGTAAAGGGTTCTTCTCGGCCTGAACCCATGTCTTAGAAGCTGTCCACACCCCCGAAACACGTAGATGCCGTTCAAAATAGTGATGGCTGACTGCGAGTGTTATAGATGACCCGGATGGCGACGTTATTCGCAAGGATTTTGCCTGTGATAAGGGCGGTAACGAGTTTGTATCCCAATCGCGCGGAGAGCGCAAGCGGGTGTCTAAGAAGTGTGGCTGTCCTTGGAAGGCAGCCATCCGTCGCCTACGCCGTGAGGGAGATCGTTGGTTTATTGAGATACTCCAGACGCAACACAACCACCCCGTCACCCCGGCCGACGAGATGCATACCCTGGCCTCGTACCGCCGTTGGCAGCGCGAGAACAACGCCGGCATTCGGAGTGCCATCGCGCGGCTCGGGCGTGCTGCTGCTATGCCCGCGCGCGACATTGCCGCCTACCTTAAGGGCGACATTAGGGACCACGACCTCGATCGCATTGACAAGCAAATACTACGCGCACTTAGCATGAACGATAAGGAGGTCCCCGGCAGCGAGAAGGAAGGTGGCTCTGTTGTATTTGAGATGTTGGCTAGGCGGCCCGTCATCATCTTGCAGGACAACGATAGGACACCTTCTGCCACCATGAACGGGTACTCGAACGCACCGAACCAGCCGCCTCCAATGAACAATTTCCCTAACTCGGTCACTCCAACAGCCCCTTTCAACGAATCTACGGCTACCTACCATCATACTTTCGCCAGTACCTTCACTAATCCGTCCAACGCACCCCCTGCGCCCATGGGCGGTGGCGGCGGGACGACTAATATGCATTCAGAATACCCCGTCGTCCCTTAGCATTAGGATACGACAGCGAAAAACAATAAATCTCATAATTTATCTATCCTCTGTACGGCGCGCATAGTACGGCATGGCTTGCATTCTTATTCTTAATCTGAACATGGAAGAGCGGGGCGTCTGGTAACGGGGTAACGAGAAACGAGACAGAATATTAAATTGGTGTTGTTTCTTTATTTCTGAATGGGAGCACTAGGCGTATGGGAAACGATCGGGAAACGTTTATATTATACCAAGTCGGACTTAGGCGTTGGGGAAATGACAGTGAGTTCTTTTTTACGACAGTCGGATGGTTACGCAATGGACTGGCCTCCAAGTGTATTTAACTCGGAGCCACGACGGTTCTAGTACCTACTTAGAAGTAGAGCGAGATCTACCTGCCTGCTTGTTTGATGCATAGGTTACTTACTTTAATGATATGTCGAAGATGAATCGTCGCCACAGATTTTTATTTTTACCTTTGTCTCGTGTCTCACTTTAAATCAACTATTAGGTATCCAGCAAGAAGCTTTTGAATTGATTTTTTCAACTCAAGATAGTACCTAGGTAAGATGCAGCTTGGGTATTCCATCCTATATTTCGAAGGGAAAAGTAAAGAAAAAGGTTACATAGGGTATAAGTATGCTATATGAAGAACCGCTTTTCCCCCAACCAGTCCGGATTAATGCCCATGCTCTTACTATGCCGTGCCTCGCTGATGCAATAAAAAAAAACCCGAAATCCAGATGAATCCGCCCGGCTGATGGGACCAGATAACGAGGAAACTAAAATGGTTGATAGATAATGAGATAGATGATAGAAAAATAAAGTGAAGTTAGGGGGAGGGATAGGATACGATGTGATGAGGGTAGGGTAGAGGAGGATGGGGTACGATCGATAGGAGAAGGGGAAGAGGAACAACTACGACCCAAGCAACCGCGCAATCCGCTCCCTACCACGCATCCGGCCATGGTAGGCCCGTAGATTCGGGAATTTGGAGTCTTCCCTAAATAGCGGGGGAGAGGAGAGAATATCCGACAAAACTGGCCAGAATGCAAAGTCTGCCAGACTTATATCCGGGCCGGCGATGAAGATGTCTTCGGAGGCGTATTTCTCCCAGGGGGATAGGAGAGTTTTTATCTTCGTGGTGTCTTCTTCTTCGTCCGTGGAAGGAGAAGCAGGAGGGGGAGGTGTGGAGGAGGAAATAGACCGCCACAGATCCAAAATGGCGAGACCCTCCCACCATCTATCGCGCACGCGCTCCTTATTCTGTTCTGCGGGGACGACGCCGTACGTCTTCTCGAGATACAGCATGATATCCCTCTGTCCGTCGACCGCCGTCTTATTCTCATCATTATCCACGAAGCGGATGGGGATATCGATCGACTTTCTCTCTTTCCCCTCCCCTCTAACCGTCTTCACCCCCTGACCATCACCACCCAAGCTCCCCCGTGCATACGAGACGCCAAACTCAGCCAACGTAGTTCTAACTCTCAAATCGACTACCGGATCCTCAGAGAGGAAAAGCCGCTTCGCGTCGCCGATATGCAGCACATCAAACCCCTTGCCATAACTCCCCTCCCAATCGAACTCCGTATCCTGGTTCTCGCGCCCAAAGGCCTTGAGCATGGCGACGGCCTGGTCCGTCTGCCCGTTGACTACGTCGTGCGCGGCAGCGCGTGTCTTGGCTGTAGCCCCCTGCCCCCAGATCTTGGTCTCCCCGGCGTCGAGGTAGGTCGCGATGCGGCGGAAGGTGAGGGAGATGCGGGCGCCGTCGCACGCAAGTTCGGCGGCGGACTTCTCTCGCTCTAATCGCTTGTCTGCGCGCACGCCGTGGAGCCAGCGCATGTTTGTTTCCAGACCCATGCGGAAGAGGGAGTTGTGCGGGAGGGTGGCGCGTTGGACTGAGCGCCTCAGGCCCTCTCCGTTTCCATCCTTGCCCCCATCCGCATCCACCTCACCCTTCGGCCTTCTTCTTTTCGTGCGCAGCGTCATGGTGCGTTCGGCGCCGAGACTGACGTTGGCAATGAAGCTGTCGCGCGCAATGTCGAGCGTCTTATCGCTGTGTTCGGAGATGTAATCATCCCCGCCCCGATACAACTGTATCAGGACGTGGTTGAGCTCGTGGCCGAGAGCCTCCTCGACGAGGCGACGCACGGCGTCCACGGCGGGGGTGAAGGGGTGTAGGGGCGGCGATGAGTCTGCCGGGTGGCGGTACACGGGCTTGCTCCCGTCGGGCGCGACGAGCCCTTGCACGGCGACGAGGCGGGGGACTTCGCCGCCCTGGTGCGACATGCGCTGCCAGGCTACCTCGTCGTGCAGGCGTGCGAATATGTCGCCTGCCATGTCGGCGGGGAGGATGTCGTAGATGACCTTTGTGTCACCCTCGCAGAGGGGCTCGCTTTCTTTTCGTTGTGGTTGTGTCATTGTGGTGCTACTAGTTTTCGAGTCTCGTGTCAAGGGGGGTTTTGACGATGCGGCTTCGTCGTCGTTGCGCGGCGTATTAATAACTCCCGGAGCTTTCTCCAATGACTCAGACGACGCCTTTGACGAGCTAGGACTACTACTTGCATTGCTTGTCGTTGTTGGGCCTTCTACGCCCTTCTGTCTGTTTCGCGCTTTGTTGTCGGTATTGACATCAACATCGACATTGACATTGTCATTGGTGTTTTTCACATTGCCGTTGTCCGGGTTCGTCTTGGCGTTGGTGCTACGGCGCAGTAACTCTGCTGGTGCTGCTGCTGCTGCTGCTGAAGGAGGCGGCGGGGTGCGTTTTTGCTGGGATCTTCGGTTAGACGACGAGGATATCGAACCCCATGTCACGGGATCGGCGGCGCCCTCCACCAGCTCGTCCGATGTCCCTGACTCATGACGGCCGCCATCGGGAATTTTATCACCAGTAGCGGCTCGTCGCGCAGCCGCTGGAACGTGCCCATTGGCTACTACTGCTGCTGGCGGTGATCGCGGTGCTATAGTATCTCGATCTGTCGGCTTTTTGGCCTGTGGGTGGCCAGGCCTTGCCATGGACTGTAGCGCTGGTTGTGGCCGTGACTGTGACTGTGACTGCTGTGACCGTGATTGTGGCTGCCGCCGCTGCCGCCGCTGCTGGTGCTGTGATGCTGGTGCTGGTGATGCGAGGGGGGTCTCGGGTGCATACTCGTCGGCGGCTGCAGGTTTACCACTTAGCGACAATCTCTCAAGTGATGGTTGGATATCCGAGACAGAAGACGACGCAACAGCGTCATTCTGGCCTCTTCGGAGACATACGGTTGGAGATATTCCGCCCGCCGCACCTCGATCCTGATAGTGCTGGTCCATCCCCCGCTCCGACGGCCTCATCATGCCCAGCACCTTAGCCGCCGAAAGTGTCTCGCAGCCCGTCGTGTTGATGATATGTCGGAGGGCCGTGCGATGTCGTGACATGCTCTGTGAGCCGCAGCAGTCGTCGACGATGGTGATGGTGTATCCGTAGCTCGCGGCGTCGATCGCCGTAGCCATGACTCCGATATTTGTCGACGAGCCGCAGATGAACAGCTCCGTGACAAGCTTCATCCGTAGTAACCTCAGTAGCTCGTCCACTCTGAACGCCGAGTAGAACGTCTTGGTCAGCACGTGATCCCTGGGCCCAACAGCCTGTCTGATAGCAGGGTAAATCTCTATGCCCTGCGTGCCAGCCCTGACGCAACTCGGCCTGTTCCCAGTGCTTAGCGTCAGAAATGCTTCTGGGGAGGGACCCGTCTCCATCGCAGGGGGGGTGGTGCGTGGACGACGGCCTCGAGGAGGAGCAGGCGCCGAGCCGGGCGACGAGTCTGATACCATGATCTGCTCCTCGTCCATGGGTCGGGAGCTCTCAAACCGGCTCTGCACCCATATAATCTCGCCACCGCTCCTCCGGAAATCGCTTGCGAGATCACTGATTCTCTGCGGGAGGTCGATCGGCATCCTGACCGGTAAGGCGCCGTCCTCGGCGAGGAAGTCATTCTGAGCGTCCACGACAAGCAAGGCCTTCCGCGTTGCTAGGGACGGCAGCAACGTAACATCTATTGGAAACATGGCTGTTCACGTTGAGAGTTTTGCTGCTTCCCCGTTTGTTGGAACACACCTAAGCTAACCTATTCTAGTTGAGACGGTCAAATATGAGAAGAATGAGTTGGAGAGGTGAACACGAGACCTCGTGAAGGATGGTCGCATTAGGAGGGTGAATAGAATGTTGAAAAACGGTGTTTACAGTCCTGACTAACAGCACCGTCGCGAATGTCGTTTGTTATACCACTAATACCGGTGAGAATAAAAAAGAAACGGATGAAAATGCATATAAATAAATAAATTAGCTGGATAAGCCGAGCGCGTGGAGTCGCTACAATGTAGTTGTTCGAATTCAGTCGAATTCAGTCTAGCAACTGCATCGAACCCGAAGTGATATGTGTGAAGGTGTACCAACCATGCTCACGATCATGATAAGTAAAAATAATAAGGATAATAAGCGCTGGGTAGGGGTCCGGAATGAATGGCCAGGTCAGTGCGAACCGGTTCTCGGCCGAGTGGATTGATCGCCGCGCTCCTTGGCCAGTGAAGCGAACAACCTGGTATCAGTCTACCGTGGGTGCTGCAGTTCTACGACAACTCTGTGTAATTGTGAGGAACCGTTGGGCACGATTACACAGGGCAGACGATTGGCAGCCAGACGTGATGCAAAATGCGACCAGGGGTTCCTTGGGGACGGCCGGGGCGGGGGGTGGATGGAAATGATATGTGTTGTGTGTGCGTCTGCGTGAATGCGTAGCGCAAGTACTTGTAGATATGTTACAGTACTGTAATCAATGACTGTCTGTCTGTACGTTGTGTATGTACATGTAGATGTATAGGTAGGTGGATGTAGCACCGGCATGTATGTAAGTGTATGTGTGTGTATGTACGCACGGCATCGGCATACCACCTCATGTAAGCTGTGCAGTAGGTACCGAAGCGATCACCATGCCCGTCTCGAGAAATGGCTGGCTGGCTGGATGGATCGCTAGAGGGATGATGACGGATGGGACCGGGTGAGAATCACGGCTCTTCGGACGTGTCGCTTTCTCATCAACGAGCGCACACGGACGGGCAGACAAAAACAGACAGCATATATGTATTGTACGTGTAGGTATATACTACACGACATACACAGGTATCACCACTGTCAATTTTCAATTTGCATCAGTTACATACATGTAGAAAGATACCTTGTTGTTTATAAATAGACCCGGTAGACCCTGGTAGACGAGCCCACAACGGAGCAAGTAGCAAAACGTGGGAATCGGAGCCGTCGTGTTACCCGAAAGCTCCCCTGTCAGCCTGGGTAATGAGCCCTTTTCCTCTCTTACGTCGTTGAGAATACGACTCTACACAATATAATAGCAAGAATAAATCGCAAAAAAAGAGAAGATGGTGGGGGGAAGGGGGCCGCATGCATGCAGGGTTTACATTTCATAGTACTGTACAGGCCCACTTCGGGTCAGCTAACGCGGATCACATACTGTAAACTATACCTAATTGTGTGTGCGGAGGGAGAGAGTACACTAATGACGGTGACACACTCTCCCCCTACTGAGGAAGTTCGTCTACATACGTATACTATAGGTAGTAGGTATGGTAATTCCTGAATCGCTAATTCCATCATTGGGGTTAGCTACCGCGTACGCCACGATACGCGTACGTTGTTTGGGATCATGGAGGCACGTGTTAGTCGACGTCTAATTAAACAATACAATACCATCACTATCCCTGCCACCACACTATGTAGGATGTAGGGATTGTCGTCACGGGTTTTGTACATATTATGCTTTGGAGAGTGTAAAATCCGCGATGAGAAGAGCACACACAAACCGTCACCGCCTCTCCGTCTCATCGTGAATCCTATCTGTAATGGATAAATAGGAAAGGAGACCGAAGACGTGGCACATGATGAGCCGATGACGAGCCCCGAGCAGACCCCGAGGGTATCCTGCCGACGTCTGTAACTGGGTATTTAGGTACATACTAGGTATGGTATGGGGTGTAGGGTCCAGTTCGGGTGGCTCGACCGTTAGCTGTCAATCGAGTCTCGGCATTGCTGATCCGTGGAGACCATTCCTAAGCTGACAGAGTAGTTGTTGTCGACACACCGAATTCATGTCTGTCACATGAACGGATTTAACGGTCTCGCTCGAAATGCCCAATATATTGCTTCATATCTGGAGATGCTCCGAGGAAAATCCGGCAACGGGAAACAAGATTAGACAATATCAACTCTCCTGGAGACCTGCCAGAATGAGCGAGACAGACGGTGATGCTGACGCCAAGTGCCAGCATAGCATACAGTAGAAGTTGTTGAAGAAGATCATAAGTACAAGTATGCAGCCAATGATGATACAGGGACGCTATGCCTACACATTGCGTACGGTGGCTCGGTGAATGTTGACCGAGTTACAAATTCTTAGCACGTCCGCCTGTATGCACGGTAATTGCCGGCGGCAAAGTACCTACAGTGGGAGGAAAAAATAACCGAGAAATTCTTTTCCGAGCCAAAACAACTCACTAACTACACTTATAAATAATTCAACAACAAAACATAGGGTAATATATAAACAAAATAAAAAACAAGATTAATTGCTTAAAGATTTTAAAGAATTAAACCTTTTTTTTTTTTTTTTTTTTTAGTTAAGTTATTTATATAAAAAAATAATATATTTAAAAAGAAATTTAGTTAAAAAATTTTTAGTTTTATTTTTTTTAACTAAAATTTTTTTTAAAAATAAATAATTTAATTTTTTAAAATCTTTAAACAATTAATTTTATTTTTTATTTTACTTATATATTATTTTATGTTTTATTATTAAATTATTTATAAGTGTAATTAATAAGTTTTATAATGAAAAAAAAAATTCTCGTTTATTTTTTCACTTTATTATAGTTTATTTATCATGTTACCTAGTAGGTTAAGTTTAATAGTTCAGGGACAACGAAGTCCTAGATCAATACTTATCTCGGCACCCTATATCATGATGTTAGATCAAGTACTATGTGGTTGTAAATATCACTGCCTATGATAATTCATAAAGCAAACACGGGATACAAGTCTATTAGCCAGTAGCCAGCATTGATTCGCCGCTGTTGGGTCAGTCGTTCTTCTTTCATCAGTTTGCGCATATTCCCCCTGCGCCTCATAATGTACCTCAGTTCGCTCCCCAAAGGATTTCGCCAACGATAAGGCACATGTTCCATCACTACAGCATGTGAAACACGAAAATCTGGGGAAATTTCTTATCTTGCGACATATATCCCCTTCTACATCACCTTTCTCCGAAATCACGCGGTGCCTGCTATATTAGACATAGTTTGTACCTTGAAATATTGCCTCATCGTTTCAGGTTTGAAGATCAAGTATATTAGCTCAACACTGCCGGCCTAGAACTTGACGGGTTGGTGGTCAGCAACGCTTGAGATACCTAGTGTGCAAGCTTACACTACACCTTCATCCCGCGAGGTGAGCCAGGTATATCCATGCTAGAAAGTCAATGTCCGCGGATGTTCCCGCTCTAGTCGACGTGATATCTCATCCTACTCCTAATGCGCCCGCGGAGACGAAAACCTATGGGATGTCAGAAGTCACGGAGCATTGATCGGATTCGTGAGGTGGGTTACAGCAAGATCCTACTACCACATCTTCTTTTCAAACATATGACTTTACTACAGGCTCATTGTGAAGCTAGTCCCAATACCCAGTATTGTTTGTACTCTCCTACCTACCCCAAGTGCTACGTGTGTATTTGGAAGGGATGAGATACGGCCGTCATCCGACTAGACAGCGGCCGCTGGCCATCTTCTGGGTCTCCAAACGAGTTCAACGGTATGAAGCTGAACGCGTCATCTCAACTTCAACTCTGCTCGGCTCTCTCGCAATCCACCCTCTATAGCCGAACGTTGGCTCGAGGTGTGTACCACCGGCAGCTACGGGAGAGATATCGCAGCCAACACCCAACCCTTGTAGAGCACCGCATAAATTCTCCGTGTAGCGAAAATCGGGGTCGATGAACACGCATTACCACTATATGCTGTACACTATCACGAATTTGCGACGCGCGCAAAATGTTCGGCAACTTCGGGAAACATAACCGCGACCCTGAAGACGAGTATAGGTGGCATGTAGTGGTAATAGAGACGGCGCCTATACTACACGCTGATTGCATGATTCCACAGCACCCTCTTCCGTGCTGGTATGCTTAAAATACCCACTGGGAAGCGGGAGAGTATTCAATCATACCATCCTTCCTCTGATTGCCAATATCCCCTTATTGGCCGCCTTGCGAAGTCCGCTACTCGAGTACTACGACAGCGTAGTACCGGCAGCTCCTGTATCCCATGTCACAGCATTTGGTGCGACCCGAGATGCCAAAGACCATCGCAGATCGCGTATTTGAGTGCCCGTTTGGAGATGTGCTGTCTCGCCGGCGCGGTATCTGCGAGACTCTGGCACTTCCACGACATATCTCTTCTCTTCTCTCCCTTCTCCCGTCTCTCCTACAACCCGATAATCAGCACATGACGGTGCTACTGCAGGCCGAGCAGAGGAAACATTATTGTCTCCTGATATAACCTCGCACTGCGACCGCAACTGTGATCACGATTGCGACTGGATGACATCTCCCGACATCATATGCCCTTCGACTGTTGCAGTGTACCGTACTTACTGTACAGTATTCATGCATGCATTCTAAGGCCTGCTACACAACAATAAAAAACAAGCTGCATCGCTAACAGGTCCAAGGTCCCGGGCAGCGACGGGCAGCGGCGGGCGCTAATTCCCGGCGCCACCATTGCAACACATCTTGAAACGCTCAACCCGGGGTGCAAATGAAAAGAGAAAACAGGACGGAGAGGCAGAACAAGAGTTACATCGGATCTAGCTTGTGAAAAGAGATCCAAGCCAATCCGCGCTCTGTTTCTATGGCTTGCCATGTCGAAAGGTCTCGACCCCAACCGAGCCAAATGGCCCGGCATCTCATTGCCCCAATTGAGCAAGTTGACCCGAATGCGCCTTTAAGAGCATGGCCGATCAGACGCAGATGGAGGTGAGGTCATTCGGGCATCATCCTGCTATAAGTTTGTCTTCCATGCCAGATTCACGACAAACGGACTTCCTGGCTCCGTTGTGATGGTTGTCTGATTGCCATGTCCGTGACGACGAATTGGTTTGATACCGATCCCGAGTTTTTTTAGTCACGAAACCTATATCCCCAATATCCTCGCTTACCAGTTCCTTCCTTCACACCCCGAGTGTTGCAGCCGATCGGGCTATTCGCCGTCTATCTGTCCTGTTATTCGTCGTCTACCTATTTGTGTTCGAACTATGACCACAACTTGCACGTACGCATGCATGAACACCAGCGAATAAGTGGTTGACGTGGACACACACCAAAGGGCAGAATTCAAGAAGTTCGCAGGCGCAAATAGCCAATCACACGGCGCCATGTTGAGTGACATTGGCTACGACCGTGGCGTCCTGGGCAGTAGCAGGACCATCGATAGACGTGGTTTATCTCAAGGAGCTCGCTAAACACGGCTTGATTTTGCCGTGGGGGGGACGAAAGGACAGAACCATCGTCGTCGACGCAAGCGCGCAAAGTGCCATTCCACCTGCGAGGTCTGTCTCTCGCAAATTACCTCGGGTTGACCGGGTCCCCCCAGCGGACCAAGCATTTCAGCCAGATAGGCGAGAACGAGTATCCCGATCGATCTCTGCGACCCCTAACATTACCCACAGGATACCCATGGTTAACCGCGGCTTCTAGACCTCTAGCCCTAGATGGGATCGTCAATCACACCCGTGTATCCCCGAGCGAACACATACTGGTACATACATACCCTAGATACCTGCAGCAAGGAAGGAGGGAGAGATGTAGGAGCCGCCGCGGCCGCTCGCGAGATGCTCGAACTAATTATTTAGGAACTAACCCTTGCCCCGTGCGACTCTGCAGCAAGCGAGGGGTGGCAGGCAAGCAGGCAGAGGCAGCCCCAACTTGGCGCGCAGCCGGGTAACCTCTCGATCGTGCTCCGGTTGCGCCCGGCCTGGACGCAACGTCCCGTGGCTCGTGACGTTTTACAACCTGAACACCCTTGGGCGGCTACGGACCGGGTACGGGCGCTTCGCTCTGTATCGTCACGGCTTTGCCGGCTGTCTTGTCCCGGAATCGAAGGCCCGCTGCCATGCACATGTGTCTTGTCTGCCTACGCTCTGGATATGAGGGTGTCTAGATACTCATCCGGGAGAGCCAGCCAGCTGTTGCGACATAGGACGGCTTGGTCCGGTTGTCGCTAGGATGACGATAGAGTTGCAGTGGAATCACTGTTTGGGGAGGCTTGCTTGTGGCCTTGGGAGTTGTTGTGGCTGTACAGGTCTTGTGGGGTCTTTGGCTTGGACGGTGATGCGTCTTGGACTTAGCATCACGCAGAAGGTAGTCAGCCTGCGTCCGGAAATCCCAGATGCCACGTAGATAGATGCTTTATCTCGTGATCTTTTAACATAGGTATTACTGAGATGCTACTAGTACTGCTAAACTAAATAGTCGCAAGAACCATTACAACAGTTATTAATGTTATATTTGATACTTTACTAGCATATTGATTTTAATTGATGGGTTTAGGTTTCTACGCGTGATTTAGGATGGCATATTCCAAAGCGCAGGCTAGTATCGTAGGTAGGGAGCGTGATGGATCGTGTTCTGAGTATTCGTACCGCGTCCGGGGCAACGTCTAGAGAACTCTTATTTAACGCGTTCAAGGTAGTTTATCGCAACCTATCAACTTCATCACCAAACCACCAGACTTCTGACATCGCCAATCAATTCATTTCCCGCGTGATTGCAAGCCGTGGCATATTCCACTTTCTAATGGCACCTTCATTCCAACTCCAACACAAGATCTGACCTCACGTTTAGGCACCATGTTATCGATGGCAACTAGGATAGCACTCTCCATAAAGGCGGTTCCAAGATTGGGCTGCTGCACCACAACATGGCGACCTCATTTATTTAATGTGGTATATGGCCCTTATACCGCCTCGCCACATGCGGAATAGGTAGGAGGTACCTAGGTAGGTACCTACCTAGCCTACCTCGTCACACAGAGTGTATGCACAGCCACGGCGTCGATGTCAAGCCACATCAGTTAATGTCCACAGTCTTGGCGCTGCAGGCACCTACTGTACTTACCTACCTAGGTTGTCGGGCAAGCTACGTATAAGTACCTTCCCGGGCATGGTGGGTGAGTGGGTACTTGTTGGGTCACTCCGCTGCCCCCGACAAGCAGCCTTATAGTTTCCCGACTAACCTAAGCTTCATTCCCTCAGCAACTCTCAGCACGCCCCGCCGGCGGCTACGTACCTACCTCGACCTCTCCCTCCTCGCCGACACTTCCTCCTAACTCCATCAACTTCCACGTCGCCATCTCTGCTGACCTGCGCACCCCTCGCGCATCCCGCGATCATCGTACATTTATTTGTTAAATAAGACCTGAAGAAATTGATATTGCTATCGCCTTCGCCGCTTCGGGTGGTAGAGTCCTCGCGCTGAAACCTGCGCCCGATTTGATCGATTCTACATACTACCTTGCATCGCTGACTTCCGATTTGGATTTCTACGTACCCGACACCCCCCGAGTACCAACTTTAACTGTGTTTGTGCCGCGCGCAGCTCTACGACCTCTCCCGCCCGGTTTCGATCTCCTATCACCGCCGTCTTCTGCTCTCTACCTACTGCCGGCATTGCATCGTCCACTCTACACACTCTCAACATCAACTCTTGCACCCGAGCCTCACAACCACCTGCACTTGGTGCATCACGAACAAGAAAAAAACCCGTCATCATGCAGAGCATCTCGCGAAAGCGCCCGAGCGCGGAGCTTGAAGATGGCGATCGCCTGTCTCCTTCCAAGCGACAACGTACTACTACACTCGAACCCGACGCCACGTCTACTACACCTACCTCAGGCCACACTACACAGGCTGCGTATGAGGCCGTAAGACGTCCGACGGCTGAGAACATGGGCAGAGATGGCTTGCGCAGATCGATTACCCTGGCTTTGAGCCATGTGGGCTTCGATTCTGCCACGGAGGAGGCGCTAGAAGGATTTACCGAAACGGTTGAGACCTGTTAGTGTTATTCCGTGAGTAAAATGACATTCTGAATATAGCGACTAACTCCGTGTAGATATGGATGGCTTCATTCATCAGTTGAAAAAGGTCGCCCACGGTGCCCGAAGAAATGATCCCATCCCAACCGACTTCGAGGCCATTCTACGTCAGCACAACCTCCCATTGTCTTCTCTCAAGCCACATCTCAAGAATCCCATTCCCAAAGAGCTTCTAGAGCCAACCTTCTATGATCCTATCACCGAGAACACAACCTACCTTCAGCGCACACCGCCCGTCCTAGGCGACGAATTAGACGGCAGATACGAGAAGGAGGAGCGGTCCTGGATTCCGAAGCACTTCCCTAGCTTCCCTAGCAAGCACACTTATCGATACACGCCGGCCCCGCCGCCTGCGAGGAGTACAGAGAAGAAGCGAGCCGAGGCGCTGGCCGATGCTCGGAAGGCCGAGATGGCGCTGAGACGCATCGACCGGGCGGCCAAGATGACGCGGCAGAAGGAGCTCAGGGTGGCGGCCCAGCGCAATGTTCTGACCAAACAACGCCACGACTCATGGGAGGGTCTTATGAAGAGTCTGCTGCCAAGAAGCCGCACCGCCGACAGAGCGACGGAAGTTGCCGATCATAGCACGATTGTCAATGCCGGCGCCAAGTACGGACGCAAAGAGTTGCCAAGAACGAACAGACGCGCCCTGGAAGGAGTTGGTGGACAGGCCTGAGACATGTATGACGACCACATGAACTGCATGTGTTGGCTGTTCTTGTTGGCTGACGATGATATTTAGCCTTTCGCGAACATGTAGGCGATGGTTGTCGACCGTTTTCTCTCCGAGCCTCGGTACCTGGTTCGACTCTGAGGCATTAAGTTCTACCCCTCATTATCGGCACAATCTTTCACGGACACAAAAGCCTTATCTCGAGTGGAGGAAGCACGGTTGTCCTATAGTGTCGTGTGTGGGGGGTCCGCGTATCCTTGTTCTCACCGGATACCACGACCTTGGGCGAGATCGTTTCCCTCGTCACTCAACTTGATATTCACAAAAGAAAAAACAAGTACCCAAGACAGCGTAGGAAGGAGGAGCATGGTGGATCAGGGTTTTCTGTCGCTATAGTGTATCGCATCGCGATGGTTTAGGGAGGCATCCTGCAAGGCGTTTACGGGGTGCATAGCGGGTTGGTTCATTGGCATGGAAAGAGAAAAAGGTTTGGTGGTGCACGAGTCACGGTTCATCGCAGATTTCTCAAGATACCCCTGATAAGAATGTCTATGTTTGCAATATACCAACAATGTCTTCATCCTATCGGCTTTTTGCGTTGAACTCCTTTTTCGGGGGGAATTATTTGATGGTTACTGACTTTCCATGGCATACAAAATCCACATGTGATAATGCTCTCATGACTGTCGCCGTCTACTTACGTTCACTTAGATAGAAGAATCATTTGATGGGCTGTTAATTCATTGGTAAAACGGCAAATAAGGTACGGCCGTGTATTTAAAGTCAATTAATTAATTTTATCACAAAATCAATACCAAATCTACACCTGCAACCGATTGCTTCAGTAGTCGTCTGAGGATTATATCATCAGATGAGATAGATGGCTGTCTCCAACCAGTTGAGCATCTCCATTTGCCAGCTGTAGGTCGTCTGCAAGGCAAAGCTGGGCGGGTTATGCTGCTGATTGGCCAATGCGCTGCCCCGCAGTCCAAAGCTCTCCTCTCTGCCAGTATCTAAAAAGTGTGGGGGGTCACCTGTACTTCAGTCGGGCGCAGCTGCAAGGCTGCGGTGCAGGTACCTGGGTACACGGCACAGCTACGGCAGGCTGCTGCTTATCTTAGCGATTCCGACCCTAACGCTGAGCCCACAGATTTTTACCCCCGAAGTAAATTTCGAGAATCGTGGACCGGGCCTTTGACCTCCTGCATTTTCTGAGTCCAGCAAGCCCGCCGCCAACCACACGACCTTCTTCCACCATTTCTTCAGAGGCGTGCTTCCGACCGACAAGAGTATCCCTTTGGACAATATGGCTGAGCAACTGATTCTCAAGGGTACCCTCGAGGGCCACGTAAGTCTACCACAACCACCACCACCACCACCACCACCACCACAATCCACAATCCACAATCCACCACGGTCGATGCGGATGCAATGCGTCTCGCTCCGTCGACGCAGTGCCGGCCCTGTCGCATTCCCAGCCGCAGCCGCAAGTCGCAGCAGTGTATGGCGCGCGGGCACGGGCACGGGCGCATATCGGACATCGAGACGAGCAAATGGGTGAATGAATGGGAATGCTAATGGCATGCGCAGAATGGCTGGGTCACCAGCTTGGCTACCTCGATGGAGAAGTACGACCACCACTCGCTACCCGCCGTGCCGATGACGATGCTGACTCGATCTCTCTCTTGCCCACAGCCCCAACATGCTCCTGTCCGCCAGTCGTGACAAGACCCTGATTGTCTGGAACCTGACCCGCGACGAGTCGCAATACGGATACCCCAAGCGGTCGCTCCACGGCCACTCCCACATCGTCTCCGACTGTGTACGTCAAGTCCTATCCTGCCTTGTTTTGACTGCTTGTCTGCTGGAAACTGGAACTAGATATATGGAGGGAAGAGAGTGTGTGGGAGAAGACTGTGGCGAGGGATGTAGGGTGTGAGATCTGGGAACGGGAGAGGAGGACGACGACGATATGAGACAGAACAAAGAAAAGATGGGAATCATGGCAGATGAACATGTTTACTGACGGACCATGTGTTGCAGGTCATCTCCTCCGACGGTGCCTACGCCCTGTCCGCCTCGTGGGACAAGACCCTCCGCCTGTGGGAGCTCGCCACCGGCAACACCACCCGCCGCTTCGTCGGTCACACCAACGATGTCCTCTCCGTCTCCTTCTCCGCCGACAACCGCCAGATCGTCTCCGGTTCCCGCGACCGCACAATCAAGCTGTGGAACACCCTCGGTGACTGCAAGTACACCATCACCGACAAGGGCCACTCCGAGTGGGTGTCGTGCGTGCGCTTCAGCCCCAACCCCCAGAACCCCGTCATCGTCTCCAGCTCCTGGGACAAGCTTGTCAAGGTACGTCGTTGGCGATCCCAGTTCCCTGCAGAGAGATACGACTATTTTTCCCTCTCTTTCTGGACTTCCCCTTTCTGTGTACTTACTTCATATGATGTTTTGCAACTTTTTAAAGTATTTGCTACTTCAGAGCCTGTTCTACAGGCCATGAGACTATTATCACCACGCACTGATGAAGCACCCCATCTCTCCATTTTTGTACAAGCATCGTTTACTATAATCCGGAGGCGACGATGCTGACTATCCAACGCTCTAGGTCTGGGAACTCTCGACCTGCAAGCTGCAGACCGACCACATTGGCCACACTGGTTACATTAACACCGTCACCATCTCCCCCGATGGATCCCTCTGCGCCTCCGGTGGCAAGGACGGCACCACCATGCTCTGGGATCTCAACGAGTCCAAGCACCTGTACTCACTGAGCGCCGGCGACGAGATCCACGCCCTCGTCTTCTCCCCCAACCGCTACTGGCTGTGCGCCGCTACCGCCAGCAGCATCATCATCTTCGACCTCGAGAAGAAGAGCAAGGTCGACGAGCTGAAGCCCGAGTTCACCTCGGTCGGAAAGAAGAGCCGCGAGCCTGAGTGTGTCTCGTTGGCCTGGAGCGCGGACGGCCAGACTCTGTTCGCTGGTTACACGGACAACATCATCCGCGCATGGGGTGTCATGTCGAGAGCATAAATCCTTTCTCTCTCTACCTGGGGATGAAACGGGTCAGGTCATTGACTGGGCGTATGGAACGGGCTGTGTCATTTGGTCTTTTTTCGGAAAATGGCAATCATTTGACTGGCAGTTGAAATATAGAAAGTCGCATTTGTTTGCTACTACTGCTAACTGCTGCTGCTACTGCTGCTTGGTTGTCACCACACACAATAGGTACACCCAAAAATAACTAACGAATTGTGAAGATCAAAAATCCTATTTTCTGTTCGGGCTTTCGTACATTTGTGATGTGTATATATATACGTATGGGGTATGAGTGAAGCCTCTTTTATGACTACGCTTAAGTATCTATCGACTCTACATAATCGGTATAGGGAGGCTATGGAAGACCAGATTGCCGCTAGATACAGAATGAGATGAAAAAAAGGGTACCATGCTTCCAGACTGAAGTATTCTCTCCTTTGGACATCATCCGCCCCGGAGAAAAGAAGCAAGCTGTTCCAACCATCACTCCGTATCTAAGTCACGAGATGGACCCACCTCATGGCTGGAAGACTCTCGAGTTTCCCTAAAGCACTACAAGCAAATCAACTCCGAACCACAATCGGTACCAAGTAGATGTGGCTACAGCATTGACGTCGCCGACGGGATGGAGTAATCGACGCAGCGTCAGCCATCTATGTATCCTTATGCGTAGTCCGTTCCACCACAACCCTGGCAAAACAAGCATCCCAATGATTTATTCCAAAAGTGATTGATTCATTATGCAATGTAATATTCCTATCTAGCATATCATTCTCTAGAGTAGACTTTTTAGGTAGGTGGCGCCGCAACGAGCGGTCGATGTCTTGTCTGTCATTCTTCCACCAGGGAAGCCAGCCTCCTCTTACCAGCGGCAGCGGCACGTAAAACAAAACGATAGATTTATTTCGGGTAATCTTGCTTGTCTGTTGCTTTCCTTCCTTGACCCACGCGAAAAAAAGAAACGAAACGCCTTCCGAATGCATTCGTGCGAACAAAAAGTAACGCGAAACACTACACTACACCGTGAATATCCGGGATCATCGGATGGTCACGCCAGATCGGTCGGTGAACATGCGCGAGGCAATGTTCATGGCCTGCAACTCCTGGAACAAGAGCTTCGCCGCGTATGGGATATGGATCTGCGCAATCTTCGTCTTGTTCTTACAAGGACGACACTCGAAGTTCTGCTGTCCCAGTTGACTATACCACCAAATTAGTACCCAATTACAAAGTCTTTAATAAGGGTGAATGATGAGAAGAAACTTACGCAACAGGGGTCATGAGTCCGCAGATCTCGCAGACGTGGACCCGGAAAGCGTCAGAGACTTCGAACAGTCGCTCCTTCAGGAAGGCTGCGGCGCCGTGAGCTATCATGCAGTCACGTTCCATTTCTCCGAAACGGAGACCGCCATCTCTAGCACGACCTTCGACAGGCTGTCGGGTCATGATCTGTACCGGGCCACGGGCACGAGCATGGATCTTGTCGTCCACCATGTGTCGGAGTCGCTGGTAGTACGTGGGGCCGAAGAACACTTGAGCGCGTAGTTTGCGTCCCGTATGCCCATGGTACAAGACCTCGAATCCACGCGACTGGTAACCGTGCTCTCGCAACAGGTTCGAGACTGAGTCGACTGTGACATCGGTAAACGGTGTCGCATCACCTTCCATGCCCTTCAGAGTGGAAACCTTGCTGAGCAAGCACTCGATCAAATGTGCAATGGTCATACGAGAGGGAATGGCGTGGGGATTAATGATGATGTCGGGGACGATACCCTCGCGACTGAAAGGCATGTCTTCGTTACGGAACGTTACACCGATAGTGCCCTTCTGTCCGTGACGAGAGGCAAACTTGTCACCGATCTGCGGAATCTTCGTAGTCCGGACTCGTACTTTCACAAAACGTAAACCGTCGGCGTTGGTGGTAAGCACTACAGAGTCGATGATACCGCTTTCAGTACTTCGGAGAGGTGTAGACGCATCTCGCTTGACGTGAATCTTTTGACGCTGGCCCATCTCTTCATTATCTGGGCTAATAGGAGCAGTCTTTCCGATGATGATATCCTCTCCAGAAACGCGGATGCCGGGTGCGATAATTCCATCATCGTCAAGTTTGTCATACGTCCCTTGCTTCAGACGGAGTGTATCGGCACGGAAGGGCTTCTCGAATTGTTCTACCGTGTTGATGCCAACTCGTTTCTCCGAGTCAGAGTAAGAGCGAAAGAACAAACTCCGGAATAGACCGCGGTCAATACTGCTCTGGTTCATGATGACGGAATCTTCCTGGTTGTAACCAGAATAACAGGAAATGGCTACAATGGCATTCTGGCCAGCTGGGAGTTCTCGGAACTTCAAGAATTCCATGGATCTTGTCGTTCCTAGGGGCTTCTGTGGATAGTAGAGAATATTCGCCATGGTATCCATACGCCGTGAATAGTTAGTGAGGAAGAAGCCCATGGCTTGTTTACCCATAGCGGACTGGTATGTGTTTCGGGGTGACTATAGCCGGGAGATTAACGACTGCGATGCAATGGACTGGGATAGCATTTACCTGGTTATGATCGGGGAAGGGGATGATGCTTGCACAAATACCAAGAAGCATACTAGGGTGAATTTCACAATGGGTGTACGTATGGGTTGTCGGATTCATCTTTGTCTTCAGTCGCTTATTAGGCTCGTTCATGTTTGATTCTGTGTCAGGCTCCATCAGGCCCAACTTGGTCAGTCTGAAAGCCTCCAAGTCTTCGGGAGTCATGCAAATCATGGCAGTTTCTTCTTCCTCGGCATCCATATATTCAATGACACCGGCATTGACCAAGCCTTGCCATCCGAAATATTCATCACTTCCGGGTGGGAGGGTTTGGTCAATCTCAAGCCGCCGGACCATGTCCTTTTTCAAGACTAGTGTGCCCTTCTCGATATTGTTGTCAGGATCATCTTCTTGCTCGACCACAAACAAGGGCCGCATGACACGGCCAGCATCTGAGAAGATTTTGAATTCGCGATCCCGAATCTCCCGAATCAATGATACTTCAGCCGGAATCTGATTCGTCCGGCGCAGCTGTTGAACATCTCTGACGAGCGCCTTTGGATCTTGGTGGATACCGATCCATGATCCATTGAGAAAGATCTTCGTAGCGTGTGGGTACCTTTGAGGTTCATACTCTTCCAGAACCTCCATATTTCGCGAAATCATATATTCTATAATAGGTTCCGTCGACGTACCCACGCTGATGGAGCACATAAGGGACAGGTTTTTGACTAGACCACAAGCCTGACCTTCAGGCGTCTCGGCTGGGCAGACGAGGCCCCAGTGGGTGTTGTGAAGCTGCCGTGGCTTGGCAAGCTTGCCATCTCTGCCAACCGGAGTATTCGTTCGTCGCAAATGTGACAAGGTAGATGCGAATGTGTATCTGTTTAACACCTGCGAAACGCCGGCAGTGGAGCTCATGGCCTTCTTTTGATCACCCCAGTTACCTGTAGCGAGAGAATACTTCAATCCACTTGTGATGATATTTGACTTGACGGCTAGGGCAATATTGAACTGCTTGCCTTGCTCGATACTCCGCTTGAGATGCGACAATACCTCCTGAGTCATCCGACGTGCTATGTTGCGGAAGAGCTTGGCGAGCAAAGGTCCAGCGAGGTCCAGTCGCTTTTTGCCGAAATGGTCACGGTCGTCAGTGTCGCGTCGGCCCAGAGCACACTGAAGTAGTTTATGAACCATGTAACCGAGGAAAAATGCTTTCCTGGTCTCGCATCCCTTTTGTTGAGAGATGTGTGGCAGCATTTCCTTCTGCAGGATGTCTCTGGCAGCTTGGACACGGCGATCCCTAGCGCTCGCTTGGCTCTGATTACCACGCTTGCCGATATAGTCCAGGGCCACTTCTTGGTCCTGGATGCAGAAGGCCTCTTCGATACAGGGTCGCAAAAGCTCGAGCATTTGGCTGTCGTTGCGGTCATAACATATCGTGTTAAGAATCTCCTCGTCACTGACAACACTCAAAGCCCTGAAGACGATGGCTATGGGTACATCGGACTTGACGTAGGGTAGTGTTGTGTGTATCGTCTGGCCATAGCCTCCCTTAGTGGTGTCTCCCTTCGTGTACAACTTCAGCATCAGTGATGATATTAGACGCGAGCCTTTCTCGAGGGCACTACGAATCTCGGCGGTGTATGAGTATGCGCTCGGCTGACCCTTCTTGAAGACTTGAACAATGTTGGCTGCGGAGCGCTCCTGGGCAATTAGGACCTTCTCGCTTCCATTGATAATGAAATAACCGCCCTGATCGTAGGGGCACTCGTTCAGGAGGAACAGGTCATCTTCGGACTCGCGGCTTAGGTGACACGCCTTGGATTTCACCATGACGGGGAGCTTGCCGATGAACAGGCTGTCGGGGGCTTCGACGGGGTCGCCATTCGCCTTGTACTTCAGAGTGTTTTCCTCGTCTTCCCAGACAAGTCGGGTGGGGTGGTTGCCAGTCTCGGCATATTCCCGCTGCTGGTCCTCGGTCATCTCATGCAGAGGCACGGGTTCCTCGATACAGATGGAGACTTTACTATCGACCTTAGCGTAGACGGGACTAGCATAGGTCATGTTGCGATCTCGACACTCGTAGGGCAGCAGCGGACTAGAGGTGCCTTCGGTCTCGGATACGACAGGACGGGAGATGGTCACGTTGCCGAACCGGATTTCGTAGCGGCGACACACGATCTCGCGGCCATCGTGAGAAGGGGGGTTGTTCTGATCGACACTGAGGTGGCTGTACTCATCGAGCAGTTCCTGGATGGTGGTGGCCTGGAAGTCGTTGAAGGAGTCGATCTGCTGGGAGACGAGGCCCTTTGTATCGAAGTAGGAGGAGATGACATTCCAGCAATCCTCGGGCGTGATGTTCTCTTCTCCATACTCCTCCTCATACTCGTAGCCCTCGTCGTATGACGCCATGGCGGATTGGTATTAGGAGCCGCGTCGGATTGCGGGGAGGATATTATAATGAATGGAGGAAGTGGGACGCAGAGACAAGAGGCGGATGATGAATACAATTACAGCCAAGCACTCGCGCGTGTGGAAACAGTGGTGGCGAGGGAAAATGCGGAACAGCGGCTCGGGTTGCGATCGACGGAGAGGGTAGTGAGAGCAAGTCGATGATGGTCGGACCGGGTACGACAAATCTGAAGATCTACTCGTAAGAGAGATACAGATAGATCTGGCTCGCTGTCGTGGTAAGCGAATCAGCAAAGTAGACGACGATGCGCGTAGGGATAGCAGACAGAGAAGAGATGCGATGGCAAGGGACGGGACATGGCATACACACTCACGTGCGCAATGCACGCAGCAGCAGCTATTACGCCTGCTGCTCCTGGTCCTGGTTGCTGTTGTTCGTGACGGCGGAGGGCAGATAAAGGCCTGTTGCCGCTGCGATGGTGTTTGGACAATGACTTTTGCTGATGGATCAAAGAGTCGCGACGAGCATTGCTAGGTTACCGTAGGTACCTCTAGGAAATATGGGTCCACGCCGCCGCCCTATTAGCTAAGACGCTCGGGGTGGGTACGGCATGCAGTTCCCACTAGCCACATTTATATGCACGTGACTTCCTGTCTGTCGTGTAAGCTTTGTGGCGCAGCCCTGTGGCTTAAAATGTAATGCAGTGCATGTAGATATACATACACGACTCTACAACCTTCATGCTGGAAGTAGGTATTGCTACGTGCCTTAACTGCAGGCACCTTGAGAATTACTGCTTGCATATTGAATATGTTCATTTTCACTGCTGCCTCCATTATATGTACTGCTATAAAATAAGGACGAGGTAAGAAACGAGTCCTTGGAATGCTTAATACCGACCGTCCTGAAAAGGTTGACCTGATGTTGACAAAGTTGTTCTAGGAGCCAAACAAATCGCTGCATCTAAATATTTACCCTTTAACAAGACAGGACATACATAGTAGGCAGGTAACCCTAAATTTGTTAGGATTTGGCTATCTAGGGCATTACTAGCTAAGAATCGAGATTGATATGCCAGGCGACATCGGTGTCTCCTCGAAACCTTGAATACTTACCTAAGTGCTTTGTGTCGACTGTCAATCAACCCCCAGACGAGCTAACAACATCGTCGTCGACGCCGTATCTTCCGTCGAGCGGCTGTTGCGGTACGACCAGTGTCTCAAGCTACGATCGCATAATGATGCCAAGCGAAGTCTCCTAAGAGAGGTCGGGTCACGGAGTAATGGGTCTCTCGTTGAAACTATTCCGAGGTAAGACACTTATGACATGTTGTGAGCACACCGGGCCGACTCACCGGACGCCGGACATTAGAAGCACTTACCTCACTGTTCTAACGAGCGGAATCCCTCCGTCTGTTGTCTTATGAAGCGGTCTTCTATCTGCGAAGCAAGGATGCGTGACTCGAAGGGACACAACAAACACCGGGCACGTCTTGCACGGTCGTGAACTAATGAATGACATGCGCTTAGGCATACCCATTCAGCCTCGATAGCTTCGGCTGTGAGCAGTGGTCCAACGGTTTAGATTCACTGGTTGGTTCTTGGTACAAGACCCGGTAGCGCTAAGCAAGTCGTCACTAAAATGAAAAGCTTTGCCGGCGAAGCCCATTTTAAATACGTTGTAAATTAAAGTGCCAAAACATTTTAATTTAAGAGAAGGGCATAGACTAGGTAAAAACTTACACGTACGGACTAGCAAGCCTTTTTGCCTCCGGCGGACGACCTTTTCGCTTCTTTTGAGCGGCTTCCCCGAGCATCTCGAAACCCTTCAGCGGCTTCAGATTATTATATAAAGCTTTAATACGTAAGCTACGAACCTTATATTTAGAGTTGTAGTTGATTTCCTTTAAGAAAACTAACTAATAGGAGAGCTGCAGACACTTTTTAGGCCAATTAGAGCGTTGCAGACAAATATAGAGTTTGAGGGGGTCCGGTAATGAACTTCTTAAGCTACGCTTTTTTAAAATTCTATTTACACAGAATTCTAGGAAAGTTACGCTTTCCAATAACTTCAAGCAACTAGAAGGCAATCCAGTCGAACACTTGCGCATGGAGGTATAGATATCGATGTATTAAAAGGGACGCGGAAGTGAACAATCGCGAAGCATCCTATTATGTATACGTATATATGCAAGCAAGCTTGCATTCACAACTCACCATGCCCCGCCTCACGGATCAACAGGTGAAGCTGTTTTCTTAACCCAGACCTCATCAACTGGGTCGCCATGTCCCTGAACACATTCCCACTCGCCAATACCGTGCTGTTCAGGCGCTTTCCTTATGCCCCGACCTCCACCGCCAATGATCAGATTCCCCGGGCGGTACGACGGGTCATGTTTCATGCGGCGCAAAACAGAGCCATGAATACGAGCCGTGTGAGGGATGTCGCGAGTTTCGCCCCCCGGCAGAGGCCACCGGATCGGTTTCCACGATCCATCTGGCTGCAAATCCATTCGTCTGAAGGGCAGATACTCCATGAACTTCCAGCTGATGACCGGAATGGTGCCCAACCCCGAGGAGAACTCGAGCGAGTCATGGATGCGGGCGATATGGGCTTTGTGCATCATATCATGGAAGGGTCGCGGCCGCGCCTCTCCGTTCTGGCCCAAATCCCGAATTTTGAAGTGGTCCCAATTCGCTTGAACGTCGTTTGGCGATACTGCTGGGCTCGGGCCCGACACATCAATGCGAATGCCGGGGATGTCGCCGTTATTCGGACGGTCCCCGTTGGTGTTGGCATTGGCATTAGCATCTGTGTGAATGACGGCTTCTGATAGTCCCATTTCAATAAGCTTCTCCGTATCGAAGTTGAGACCGGCTTTTTCGGCTTGTCTGATCATATAGACAAGAGGAACATGGCTTGCTGACTTGGATCCGGGAAGAATCTCCCAACCGCCACCAACGTCGGCATGTCCACCCCTAGTAGATGTTAGTATGTGATATTCGGGCAAGACTATTCCAATGCTCCATTTCCTTTCCTGGAGTCGGTCCGAATATGACCCTTATACATCGAGCAAATGTACCGGGATCAACTTACTACGAAACAATTAGCTCGAGTCAATAAAGTGTTCAGCAAATGAGACTAGGAAAATGATCAGAGACATGCTTTGATACGTACCGCGAACCTAAACGTGTTAGCTGTATTTCATCGCCTTAGGTTTGGGTGTTTACATACCATAATTCATCAATGTCTTGTTCGTCATCGTCCGAATCTTCGTCGTATAGTTGCGAAATCTCCGACCTGCCATCAGGTCCATGTTCATGGCAATCGGCGGTACTCCTAGTCGCCCTAGACGCAGACCGCGAGTGTCTGAATGCACGCTCATTTGGGGGTGCGAGAGTGGCCCGTCGGCCACGAGCCGCTCCATCCGTGGAGGCCGCTCCGAATACCGCCGGGCGGCGCGCACGATACTTCTCATGGAGATCATGCAGCATATGGTGGTGGTGACGTCCTTCAGGTTTCTTCTGGTACATAAGATCCTGTCGGAACTTGGCTCGGCGCTCGTCGATCGATACACAGTGTCGAATAACCTAGCGTAATGTTGAGGTTTTAAGATTCATGCCTTTGGCCGAGCCGACTTACCTTGGCGCTGCTTCTCGCCGTGTAGGGGAACTTCGAGCGCTGCATCCAAGCTGTCTCAAACCGCGGGACCGAGTTGACGGTATCGAACAGGCCTAGGAACCGGATTCTCTTAACCGGACGACTAAAAGTCTCACGGAACCCCTTCACGAATTGATACATCTCGTGTCTTTTCTCGCGGCCGTCGGGGGAGGAGTCGTGGTTTCGGCTCTGCCATTGCGAGAATGCTTTCCAAGCGAAGTGAACCATCTCCTCGTTTCCATGTGAAAGCAATCCGACGTAATCAATCATCTCAGCTAAGAATCTAGCGACTTTGGAATAAGTCGTTAGCAAACACCATTAGGAGCAGATAATTGAGAGTCGTGGAAAGCACATTGAAAGCGACAGAAATATACATCATCTCCGAATCGATTACTTGTAGATAGATTGGAAGAAAAGCGACACCCAACATACCATATGCGCCTCTGGAAAAGCCGAAGAAATAGATCTCATCTCCTGGGTTATAGAAGCGCATGAGGAAGCGATAACCGCCAACCACATGCTGATCAAAACTAGAGCCAATTGCGGAATCTTTGGCCTTCAGATACCATGACTTAATCCGCGCGCTCGTGCTGGTGTGCGACAGCGAAGTAGACACAACGTATGTGCCAATACCTGGCTGATAGTAGTGATCTCGACAAGTTTTAGCAAGACGAATCCATGGCTTTGGCGCAGTCAAAGCAAGAAAATGAAAAACCTACATTGGTCACCGGCTTCGCGATCTAGGCACCTGAAGATCTTGAGAATATTGCTATCGCTGTCATCTCCTCTGAACTTGTTTCCCGTGCCATCGAAGCACAGCACAAGTTTGCGCGGCGTGCGGTGGTACTCTAGAGCTTGAGCCATGATCGACGGCGGTCCGGCTTGGTACTTGTGCGCGAAGTTGGCAGAATCGTGAGAAGCTGTCGTACTACCTCGCGAGCCTGGTCGTCGACCTTTGCTGGGTGTCCCGGGGGTTAAGTGGAAGGCGTCCATTATTCACTTGTCCAGTCAGAATCGTACTATACACTAACATCAGGTAGGCAAGCATATTATCAGCCGTCGTACCCCGGCCAGCAGTTATGTACCTGCCACATGGTTGGAAACTAGTCGCACCCATAGAACCACACTTTGTGGTGTACTTCGAGGTACCCACACCGGATACAGATCCGTTGGAAAGGTGGTGGTAGCGAGGACGAAGTTCTAGTTTACACTACCCGACAAGGGTGTCGGGTCATATTGCTGGGTCGCTTCCTTTCCTCGGCTCGTCTCGGGCAAACAAGAACGCACCTGGCTCGGAGAGACCGTGGCTAGCTGGCATATTCTAAGACATGCAACATGAGATCGGGAGTTCATATCCGAGTATCAAAACGGATCAAGCATCGTTATCTCATAACAATGATCATAGTACCCATCACAGCCATGCTCTAGACTACCAATGCCCGTACCGGATGACATGTGCACTAGGCAAGACATAGATACAGCAGACCAGCCTACACATGCATAGTAGGTAGGTGGGGATGATGACGGTGTTTGGATCGACCATTAAGACAAAGCGGCTTCAGAACAGGTCGCCGACTTGTTTAGCGGTAGTCATCGATAAACCAGGGGTTTGATTCGTCGGCGTGACTGCAGATATGTCAATAGTTTGATAGCTCGAGAGGGCTAGAATGCTTCTTGCCCTCCAATTGCGAGATAGGTACTTAGTAGGTGCATGTGCCCGTTCAACCCTCGTTACACCACCTCCGTGTATACGGTCAGTAGTGCCGCCTCGAGAGGACACGAAGATGCGGCTGCGGTCTGCTATAGTGTACGTATAGGTAGGTAGTCCATACTATAGGTAGTAGCGGAGAGCCTTGCCGGTGTCCGGCGAGGTGAGGAGAGGTGAGATTATGCTACCCTAGTTTGCTATCCCTTGTTATGCCAAGCGTGGTAGTCTCTTTTGTTGCATTTGGAAAGCTGGACTAACATACCGAAAGGACGACAGATTCGGGGTCGCGCCAAGATCTGCGGGCCGGACCTCAGCTCAGGACTAGTAGCACATCATTGTGGATTGGGGAGACGAAGCTATCCCGATTGGACGTGTGGTCCCTAGCGAGAAGCAACAACGTAGCGTCGATCCATGTGAATCAGGCCAAGTCTCGGGCTTCCCAATCCTAGTGTAATTAATTGCAGGTTACTCTACCATTCCCGTAGTTAGCGCCCTTTTGCTTTCTCATTTCTTCTTACAGAACGAAGCTCGCTCTCATTTCAATCGTGAGTACCTAGTCGGACTTGGGGTCGTTATTAGCCGGGACCTTACAAATGAAGCTTCCTGGATGGCTAGCCCAAACCCACAGATTTATTATGTGTACACTAGTATTTCTTTCAGCAGCCCACTTGGTGATCGTCGTTACCTTTTAAGGGCAAGTCTATCCCAAAACAGATTTTACGCTTTGACGTACATGGCGTTGCGACATTCGCTTAAGTCAGCAAAAGAAAATAAAAGAAAAAGAAAAAGAAACAGATAAAATGTTGGAGACAACGTGGTAACGACTAGATACAGCGGGGCACAGTATAGGTAGTACCGCGAGGTCTTATTTGTCTAGCAACTCTCTTCATAAGGGCGGGGTAGTGATACGATGTGAAGTAGTGTGTAGTGGTAGACAATATCGTCTCGACCACCGAGGCCCTCCACCGCTCAACGATATACAGCATAGAGCAAGGGTACTGAACAGGAGTGATGTATGCGTAGTCGGTATAGTACGCAGTACTGGTCCATCGTGTGTCACGACACGGCCCCAGAAATCATCTGAAATTGTCCCGCTGATGATCTTGTGCCTATGGTCCTGTCTCATACAGTAGTCCCGGACACCAGCATGTACCCCTCGTATCTGTATTGGATAATACGCGCTGAGAGCTGCATTGCCCATAGCACTAGTGCTCTGTGTGGCCCCGAGTGGCAGCCTGAGATATGGAGCTCATTATAGCTATTCAATCATTGTGTTGTTTTCGATAGGGGCTATCGACTCTTGTCTGGCTGTGTGATTGGTGAGGTGATATGAGATCCTTTAAATCGGATCATAGCTGATCGGGCGCCGAGAAGGGAATCTTTATAACTGAGTTGTGTCACAGAGCTCTCAACTATTTCCTCTCTCGTAGATACTCTTTTGTTCTGCTTTTCTGTACTGTTGTTTACATACCCTCTACTTTGTTTCGAGATACCCAAATATAATCAAGATGGCTAGTGAAAAGACAAATGGGACCTACGAGACAAATGGTGCCGGCTCCCATGCGACTGGTTCATCGTCGGTAAACAAGGGATCCGAGTCGGGCTTTGGCGTTGGTCCTGCTTTCAAAGAACAGCCCTCGAAGCCTCTCCCAGCGACTCGTGAAGGCATCACGAAAGCCTTCCAACAGCTCGCTCAGTGGGCACATGCGTCGGAGAGCCCATTCCCGACCCAAACCGGCCAAGGAACTTTCACAGTTGTAAAGCGACCAGGTCTTAAGCAAGACCTGAAGGCTTTGAGAAAGAAGGGTATGAGCGCGTGTCCACTTCGAAGGATGGGAAAACATACTAACACGAAGCAGATGTGAAGACGATCTTGACAATAGTGAAGAGCGCGCTCAAGGGGGAGCAGCTCATCGACGACAAGACGATGATTATGGAAGACACCATTCAGCTCGTGGCCAACTTACCACACGGTTCTCGACTACGCGCTGAGCTTACTAACAACTTCATCAACCAGCTATGGCATACTCTCGACCACCCCCCGCTACTCTACATGGGCGATAAATACCAATACCGCCAAGCGGATGGATCGTGGAACAACCCCATGAATCCCATGCTGGGCGCTGCTGGCTCAGACTACGCTAGGACATGCCGACCTAGTGTACCGGTAGGAGCCCTGCCAGATCCTTCACTTATCTTCGAAACGATTATGAAGAGAACAAACTACCGCAAACACCCCAACAACACCTCATCGATTCTGTGGTATTGGGCCGATATAATTATCCATGATCTCTTCTGGACAGATCAAAGAGACATTACTAAGAATAAGACCTCGTCGTTCCTCGATCTATCTCCACTATACGGTAGCAACCAGGAGATGCAGGACTCGGTGCGTACGTTTAAGGACGGAATGATGAAGCCCGATACGTTCGCCGACAAGCGACTTTTGGGACAGCCCCCAGGAGTGTCAGTCCTGCTTATCATGTTCAACCGATTCCACAATTATGTCGCGACCAACTTGGCTGCTATCAATGAAGGCGGTCGCTTTACCCCTCCACCACCCGGCCTTGACGAGGAGAAGGCTGCTGCTGCCTGGAAGAAATACGACAACGACCTCTTCCAGACGGCTCGCCTGATCACATCGGGTCTGTATATCAACATCACGCTTGTTGATTACGTGAGGAACATCGTCAACTTGAACCGAAGCAACACGACGTGGACTCTCGATCCCCGCGCTGAGATGGGTAAGGATGCTGGCACTTTCGCTGGATCCGATCGGGGTACTGGTAGCATGGTGTCAGCCGAGTTCAACCTTTCCTACAGGTGAGTTATCTTAGATGAATTCCTTAAGCCCAGGCTCGTGAACTAACATCTTCTCAGGTGGCACTCCTGCATCTCTGCCAAAGACGATCAGTGGATCAAGGACTTTTATGCCACCATCTTTGGCGAGGAAAAAGATCCTCTAGATTTGACAATCCAAGATATGGCTATGGGTTTCGCCAAGTTCGAGAGGGGCATTCCCGAGGACCCGGCTGAGCGCACATTTGGCGGCTTCAAGCGCGGCCCAGACGGTAAGTTCGACGACGACGATCTTGTCAACTGCATTTCCGATGCGATCGAGGATGTCGCGGGTGCCTTCGGTAGTCGCAACGTGCCCCAGGCCCTGAAGCCCGTTGAAATCATGGGTATTCTGCAAGGTAGGAAGTGGAACGTCGCTGGCTTGAACGAGTTCAGAAAGCACTTTGGTCTCAAGCCATATGAATCCTTCGAGGATATCAACTCAGACCCTGAGATCGCTAGCTCCTTGCAACACCTTTACGGCCACCCTGATTTCGTTGAGCTTTACCCTGGTCTCGTAGCCGAAGAGGCTAAAGAACCCATGGTGCCTGGTGTTGGTATCGCAGTGAGTGGCTCTCAATCGCCCCAGATAGATTAGAAGAGGCCTTGCTAATGTAATAACCCAGCCGACATATACGATCTCTCGTGTCATTCTATCGGATGCCGTGTGCTTGACCCGTGGAGATCGATTCTACACGACTGACTACAATCCGAGAACTCTTACCTCGTGGGGTTTCAACGAAGTCGCGTATGATCTCAGCATGAACCAGGGTTGCGTCTTCTACAAACTATTCATTCGAGCATTCCCGCGTCACTTCGAGCGAAACTCAGTATATGCTCACTATCCGATGTGCGGTAAGTCAAAACGACCAGTTTACTCAACTATCAACACGCAGGCGAGACTAACGTGAGATGTAGTGCCCGGTGAGACAAAGAAGATCTTGACGAACCTCGGCCGAGTCCAAGACTTCAACTTTGACCGCCCGTCTGTCCACGATAAGCCAGTTGCTGTCGCGACCTGTGGCGGCGCCAAGTACATGCTCGACAACCCAGGCAAGTACAAGGTGAACTGGAACGAGAGCATCGCCGAGTTGATGGGCCACGGCTTCCCTAAGCCCTCGCCAACCAGCGACTCGGCCTTCCATGTCGGCAAGGAGAACTGCATGCACGACCAACTGTACCGAGGCGAGTGGACTACTCATCTGAAGACCTTCTACTCGCAGACGACGGACAGGCTCATCCAGGAGAAGTCATACAAGCTCATCGGCACGAACTTCCTAGATGTCGTCAAGGACGTGGGACACGTCGCGCCGGTGCACTTCGCCGCGCGCACTTTCGGCCTACCGTTGAAGAGCAAGGATAACCCCAAGGGCGTCTACACCGAGCAAGAGCTCTACAACGTCCTGGCATTGATCTTCATGTGCATCTTCTACGAGGTCGACCCTGTCAAGTCCTTCCCTCTACGATTCACCACTAAGACGATGACGAGACAGCTAGGCCAGCTCCTGGAAGCTCATGTCAAGTCTGTCAATGGCTTCTTTGCCTCGAAACCCAAGAGGGGTGACTTGGCGGCGTATGGATCCGATCTGATCAAGGGGCTGTCCAAAGAAGGCATGAGCAATCATGATATTGCTTGGAACGAGCTTCTTCCAGCTGCCGGTGCGACGGTGCCCAACATCTCCCACGTAGTAAGTTCTCATATTGTCCGTATCTAATGTTGGAATGACGCTGACCTCGGTTCAAAGTTTGCCCAATCGCTCGACCACTACCTAACGTCAAGCGGAGCCAAGCACATTCCGGAGCTGCACAGAATTGCCAACCTGCCGTCCTCTGAAGAGAGCGACTCCTTGCTCCTCGGCTACTGCATGGAAGGTATTCGATTGGCTGGCACCTTCGGCGCATACAGAGAGGCAGAGGTCGACGACGCCATCCCTGAAGATGACGGCAGCAAGATTGCGGTAAAGGCCAAGCATCGTGTCTTCGTCAACTTCGTAAGTTCCCATTACTGCTATCAACATTCACGTAAGAGTACCCCCCACTAACAAGAAATGTGCAACAGGCCGCCGCAGCCAAGGACGGGAAGAATTTCCCCGAGCCCAACAATGTGAATCCCCGTCGGCCGCTGAACACATACGTCACCTACGTGCTGGGCCCGCATACCTGTCTCGCACACAACACGTGCCAGGTTGCGCTGACGGAGATGTTCCGCTCCATCTTCCGGCTCAAGAACCTGCGCCGTGCTCCGGGTGCCCAGGGAGAACTCAAGAAGATCTGCGGGTCAGAGGGATACGACGTGTATCTGAGAGAAGACCGGGGAGCATACTATCCATTTCCAAGCACGATGCACATCTGTTACGACCTGTAAGCTTTGGTGGCTCGAGGGATGGACGCCCACTCTGGACCCTCCTCATAGTTTGTTTTGTTGTATGTTAGGTACTACTACCTAGACTGAGTTAGGTTGAACCGCCGGGCTGAGGATGTGGATATACCATTGAAATAGAGTTGTGTACTGAATTTTGATTAATAATTGAGAGCTGAGTTATGACTTAGTTGATTTGGTCAATATCAGAAAGTTTTATCATGAGAATTATTTATAATACTCGGCATTAGTCGTCGTTGCTAGCGCGTGATGTTTTCTTCCTGCAAGCCACTATTACTTGTTCCACCTGTTGATTATTTCAGTACTTCGTATTCGAAGGCCGGAGTGAGGCGCTGCTACGCTTCCGTATGAGGCATTTTACCGCTCTACTCTCTAGTCCACTTACTCTCGCTACCTTTTTAATCATCTGTGGGTGTACTTTATGAGGGGTCGGAACTCTTGGAGGAATACTCAATAGGAGCCCCAATTAGTCCGGGTACTGTGCTCGTGCTGGATGCTGTGGCCACTCAGCCTTAAGCCACGGATCGACCATCAATTGAGACCTTTAGCGAGAGACGAAGGTCAGTGCTGTAGGTATGGCGGAATTGTGAGTAAGATTTACCCCTCATGGCGGATGCCATGTCAATTACTCTATTATTCTGATTGCCGCCAGCAATCAGAAAAGGCTCCTATAAAATTCATGTCAGATATAGATATAATTCGGTCAAGCTGCGTCGTTGCACCATATTTCGGTAATCGACGTCGTATGAAGCACGGATCAACCACTTAGCTAGACCCTGAGAATAGAATTTCCGTTTCAGGAAAGCCGTCCAGAATTCCAACCTATCACAGCCAATCTTGGCAAAAGTCCCTGATAGCGTCATGAACTACCGGTACCTAGGTACTATGCTGGGCACGGTACTTACCACGTGGAGCCGAACCCTATACGCAGTCCACGTTTTAAGCATCAAGATCTCTTAATAGCAAGTATAAGGGCAGGGAATGCTGCTATCCCTACAGCTCCATCCATCCCGGTTTTGTGCGGTAATGTGTGGCTATTCCAGGGTCACACCGAGGAGGCCTCCTCAGCCAGCCCCACGCACACTAACCAAATCCCCCAAATACGGCGGCCGGTACTGGTACTGTACTGTCTTAACGGCGGCGATGTATTACAACGGCGTTGTGCTCCGCATTGTTGACCACGTCTTTGTTTTCTCACCACCTGTCACGGTATCAAACACTAGGGTGACACTAGCCTCCCGCTCCTGATCGCAACAAACAAACCTGAGCGGCGCCCGTTGCTAGAAACGGTGCGCGAATTTCATAATAGGCTGGAAAAAGTAAGATGCAGGCTGGCTTTATTGTCGTCCAGAAGCCAGCCCTGATTTGCCAATCACATGCTGCTGCGAGACGCAGCTTACAAGCCTCAAGTATGAATCCATTTGTGGCACTGTCGTACACCATGGTAAAACCTCACAATCAACAGTGCGACATCCTGTTTAACCAGCTCTCTTACCGACCGCCTTTTCTCGCCATCCCACGCCTACGGGTAGGCGAGAGAATGATCGGCCAGGTCACAAGCCAACAGCTAGAGTAGAAATATAAAGCTCCCAATGAAGAGTTCAATCCCACGTTAATTTATCTTTCATTGCGTACATTCTTCACCTAGCTGCAAACTCCTTACTACACCTCTTGTCTTAGTAATACTACCCCTTACAGGAGGCCCCTTTTATTCGTAGCTATTTCGGTGAAAACGATGGACGACGAGCCAGAAATCAAGCCTGCCCTCCGCTGGGATGATGTGGAAGCCGGCTCTCATGCCGGCCGTCATCATCTTCGACGTAGGGACTCGAATGGTTCGATGTCGATTCGCAGTGTGCGATCCCGTCGTGAAGTTGACCCGGCCGTTGCTCTCCCTATCCAATACCGTACGCTGTAAGCAACAAATAAGCGCTCCATTGCCTCTGCTGCTGTGATCCTCCATACTAATAATCTCATGAAAGCTCGTACCAAATCTCCGAGTCGAAACAAATCCAGGATGTAAAAGAGCGCGAAAAGGCTAAAGATGCCGCTACGAAAGGTGAGTGATGAAAAGTCGTCTGGTTACAATTCGTCATTTTTCGCTAACATCACCGGGTGCAGAGTTCTCTTCCCTCGAATGGCACACCGTCCCGACCAACGAAGCCCTCCGCCGACTCACTACATCAGAAACCGAAGGTTTGTCTGAAGAACAGGTTACCCGTAGAATTAAGGAGTACGGACGAAATGCTCCCTCGCCACCAAAATCGCATGCACTCCAGACCTGGTTCGGATACTTCTTCAAAGGCTTCGGTCCCATCCTCTTAGTCGGCGCTATTCTGGTCTTCGTTTCTTGGAAGCCGCTTGGCCAGCCTCCCTCGTTGGCGAATCTGGTAAGATCTGGCCAATATTCGATTTCAATCCCGTCAGAGAATGGTTGCTTACCGGTCTCGATAGGCACTTGCAATTGTGCTGGTGGCCGTGTTTTTCATCCAGGCCGCCTTCAATGCATTTCAAGATTGGAGCTCATCTCGCGTGATGAGCTCGATCAAGAGCATGCTACCCGAAGACTGTCTCGTTATTCGAAATTGCGTCCAGGCCTCTCTCCCTGCACCAGAGCTCGTCCCAGGCGATATCGTGTTCATCAAAGCCGGCAACAAACTGCCCGCCGATCTACGATTCCTACAAGTCTCAAGTGATGCCAAATTGGACAGGTCTATACTTACAGGAGAATCAGTTCCCCTAGCTGCCAGTGTTGACTCGACGGATGATAACTACCTTGAGACTCGCTGCATTGGGATGCAAGGGACGCATTGCGTTTCGGGCTCATGCACTGGTCTGGTCGTGGTATGTTGACCCTTTTCTACCCCGAATTGCATTGAAGACCTCTTTACCTAGTGCAGTAAGACAGGCTCAGCTATTCGTCGCACTCTTTCAAATTACCGATGTAAAATACCCCGATAAACCAAAAGGCTGACATGTGATTCTACAGGCAACAGGTGATCGTACAGTCTTCGGCCGAATTGCAGCATTGACCCAGGAGCCGAAGACTGGATTGTCAACACTCGAGAAGGAGATCCTATACTTCGTGATCATCATTTGTTCGATCATGCTTACAATGATTACCATTGTCCTATTTGCCTGGTAAGATTGCATTTCAAGTCGTAACAAACCTGCATCTCTAACAGTGTAATCAGGGGTTTCTGGCTGAGGCGCGATCATCCTAACTACATCAATGTGCCGACCCTTATCGTTGACATCGTTAGCGTGGCTATTGCGTTCATTCCCGAGGGCCTACCTATAGCGCTAACAGCTGGATTGACAATCACTGCGAACCTGATGCGAAACAACAAGGTTCTCTGCAAGTCATTAAAGACAGTTGAGACTCTAGGTTCTGTTTCAGTAATTTGTTCGGATAAAACGGGAACGTTGACGCAGGTAAGCGTTCCCAACCGACCCGCTACCAACTTCAGTAATTGTCATGATCACGCTAATATCAACTAGAATCGCATGACGGTTACTGAATGCACAATTGGCACGCGTAAGTGTTCCAAGATCTTTGGTCCCCTTATAATTAGGACTTCATAGGAGGAGTCTCCACTATGTATCAACCTAACTATTGCTACATTTTTCAAAGTACATAAGATTGTTACCATGAATAACGCTAACCTTTGCAGACACTATGACGGCGGACGAGGCCGAGGATGAGCTTGGTACAAGCACCGCACCCACCATTGCCGGCATCGTGACGACCGGTGTCAACCAAGTGAGAGCCATTGCTGCTCTTTGCAACGCTGCTGAGTTCGACGCTGCTGAAGCTGACGAGCCGCCTGAGGTAAGTACCTTTTGGCCCTTGGGTTTTTATTTAATTGTCTTCAAGGAACGAGAGCTGTGGGCTTTGCTCTCGCCCATTCATTACCACCTACTTTGGAGTTAAGCCCTGTACTATCAGTTACAACTACTGACTCCTGACCTTTCACTAGTCACGACGAGTCTTTGGTGATGCTACCGATCAAGCTATTCTGAGATTCTCTGAGCGACTGGGATCTGTTCATCACATGCGCCAATGCTGGACCAAGACATACGAGCTTGCCTTCAACAGCAAGAATAAATACATGATCAGGACTTTCTCCTTGTCCCGAAAGGATTGTCTAGCAGCCACCATACCGGAGAATGAGGCAGAGAACTTCAAACCCGGGGATACGTGAGGAGCCCGTCCCAAAATAAACGACTACGAATTAGATATGCTGATTCATGACAGATTATTGACTATAAAAGGCGCGCCAGACGTCCTCATCGGCAGATGCTCATTCTTCACCACCAATGCCGGAGATAGCCACCTGTTCGATAATGATGTGAAGGCAACATTGGAAGAAATGAAGAACCTATACAGTAGCCAAGGAAAGCGTTGCATCTTGCTAGCTCGGAAGATTATCCGCCATTCAGATATCCCATTCGATCGCAATACAAGTCAGTTCGAGGAAGCGGTGCTAGAACAAGCTAAGACGGACTTGACCTTGGTGGGGCTGTTGGCCATTGTTGACCCGTTGCGTCCGGAGATCCGTGATGTAGTTCATACTTTGCGCGGAGCTGGAATTCGTATCTTCATGGTGAGTGAAATGAGCAAGTTTGTCCTCGGTATTTCATTAACGGATTGCGACTCAGGTCACTGGTGATTTCGCCCTGACAGCCCTCGCCATCGCTCAAGACGCGGGCATCATCAGCACCCCAACACCCCTCGTCCACAATGTGTCTGCACTCCCGCGAGAAGAGGGATCCTTCGACAAACCATCGGACGGGCCATCAGACGGACTTCGTTCCTCTATCGTCATCAGCGGCCCTGAACTACTGAATCTCAACGGACATCAGTGGGGTCTCTTGGCGCAATACGAGGAAATCGTGTTTGCGCGCACGACTCCAGAGCAGAAGCTCCGTATCGTCAAGGAGTTCCAGAAAGGGGGCGTTGTGGCGATGACGGGCGACGGGGTTAATGATGCACCGTCCCTCAAAGCCGCAGATGTCGGCATTGCGCTTGGGTCGGGGTCCGATATTGCCATTGAGTACGTCTTTTCAGTTCCCTGCTCCCTCTTCCAAATTTCAGGCTCTTGGTGTTCGCACACCTGATTCCCAAAACTTCGCCAATTCATCTACTATATACGGTAAGTGCTAACTCTGAAACCTGAACAGGGCGGCCGATATGGTGCTTCTTGAATCCTTCTCTTCGGTTGTCGAGGCTGTTCAGTACGGTCGCGTCGTCTTCGATAATCTGAAAAAGGTCATTTGCTACCTGTTGCCCGCAGGCAGTTTCTCCGAGTTCTGGCCGGTTTTTACCAGCGTCCTGTTTGGCATTCCGCAGATTCTTTCCTCATTCCTCATGATCATTATCTGGTTAGTACACCTACTCATCCTATTTCGTTCACAGTACTGATATCAATCTGGTACAGTTGTCTCACGGACTGTGCCGCCGCAACCGTATTGTCCTACGAGAAACCCGAGGCCGACGTTCTACTACGCAAACCCCGAGACGTGAAGAAAGATAGACTAGTGAACTGGCAACTAATAATCTATGCGTACGGAGTTATCGGTGTAATAGAGACCGTCACATCATTCTTCGTGTCGTTCTGGTATCTTGAGCGCAATGGAATTCCCTTCAGCCAGCTGTGGTTCGCCTTCGGCAAGATCCCAGACGGGGTCGACCCCGACTACTACGCAGAGAAGCTCAACGTTGCTTCGTCCATCTACTTTGTCAACTTAGTCGTGATGTGAGTAGAAGAACCATCTCTTAAGCACTAGCACAATTTACTGACATGCTTTAACTAGGCAATGGTTCAACTTACTCGCGGTCCGAACGAGACGCTGGAGTATCTTCCAACACCCACCCGCCTTCAACAAGAGAACGCAAAACTTGTATATTTTCCCGGCTATTCTGTTTGCCCTGTCAATGGCCCTTCTTTGGCTTTATATTCCGCAGTTGCATGCCATTCTGGGCACGCTCCCTGTACCTGTGGAGCATTGGTTCCTGCCGTTCGCATTTGGCACATTTATTCTACTTTTCGATGAGACCCGCAAGTTCATTGTTCGAAAATACCCAGATAGCATTATTGGGAGACTGGCTTGGTAGAGGAAAACGAGAGTCAAGGCACATAGAAACTGGAGACTTGTGTGTATATCTCGGGGTCTGGTTCACGTATCTGCATATAAATGACGAGTAGTTAGTTGGCGCAGAAGCCTTCACAACCAGAAGTTTTAGGGCCCGAAATAAATCGCCGCCAGGAAAGCAGCATTTTCCGAACTCACTAAACCATAGAACAAGCTCGCGTAATGTATTGCCTTGTGGTGGCGCTGTTGGCTAGCATAGATGCGTCTTCCGTATATTTATATCGATATAGATTAGTAGTATTGAAATCGCCCGGGGGGCTGTAGTATGTGCCCGGGCCTAGCCTAGGAGGTAAGATTGGTCTTTACTCATCCGTAGCTATAGTTAATCACTCGAATACAAGGTGAATGGGGCGATCAAGTAGAAATAAACGCAATATATTAAAGAAATCGCACGCGTAGCTAAAAATTCAAGAAAAAAGGAGGTGAAGGTGGCTAGGTTGGCTAGTACACTTCCAAGGAAAATCGCGAGCCTAAGTAGCCCTATTTATCTCCCCCCTTCTTATTGGCTAGATTTTCCCTCCATTTATTCACCCGCACTACTTCAGTATCAGATTTTTTTTCTTAGTTGTTTTTAGTTTGCATCGACTATCTCTTGTTTCCTGCATATAGAGACTGGCCCATAGGCAGAAATGGAAATGTGTGAACCGCCTTTGTGGATCTCAGAGATGCTGGCCGATATGTGGCAAAAGTAATTAATTATATACCCTTAACAAGGGAGTCCACGTGTAATACAACGAGGTCTATACGCAGAACAGGGTATATGAAGTAGTTGAGAGATTGAGCGGCAAAACTCTACCTCGTAAAGATGTCAGTCATTGATCATTCCGTAAATTGCAGCCACAACTAATACAGCTTCAAGACATATAGGCTTCTGGAGAGGCTATTGCTTAAATCAACGAGGCTCGGGACGCGTTCCATAAGGACTCGAACAATATAAACAATGTCATGGCCCTGATAGAATCTCAACTCTTTATTCAACGCATGGGGAATCAGGGGCGGCAATGATTTCAAAAGAGCCGAGTGTTTGGACTATCTTAGTCGTGAGGACCAGTACGCGAATTTTGAATATATCAATTCCGAGGGTTTCGTGAAGGACACATTAGGGAAGGCAAGACCAAGGAAGTCTACTAGGCCCAGAGTTAAAAGGTATCTAGCAGTTACATATTTATGGGTACTGAAGCAGTGCGAGTGACACTTGGGGGTGAAATTGAGCAATAAGGATAAAATAGGGGAAGGGGAGCTTACGTAAATTCTAGATTTTTAAGGGGGCTAGAGTCTGAGAAAAAGGGGTGACTTAGATCTACACCACGTACTCACCTACACCTACTTCTGTTATTGCGATTGAGGCTTTTGGGAGTCAATCCGAAAGGCATGACCGATCAGTTCTATATAATCATTCTTGCTACACGGCCATGTAAACTACAATAAGCGCCTTAAACCTAAGATAAACACAAAATAACCACAAAAATAGGTAAAGTTAAATCAAATCAATTATTGTATAAGCAAGTCATGTGCTTATTACGTGTACCCGGCCATTGTCCTGGACTATTCCTAGCTTTGCAGAATTGACTGAAGGTCCCTGAACGTGGTAGATCACCTTCACGTGCTCCGGAATTCTCGCTCAGTCATGGGCTCGTATGAAGCTGGCGGGTAACCGATTGAGTCCGTTGTCAGGAGGGATCAATACAAATCCCTGCTCGCAGCTCGTCGAGCCAGTTACCGGCTTCCTTCCCCGCTAATCCAGGAGTCAGTTCCAAGATAACGTGGTCTAATGCTGCTGTCGCCTCTCAAATACAATTTGTTCTAGACCCGGTCCGGAACTCGTCAAATGAAGCACCGGTGTCACGGAACGCTACAGAATAACCCCCGGAAACCGGGGGTACCAGGCACGGGCCTACAGCCCGCATATATATAATAATTAAACAATCTTTACTATATAAATAAAAGTTTTCCCTTTTTATATAATAATAATAAATTAATATTAAAACAATTAATAAATAAAACTATAATAGTTTATTATATTTATAAAAAAAAAAAATTTTATATTATTTTTTTTTAGTTTTAATTTTAATATTTTTATTTAACGCTATTAAAACGCTATAAATTTTTAAACATTTATTTTAAATAATACTTTAATATATACTTTAATAATATTCTTAACTTATAAATTTATATTTTTTAATATAATTAATAAATTTTTTAATATAGCTTAAGCGATTAATAATTAAAATAAAAATATAACTTAATTAAAAAATATATTTTAAAACCTTAAAAATAATATAATAAGCTAGCTTTATTATTTATTTAACTTAATATTAATATATATTTATAATAAATATATTTAAATTAATATTTATAAAAAAAGTTTAATAATAATATATATTTAGCTAATAAATAATAACTTTTAGCTTATAAAAAAAAATATTTTATTAAATAAAATAATATAAAAATAGTTTTAATTAAAAAAATATATACGCTAAGCTAAAGCTATATATAATAAAATAATATTTATTTAAAATAATTTTTATTAATAATTAAATAAAATATAAAAAATATAATTTAATTTATATTAACAGCTTATTAATATTACTGCGGCTTAAAATAACTTGTTTATTACTACCGGAGCTTTAATAAATTATACGTAAAATATAGTTAATATTTTATAACGTTTACCGCGTATACAGGTTATCCCGCTAGCGTTTTTACTATTTATACTAAACTAAAACGTTATACTAGTATTATTTATATAGTTATTACTTATACTAGCTTAAAACGTTATATTATTATTATTTATATTAGTTTAAAACGTTATATTTTTATAATTTATTTTATATTAAAATAATAATTAAAATTATAATTATTTTAAAGTTAATAAACTATTATAGTTTAATAAATTTAAACTTAACTTAAAATATTAATAAACTAAATATATTAACTAATATTTATTAATATAAATTAAACTAATATTAAATTAAAGCTTTTTTTTTATTTTGTTTAATAAAATATTATATATATATTTTAAGCTATATAGCGTAGTTTATATATAAGTTTAAGCTAAAGTTAATATTATAATAAACTAACTTAAAAAATTTAATAAATAAATATAAAATAACTATTAAACGTTTTTAAAATATTTAAATAATATTTATATTATTATTAATATATATATTAAAGCTATTTAATAGTTTAAAAGCTTTAGTTAAAAAAATAAACTTTTTATTAATTTTATTTTTAAATTTATTATATTTATTAAAAATAGCTAACGGTTGTTATGTTTAGTATCCTTTATAAAAGCAAAGCTTTTAATTAAGGTCCTATTTATATATTAATTAAAGAATAAAAAAAAAAAAAAATATTTATAGTAAAAATTATATAAGTAAATATTTTTATATACACGGGTGGCTAATTATATAACTAAAAGTAGGCCCTGTAAAGGCTATTTATTAAAGTTAGCCAGCTAGCCCGTAACTACCCCCCTTTTTAAAAAAATCTCGCCCTAAGATTTAAACCCGGTACTTATAAAGAAATTATTTTTTAATAAAAAAAAGCATTATTTTAAGTATTTATTTTTTAGCTACTATACTACAGGCTTTTATTCCGTAAAAATGTTTTAAAATATTTTTATAATTTAATAAATATTATTTTTTTAATACTGTTTTTTATTTAGCCTTTTATTTTTTGTTTTTTTAATTAACGAAGTATTTTTTTTTTAAACGTTTTTTTTAATATATTATTATTTAAATATATATCCTCGAACTTATTTTTTTTAGCAGCTTTTAGCTACTTTTTTAACCTTTTTAATAGTTTTATAAATTTAAAGTTATTATAATAAAATATAAATAATAATTTTAAAAAGTTTTTAAAATTATTTGCAGAATATTATTACTTATTAAATTTTTAGCTTTTTTAGTTAACTTAATATTATAATATTTTTTTATAATATACGTAAAAAATTTATATACGTTTAACTTTTTATTTAAGTTTATTAGTATTTAAAAATATAAATTTACTCTCGGGGTGTTCAGCTTTTTGTTTTAATAATAAGTTGTTTAAATACTTTTATAAATAATTAGCGTAGTAAAAATTAAAAGCACGCTAGTTTAAAAGTATTTTAAAACAAAAAGTTATAAATATTATTTGTTTAACTATTTTAAAATATTATTAAGTTATTAAATAGTTTAATTTATTAAAAAATTTATTAATAGCTTAAGTTTAACGTTTTTTTATAATAAATATATAATTGCTAATATTAAAATCAAGTTTTTATTAATATTAGTTTTTTTTTTAAATTATTTTATCCTAAGTTTATTTTAAAATAATTCGTGTTATTTTTATATATTTTTTAACAGTTTAAACTATTTTCTACGCTTTTTTATAAGTTAGTTACTTTTTAGCCGGTAATTTAATAACGTTTATAGTACAGTTTAGCTAGTTATAATATATAAATATTAAAAAACTAAATAAAATTTTATAAAGTTAAAAATTTATAAATTTATATAATAATAAAGCTGCTGTAAAATTTATTACTAGCAACGTTTTAGCTTAATTATTTTAATAATAGTTATAAAATAGTTATAACTTTTAGTTAAAATATTTAATTATAATTTCGGTTTATTTTACTGATTTATAATATTCCGAAAAAAATAATTTTTATTTAATATTAAATATTTTTATTAGTTTATTTATAAAAGCTAAAATAAATTATAGTTTTTAGTTAAAATTAATTTTTTTTAATAATTTATAAATATAAAAAAAGCTTTTATAGTATAGTTAAACAACGTTTTAAATAGTTATTAATTTATTATAAAATATTAACTATAAAAGCTTATTTAATTAATTTATAATAATAAATATTAAGTTTTTACGTTTTTTATTAGTAGTTATTTTTTTAAAATTTATAACTAAGTATTTAAAAAAACGTAATAAAATTAATATTAGCTATAATAATTTTAAAGTCTAATTTTAAAAAACTTTAACCGGTTAATATATAAAATAGTTAAATATATACTAGTTATACTTTATAGCTAAACCTAGCTACTAGTATTAAGCAGCTATAAGTTATTAAGTTTTACTTTAGCTTAAATAAGCTATAGTTATTTAATTATATATTTTTTTTATAATTTAAGTATATAAATAATTTATTTTTAGTACTATTAAATATTTTTTATACGTTATTAATTTTTTATTTAAAGCCTAATTTTTGTTTTAATTTTTTTAAGCTTTAACTTTATAAAGCTCTAGCTTTAAGGATTATTAGTTCTACTAAAAAACTTTATTTATTAATAGTATTTTTTTTAATAAAGCGTTAATTTTTAATAATATATTAAAACTATAAATTGTTAAAATTTTATTAATAAAAAAAAAACCCGGCTTATTTATTATTTAAAATAATATTATATAGCGCTAATTTTTTAACTTATTTTTTTAAGTTTAAAGGTTTTTTTATTTTTTTAATATAGTATTTACTATTATATTTTTTATCCTAAGATAATAAATAATTAAAAAATTATATTATATTATAAGTTTAAACTATTCCGTTTAATAAAAGTTTAACCTTTATTTTATATTAAAATATTTTAATATTTTATAGTTAATAATAATTAAAAATAACTATTTTTTTTATATATTAATTAGTTTTAGTTTTTAATATTTTAAAGCTTTTATTACTGCTAGTATTTTTTTGTTATAAATATTATAATTTAGTTTAATGTTATATAATATTTTAAAATAAAATATTACTAAATATTACTAGCTATTATTCTCTTGCTAAAATAAATATTTAGCAGCAACTTTATTAAATACGTTTATTTTAACCCGTGTTTTTTTATTATAATTAAAATATATTAAAATAAGAGTACTAATTAATTATTTTTTTAGCTTATTAAATACTTTTTAATATATTTTTATTTATTTAAATATAATACTTTTTTTAGTTATTTAGAATAAAAGCTTCGCTATATAGCTATACTTTGGAATAAAACGCCGGTAAAAGTTATAAAAACTAATAAAAAATTATACTTTTTTTATAAAAGTTAATATTATTTAGTTTTATATAACAGCTATTTTATTAAGGTTAATTTTAATTTTATCGCGTTTTATAATAAAACTTAAATATTTTATTTTTATTATATAAAATTTATATTTTTTTATATTAGCTTAAAGGTTTGCGTTTTATAGTTGTTTTAGTACTTTTTTTATATAAATTTTATATTTTTTTAAATTATCGGAAAAAATAAAAATATTATTAATATATATGTTATAAAAATTGTTTAAATAGTTAAATAATATATTATTAATATATTTTTAAAAAATTATTAGTTTATTAAACAGCTTAAACAGCAACATTTTATACTTAAATAATTTATATTTAGTTTTAAAAATAGTAAAGTTTTTATTATTAAAATATATACGAATTTTATAAAAAGCTTGCTATATATTGATTTTTATAAAAATTTATACTTTAATAATATAAACTAGCGTTTTATTTATTAATAGTATAAAATAATAGTTTTTTTTTATTAATATATTAATTTTTTAATAGTTTATATAAAATTATAAACTTTTATTAGGTTTAGGGGTAAATAAAATAAACGTAGTAAAAAATATACTACTTAGCTATATAAATTTTTTTTTTAAATTATTTATAATATATTTTTATATAATTTTTAGTTTATTTAACAATATATAATATAATAAATTATTTAAAATATTTTTTTATATTTTTTTAAATAAAAGCTTAATTTAGTAGTTTATAAGCTAATTAAAAAGCAAAATATTTAAATTTATTTTATTAAACGTTTTTAATAATAAGTAGTATTTTTTAAGCATTAGTTTTTACGCTTTTTATTTTAGTTTTTTATTTTTTTTATTAGGAAATATTTTATTTTTTTATTTATGTTAAATAACTATATTAAGCTTGCTTATACTTATAATATAAATTAATATTTTATATTACTATACTACGCGTAAAAAAAACACTACGTTAATAGTTATAATATTAATAATTAAATAATATTTATACTATTTTATAATATTTTTTTATAATTAATATGGACTTTATATGTTATATTTTTATTTTTTTCTCGGTAAAAATATAAATATTTTTTTTTAAAAGTTAGCTAAAAATAGTATATTTTTTATTATTAATTATTAGTTTATTTTTTTTAACTTTTTTTATTATTAATTTATTTATTTAACATGTTTTAATAGTTAAAAAAATTAAAAAAAATATATCGCTTCTGTTAAAGCAAGCTTTATTATTAATATAATAGGTTTTTTTGCCCTGTATAAAAAGGTTAAAGTTATGCTTAGTTTAATAAAATTAATAATATATTTAAAATAATGTTAGTATATTTTATATTTATTAGTTTTTTTTATACTATTTTTAAGTTTAAGTAGTAAAAAATTTAATAAAAAAATATAATTTCATTAATATATATTAGGTAATATATTATATATTTTATAAAAAATTTTTTTAATAATAAGCTTATATTTTATTTATATTATAATTAAAAATATATTTTTAAATATCTAGCTTTAAAGCTTAAAGTTTACTAATAAAGCTTAGTTAATATTTTACTATAATTTAAAGTTATATTTTAAAATAGTTTATTTACGGAAATAATTTATAATTATAGCTTTTAATTAAATTATTATATGTTTAACTATATTAGTATTTATAAAAAAGTATTTATTTGTTTTTATATTAGTGAAATATTTATATATAATTAATATTTATTTATTTAATACTAAAGTATATAATATAAAAAATAGTTTTTCTTCTAAAAATAAAGTTAAAAAATTTTCTATACTATTAACTTTTATATTTACTAATAAATTTTTTAAAAAAAAGTTTATAATTTTTAAAGTTAAGCTTTTTTTAAATTAACTAAAACTAACTTTTTTTTATTAATATTATTACTATTATTATTATAACAAATATATAAAGCAGTAAAACAAATATCTTGGTCCGTTATTTTAATAAGTTTAACTTTATTAAAATAATCTTTATTTTAATAACTATATTTTTAATAGTTAAAATATTTATTTTTTTTAAAAAAACGTTTTATTTTATTAAAATCGGGTTAAATATATATTTTACTTTAACTAAAAAGTTTATTAGCTAATATATTAATATTTAAACCGCTTGTTTAAAACTTATTATTTTTATTTTATTTTTAGCTATTATAACCGCTACTTTAATTTTTACCGGTTATTAATATTTATTAATATTTATTTTTAATATTTAATTTTTTTAAGTTATAAACGGTTTATTTAACGTATAAAACTAAAATCTTAAAATTATAAGTTTTATTAAAATATTTGCTTATTATTAGGTTTTTTAATCGAGTAAAAAACTGTATATAAAACTTTTTTTTTTATAAATCTTTAGCTAATATATGTTCGCCTGTAAATTAAATAAATTTATTTTTAAAAGCTTAAAAGTTAGCAAAAAAATTTAGTTTTATTTTATTTTATTTTTAATAGCTTTTTTTTTTCTTGTTAAAGTTTATATATTATTCTTTTAAGTATTTTATTATAGCTATAAACGTTATAAACCTTTCGGGATAAGTTTTTTTTAAATATAATAATAAATTATTAATTACTGTTTTATTTAAGTAAAATTTTACGTTTATTATTTTAATAGTATTATTAATAAACTAGTTATTATTATTTTTTAATTAGTTAATTTAAATATAATATTAAATTTTAAAAATAACTTTATTTAGCGTTAAGTTATTATAAAAAATAATAATATTAACTTTTGCCGATTTTTTTAGTTGGTTTTTATTATTAACTACTATAAAAAATATAGCTCCCTGGTTTTAAAATATTAAATTAATAATAAGCTAGTTAAACTTGTTTAGCTTTTGCTATTTTTTAATTAGTTTTTGTTTTTTTTATTTTATTTTAACTTATAGTTTAATAATTTATTTTCCGAAAGTTTTCTGCTGTTTTTTTAACAGCTAAATATATTTTTATCTTTTAGTATATATTTATTTAATAACGTTTATAAAATTATTAATATTTATAGTTTAGTTTAAGCTATATTAGTAAAGGTTTTAAAACGTTACGTTAAATTTATAAATTAATAAAGCTTAAGCTTTTATTTTATAAAATAAAGCTTTACGGTTTATATTATAAATATTATTAAAAGCTTTTTAGTTTATTAAACTATTAAATTTATTAAAAATATTTTTTTTAATATTTATAATAATTTTAAAATAAAAAATAAATTAGTTTAAACGTATATTTAAAATAATAAGTTTTTTAATTTTTTTTTATATTGTTTTTTTAAATATATTTAAAATAATTATATTATAAGTTTTTTAAAACTTTTTATTTTAGTTATAGTTATATTTATATTTATTATAAATAAAAACAAACTTTTTAAGCGTATCGTGGAATTTTCTGTTTTCCCTTTCTTTTTATTAGCTTATAGTTTAAAAACTATTTAATAAAAATGCTAAGCTTATAAAAAATCATTGTTAAAACTTTTTTTCGGGAAAATTATATTTACTATATAAAAATAAATTAATTAAATTATTTAAATTAAAAACAACCTTTTTACGTACGGTTTTACGCGCTATAACTGCTATAAAAAATATATTATTTAAACATATTATATTAGTAGTAGCATTATATTAAGGATTTTTACTTTAGCGTTAATTTTATTAAAAATTAAAGTAAAATTAAATAAAAATATCGGGTTTTTCCGGTTAGCTAGCTATAAAATAAACAGCAGCATATAAAATTAAAATATAAATTAAAATAAATTAAAGTATTAAAATTAAATATAAATAATCCTTTAATTATTATATTTAATATCCTTTATAAAAATAAAGCTCCTAGTTAAGGTTTTATTTATATATTAATTAAAGGATAAAAAAAAAAAAAAATATTTACAGTAAAAATTATATAAGTAAATATTCTTATATATACGGGTAGCTAATCATATAACTAAAAGTAGGCCCTGTAGGGGCTACCTATTAGAGTTAGCTAGCTAGCCCGTGACTACAGTTAAAAAAATAATAAATTAAAAGTTTTAAAACTAAAGTTAATATAAAGCTATAAAACGTTTTTATATTATAAATAAACTATTTAAGTTTTAATAATATAAATAAATAAATAACGTTATTATAAAACTTATTTAATAATATAACTAATAAAAGGTTTCAATTTAATAAAACCTTATTATTATTATTATTAAAATAAACCTAACTAAATACTACACTTTTAGTATTAAATAATTTAAACAACTTAATATAATTAAATTAAATATATATATTTAGGATTAAAAAGCCCTTGTTTAATAAAAAAAAAACTTATTAATAATAAAATAGTTTTTATAAATATTATAATAAAAAAAAATATTTTATTTTTATTTATTTTTATTTAAAAAAAAAAAATTAGCTAGTAAAATAAGACTTTAACGTTATAAAATAACCCCTGCTATAAATAAAAAAAAAATTAACCTTTAGCTATAAGCGTAGCTAAAAGCGGAAAAAAATATATATAAAAATAAAAAAAATTAGCTTATATATAAAATTAATAAACTTTAATATATTTTTAAATTTTAATATAAAAATTTAAAAATTAAATATATTATTAATTTTTTATTAAACTTTAGTTAACTTAAAGTGTTTTTTTTTTAGTTTTATTAATATATTTTATATATAAAAATATAAATTATTAGTTTTTACTATAAATAAACCGTGAATGTTTTATTTTATAAATAATATAATAATAAAGTTAATATTTTAATACTATAAAGTTTAGTATATATTAAATATATTATAAAAAATATTATTTTTATATATTTAGCTATTAAAAAGGGCTAATATTATTTTAAGCTTTTTTTAGCTACGTTATTATAATTTATTAATTAATTAATAAAAAAGTACTTTAATTATTAAAAATATTATAGTTATAAAATAATAACTTTATAATATATTAGCTTTTTAATAATAAAATATTAAAAACTTGTTTATTAAAGTTTTTTAAAATATATTTATTAAAATATTAACAGCTTTTAATTTTTTAATTTTTTATAAAAAACAAAATATTTATATTAAATTAATAATATTAGTAAAGTTTTACGCTATTATAAATATATTTAAATAGCTAAAAATTAATATTAATAAACTAGTAAATAAATGTTTTATTAAAATATTAATATTTAATATTTTTATTATTATAATTTATAGTATTTTTATAAAAAATAAACTTTAAAATAAAAATTTATTGTTTTTTTGTTTAAAAGCATACTATAACTAAGTTAATAAAACGTTTTAGCTTTAATAAGTTTTAAATAAAAATATTAAAAAATATTTAAACAAAAAAAATCTATTTATAAAAGTAAAAATATTATAAAAGCTACTACTAAAGTACTAAAACTTTATTAAAGCTTTTTTATTATAAAATATAAACTAACTACTTTTATATTATTTTTTTAATTATAAAATAAATTTAATTTTTAGTAGCAGCTTTTTAAACTTTTAAGCAAAACTTATATTATTAGCTAAACTTTTAATAATATAAAAATATTTAAATAAATATTTAATAAAAAGGTTTATACGAGCTAGTATATTTTTAGTAGTTATTCCGGTACTTTTAGCAAGGAAACCCGGCGGGAGAATTTAAATATACGTAAACTATAAAAAATTAAATAATATAATAATAAAAAACTGTTATTTAATATTTTTAATCTATAAAACGTTTAATATATTATATAAAGCTAAAATATATATTAAATTTAATATTATAGCAGTATTTAATCGCTTATATATTACTTTTAAAAATAAATAAAAAACAGCTTTTATTACTAGGTTTAAGCTATTTAAATACTAAATAATAAACTTTAATATAACTAAAACCTTTAGCTTGTTTTAATACTATATAAATAATATATTTTTTAATATATTAAATAAATATATTATAGCTTATTTAAATAATATTTTAATTTATAATAATTTAAAAAATAAATATAAATAATATATCCGCGAAATACTAATAAAGCTAACTAACGCTAGTTTTATTATAAATATTAATAAATATAAATTTAAAATAATTAAAATAAAGTATTTTAGTTTTATTATATTTATAATAAAAATTAGTATAAACTTAGCAAAAATTAAAACTATTATAAAATAAATAACTTTATAAATGTTATAAAATTTATAATAGTTTATTAGCTTTATAAACTATTATTAATATTTTATTAAAAGTTTTTTAATAATAGTTAAACTTTTAACGGAACTAATAAACTAGTCCTAATAGCTAAAATCCTTTAAAAACTAAAGGTTATTAATTTTTTAAATTTTTAAATAAACGTTTATTATAATATTAATATTAGTTTATTATAACTTAATTTATAAAACTGTTATAAAAGTTAACACGTTTAATTAAGTAATAAATAGCGTACTATATTAAACGGACGAAAAAAATATATATTATTTAATTGTTTTTTTTTCGGCTAAATATATACCTGTAAAGTATAACTATAAAATATATAATAAAAAACTACTAGCTATTATAAAAGCTTTTAAAAAATAGTACTTAAAATTTTAAAAATATAAAAATATAGTAAAAATAATTATAAATTATAAAAGCTTATAATATTTTACTACTATAAAGCTTTTAAATTAATAATAAATATATTAGTTTAAATTTTTTAATAATTTTTATTTTTAAATTATTTATTAACTAAAATATAAAACTATTATATTTAACGTTTTATTAAAATAACCCGGTAATAAACTAGTAAATATTAAAAATAAAAATAATAATAAAATAATTAATTAGTTTAAAGTTTTGCTTTTTTTAAAAAAATAAATTAATTTAAAAAAACTATTAATAATGTTATTTTTTTTAGCCGAAATAAAACTTATAAATAAAATTATTAATAAAGTTTATTAAAAGTTATAATTAATAAATATAATAATAATAGCGGTTATAAATTAAAACAAACGTTGTTTTTTAAATTAAATTTAAAAAAAGTTTAAAATTATAATAGCTAACTATAAAATAAATTAAAAACAAATTTATATTAAAAAAAAACTATATATTTTTAATAACTTAACGTTAAAAATAAAAATAATTTATAAAATATATAGCTTAGTATTAGCAGGTTATTTAAGCTGTTTTAAAACTTAAAATTTATTAAAACATATATATTTTTAGCCCAGCTTATTAAAAAAGGTTATAAAGTTTATTAAAAGTTATTATTTATATTAAAAAACTAAAAACTTTAAAGCTTTACTAGCGGGTTTTTTTAATTTATTACTAGTTTTATTTTAATTATAAATAAATAGTTTTATAAACTATATAAAACTATTATTAATTTATTAATAATATAATATTAAATATAAATATATATTAATAATAATTAATTAATTAATTAAAATATGTTATTTTATAATAATAAAAAATATAAAGTTTATAATATTAGTTTTAACGTTTATAACGAACATATTTTAACTATATAACGCTTTAAAAATAATAATATTAAATAAAAAGTTTTAATTTATTTTATATTTTTAAAAAGAATTTAATTATTAATTAAATATTTTATTTAATATATTAATAATATATTATTTTAAAACTAACAGCTAAATAAAAATAATTAATATTATAATAAAATAATACTTTAAAAATTATTACAGCTATTATTAAAATAATTAAATAAATTAGCTTTTTTTAGCTAAATTTATAACTAATAATTAAATATTAAAAATAATAAAGCTTAGTTTTTTTTTTATAAACTATAGCTAATATTTTATTATAAAGGTTAAACCTGTTAAAAACGTTTTTAATATAATAATAAAAGCTTAACGCGAAAAATTTTTTACTATAAGTAATATAGCAGATAAGATTTAAAAAGTAATAAAAAAAATTAAATTATTTATAATAAAAGCTTAAAAATAATACGCTAAAGCGTTAAATAAATATTGTTTTAATTTTATTAAATATAAGCTAAAAAATAAAGTTTAAGTTAATATAAAAAATTTAAAAACTAGCTAGCTAGCTTTAAAACTAATAGCTAAATAAATAAGCTTTTTTAAAATAATTAAAATATATAAATAAGCTATAATAGTTAAGCTATTAAAATAATATAAAGTTTTTTTAGTTTTTTATATATTATTAATTTAACCTGTTAATAATAATATATTAAAATAAAACTAATATAATAATAATTATAATAAATAAATAAAAAAAGTAATAGTTTAAAATAATAATAATAATAAAAAACTTAAATAAACTTTTAATAAAATTTTTAATTTAAAAAAAATACTTTTTAAAAGTTTTATATATAAAATTAAATAGTTTGTTTTTTATAAATTAATTTAAAAACTAGCAGCAAATATAAAAAAAGCTAATAATAACTTTATAATATTTTATTATATAAATCTTAAAAAACTTAAACTTTTTAAAAAAATTATAATATTATTATAAACTAAATAATTAGTTATAGTTATATATATATATATATTATTATAAAAAAGTATATATAAAAATATAATAAAAAAAAAAAAAGAATTTTATTTTATTAAAAAACTACGAAAATAATAAAGCTATAAAAGCGTAAAAATAATAATAACGTTATAAAATAATATATAAATATTATAAATTAAAAAACTAAATAAAAAACTATTAAAAAAATAATAAAAACTAATTAATAAATAAATAAAAAAAAAAAAAAACTAATAAGATTATTATTTATATATTTAAAAATAATTTTATATTTTTTTTTTTTAATTATAGTTATTATTATACTATTAAACTATTTAAATATTAAAAAAAAAACTTTTTAAAATTATACTAAAATTATTATTAATAAAACTATTAAAATTTTTTTTAAAAACAAGCTTATTTTATAAATAATAATTAATAAAATAATAATAAAAAAAACTAAAATTATTTAAAAAATTTAATTATACTATTAAACTAAAATAAAAGTTTTTTTTAATAAATTATTAAATAATTAATTTAATATTTTTAATAAAAAAATAAAATAACTGTTTATTTTTTTAAACAGTTATATTTTTTATTATTTTATAATAAAAATAAAACTAAAATATAAAAATAAATTAATAATATTATATTAAATATTTATAATAAAATTATTAATTTTTTTAAAAAATTAATAATAATTTAAAAATAGTTTAATAAAAAAATATATAGTTTTAATTTTTTTAAACCCCACGAAAAAATAACTTTTATGGATTTTTTTTTTAATATTTTTAAAAAAATAAATAAAGTTTAAAATAAGCTTAGCAAAAATATAACAAAAATTTAGTTTATAAAAATAGTTTTAAACTAGTTTTTTTTTTTTTTTATTAATTTTAATAATTTTATTTATTTAAAACTAAAAAACTTAAACTAAAAATATTATAAAATTAATAATATTATTAAATATAGCCGGCGTAGTTTAAAAAACTAAAGTTTAAATTTAATAAAAATATAGCGTAAAGGTATAAAAAAAAAAACAACTTATTATTTTATAAATATTTTTATAATAAATATATTAATTATATTAAATAATTTTACTATTATTAAAAATATAATAAATATAAAAAAAGTTAGCTTTTTAAGCTGTTTTATTATTTTTATAATATTTTATTAATTAAATATAAAAATAGTAAAAATAAAAATCTTTTTTTATAAAAAAAAAATATAAATTAATATAATAACTAGTAAAAAAAAAACAAAAAAACAAAAAAATATTAAAATAATAATTTTTTAAAAAAAAAATTAATAAAATAATAGTAAAAAATAAACTAATAAACTATAAAAAAAAAAAAAAAAAAAAAAAAAACCGTTTAAAAAAAAAAACCTTATTTATAACAACGTAAATAAAATATATTATTATAAATATATTAATATAATAATATTATTACGCCCTTATAATAACAAGTTTAATAATAAGTTTTATTTATATTTAAATATTTATAGCTATAATTAGCTATAATTTAAAAAATAAAATACTATTATAAAACGTTATAAAATAACCTCCGGAAACCAGGAGTACCGGGCACGGGCCTACGGCCCGTATATATATAATAATTAAGCAATTTTTGCTATATAAATAGGGGGGTTTTTTTTTTATGTAATAATAATAAGTTAATACTGGAACAACTAGCAGGCAGGACTATGATAACCGGCTCGGCACTCGGGACAATACTACACTTCATCATTTGTCGAAACACTTCAAGCACTTAGAGCTGAGGAGCAGTAGTTGAACAGATGACAGAGCGTCAAGAAGAGGCTTAGAGGTTATAATGAAGTTCGCTTGAATTTATCAAGTAATTAGTTCTTTAGTTGGGCCATACAGCACGAGTTGCTGGATGGGGTCGATGGACGGTAACTCTATCAGTGTTGGGTACTCTGGCTAGGGGCCCGGAACAACGTATCGGACTGATGGACAAATATGAAGGCTGATTTTGGTAGAGAATTTGAGTTGTGAAGAAGCCGCTGCTTCTGCTCATGGAGCACCTCCTAATGCTCATTGTATCGATCTATATCATGCAGGGGGGGCTAGGGTCGATTGCCAATTCCTCGTTACTATAGCATCTACGGGGTCATCTACGTGTTTAGTTTTATTTGGTGGCTAACAACGGTATGAACGTGAAGTAGAAAGCGAAACACATGTAGAAGAGTGTTATTTATCGATGATAGAGTAGTATATCTCGTTACTTATAATCGAAACCAGCTTCATTCCCGGTTGAGAATTTTCATATTTAACACTTATACTGGGGTTCCTCGTCTCACCTAGGATGCACACTGGGGGTTACCTGCCGTGCTGACATTGCAGCATGCTTTTGACAACAGATAGAGTCGAGGTGTGAGTCGGGGGATTGACTTCTAGCACGGAGAGGCAAACTCACAATGAGATCTGTCACACGTGCTAAACTTGCAGTATTACCATACAATTAACACCTGATGAACTAATTAGCTCATTGAACTACCTACATATATGAAACCTATTTCAATGTTTACACACTCAAGCCGCAATGGTGTCACTACAAGGAAGCTTACATACCAAATGCTCGTGAGACAAGTACTGATTGACGGCTGCAGAAGATGCTTCTTAACCTGAGTACAAAACCAAACGTAGCTGCTAACCAGCGTGTGTTGAGGTTGTCGAAAGAGTGCACGTCTCTACTCTACTCCGTCACCCGTCACCCGTCAAGCCATATTCCCTGCTGTCACAAGGCCCGCGGTCCTCATTCTGTAAAAAATACGAGTCTACGCCATCCAGCATTATAGTATCATCCAAAGATCGAGATCTATCACCATGGCCAAAACGAGGGCCAAGATGACAGTGTTTGTTCGAGTCCTCCCCTGCTCTGCTGTTCATCGCTCTCATCCTGCCTACATATTGCAACCAACTGATCAATCACGCGGCTGAGCACCAACGACCCAAGTGTGATGACATCCGGCTCATTGTCTTGCGGCTGTGGAGTCTGCTGCCGTCGCTCAGTCAAAAACCCACACACGATTCGATCCCCTTCAGCCGACCAGAAATCTCTCAGCATCCAGACCACAGCCTCGACCTCGCCGAAGAGAACAGGCAGCGAAGGCAGCTTGACACCGGGGAATACAGTCTCCCAGATCAATAGCCACTGGACCTCTCGCGAAACCCAAGGGTCGGCACGTCGAGCGAGCCGCTGCATCTGTAAAGCCGAAATGCCTTCTGGTCGTGGCTTACCCGAGGACATACAAGATCTGAGCCGCACATGATCTTCCCAGTCCTCAGATAAGACGAAGGTGTCGTAGCAAGTTGGACAATAAGAGGGTTGGCGATGAGCTGTCCAAAGGTGTCGCTTGAGATCCTTGATCTCTCGCATATCGGCGCGCGTCAAGCAGCTAAGATATCTCTCCTTTTGGCGAATATAGAATGGACATGCAAGATGATGCGCCTTGAACGTCGACGAGCCAATGACGACAGTGTCGTCATCATCTGGTTCCGATCTCTGCTCGATTTCCACTCGTTTTTCAAACCAGCAAGTCCGGAGCGCCTCTCTGGCTCTCTCTAGCAAACATTTATCTCTGTCCCGCTTGGAATTATATCCGATGGGAGAGATTGCGAAGAGAAGTTCCTCTAATGCTATAACAGCAAGCTCCTTCACCTGACCTGCAAAAGCTTTGGTACTGGCGCTAGGCGTTTGCGACAAGGGAACATCAAACAGGCACACTCCATCCTCGTCTCTGCCATCAGAATCGTCCTGATCAGATATAAACTGACAATATGAGTAGTTCCCGGCGGGAGTTGATTGTATGATTGAAGGCTGGCTAGTGTTCGTGGATTCAGGCGTTATAGAACTATCATGGCAGGGCATAGGCATTTTGCATATCGATTTGTAGTGATGGAGACGGTGGAGGTTTTCATTATAGGACAATGCAGGGACCTGAATGCTCAATTGTCTTCAGTTCTTCAATTAGAGAGCGATATATATACAACATTAATGAATGGGATCATAACAGGCAGAAATGAGGCCTAGGGCTTGGGAAATGTGAATCAGCACCTGAGTGCATCGGCGCAAATGCGCCGAGCCGGATCTGTGCCTATACCACTAATCATTTGGGCCGAGCGAGGCGTCAGTTCTGCGTGTGACAAAACGTAGTCTGCAATGTCAGGGTACGACTTAGACACCCTGGAGGCTTGTTAATAGCTGGAACATGACTTCCACAGAATCTAGGGGCATCACACAACTGTCGCTACACGAATGATGTTGCCCGATTGTACAAGTACTCATGCGTGTAGCGCTTTGTTCGGTGGGAATATCTTGGGTGGGTGATGTATTATTGGGGGCGCCGAGCTGATTGGATCCTAGGCAGGCCCTCGTCATACAACTGCCAGCTCACTGCCGCTGATGTGCTACCCCTAAGATAACAGGCAACCCCCTTACCCGTTCAATGTGGTGCAATTGTGGCTTAGGTTGCCCGCCTTGGACTACCTGATGGAACAATTTATTCTAAAGCTATCAAATGGCTCGCGGCCAATAATACAAAAGAATTTCTATAATTAAAAACGTTACCATTCTATTTCCAAGGCTAGAAATCCTGTTTAATTGAATTTGTACTATAATTGTAATTCATGAACGTCGGTTCTGGAGAGATTTCATCTTAAAGACTCCTAATACTTCCAAGTTGAGCAAGGGCTCTAAGGATAGCCTAGGTTAGGTTACTGGCCTGCCTGCAGTAAGGTTTTATTATTTTCGCAGCGTTCCTACTACTAACCATTGGTATTGGGAGTTTCCATCTTGAAACATACACAGTAACCAGAATTAAAAACAATTATTTTTCTTATAAACGAGAAAATAACAGCAATGGTCAAAACATAGGGGGACTACATAGTAGAAGTATTGGTGAAGAGGTTTTGAATCGAATCTTCCCCGCACCACACTACCTGCACACTATGGTCGGTGATATGCTTGGTGTGATCTTATGCTACTCGGCCCTAAATATCGTCTAAATCACCATCGTGGGAATAGCCATCGCGGGAATAGCTATTATTGAAAGAGCCAAATTCATCGTTAGCGTTAGTGTTTAAATGACTGTTGGGATCAAGGCTCGGGAAGGTCTGTCCCGTGTGAACATCCCCAGGATCCGCAGCACTAGCAAAGGTAGTGCGATTATAGTCGCGGAAATGCTCGAGAAATAGGTTCAGGACTCCCCGCACATCGAGTTCACTCCCGACGTTGAACTGGCGAGCAAAGTCTTGTAGTCCACCGCCCTGCCGGTAATGCGCAATAGCAGCGTTAACCTCTATGCTATTCCGCTCGCTGCGAATATTAACATATGGTGACCGGGGACGTGCAATGCCAGGAAACATGATGTCCCAAATGACATACCATCGCTCCTCAGCAGTGGAGCAGTATCTATACGCCGCACGGTCGCCCATGCTCGCCAATTGATCAGATGTGGCTCCTGGGCATCGAGTGACATCGCTGGTGACTTCACAAATCTGCTGAAGCAGGTGTGCATCCCGTTGGGCGTAGTTGATATCAGTGTGGAATACGATTCCGCATAGAGGACAGTGACTCGGCTGCACATGAAACCTCCAGATGTGTTGGCGGACATCGGCAATGCGCTTGAGCTCGTGATTCAGGCAATCTTGGTGCTCTTCTGGGTCGTGAAAGTAAAATGGACACCCAAAGAAAAATCCAGCGTTCAACAGACCCAACCGCGGCTTGGTTTGCCTTTGAGGTGGTTGATTATCACGGTCTCGACCACGCCGTCGTCGTCGGCGAGAAATTTGGACCTTTTTCAGATGCCCTGAAGCAGACTGACTGGGAGTGAGGGGCTTCTCCTGGGAGTCGCAGCTAGGATTGGCGCTCGCTGTACTGCTCCCGACGCGGCTGGTTTCACCGCACCCAGCGCCAATGACGGTACGACACTCAATATGGGTTCCATGACCGACTGGCCGGTCAAGTCGACACTCTTGTGTGTTATCGATAGCCCCAATGTTAAGTAGCTGCAGGTCACAGATCAGGGCCTTGACCTGCAGTTTTCCGGGAGAATAACGGTTTCCAACATCCAGCTCTGCAACAGGATCTTGTGGCCCCAACTCTCCGATGGCGCAAATTATATCCTATAACAGTCAGTAAATTCAACGTTATACGGCCATGATGCCTAAATCATACCTCTAAGCGGGTAATGCTCGCCTGAGCGCGCTGTCCTTGCTTGGATCCTTCCATTAGTTGCTCCTGGCACCGGCCTAAAATCCGGCCGAGTGATTTGCCCGTTTTATCCATCTCAATCGAGAGCAGTGATGAAGTTCCGGGTTGAAACTCGACGTCAGGTTTGTGACGCAAGATCTTCCGTGGTCAACAACTACTAATCAGTTGAGATTTCAAGATGAAACACATAGGTGGTGGGATTTTCTAGCAAGGTTGGTTGGAAAGGATGGCCTTCTACTTACCGCTGTCTAGAAATCATCAGGTAGCTCGGGCTTGTTAAAGATTGCGCCTCCATTTCGTGCAAAACTGCCTTGCGGACGCGGACAGCCTCACCTACATGACGTTACTACACATCAAATACATACATGCTTCATGGGAGGCCGCTTTGCCTTGCTAGATAGGCGCCCACGAAGGCAAGCGAGACTTTGCAGAGTATATGCCCTTGTCAAATGTCCTCGGAGGATCGGGGGTCATCATTGGCTATACTTTGCTGACATGGCGGGTCTACACAATTGCGTAGAATGTAATACACAACTGTGTAGAAGTAAAGTCATGGCTGCTGAATCGATTAGATTTGTCGCTGACCAGGTTCAGTACACCTTGCTCAAGTCCAAATTACTTTCGGGGGCTAGAATGAGCATCCATCTGTCACCCTCGTGACGCAGCGCCGAAACCCTTTGCGTGCGTTGGGTGTGGTTGTAAGCCGTGCTAAAACATGATGGGCGACATGAATGACCCGACCCGCCTTTGAAGTTTGACATTGGCAAACTATTGAGTCCTCGACAAGTTTGCTTATTGATCTAGAAAATCTCTATAAATCAACGACCCAATTCTGTGATACCGAGAACGCATTTGGCATAACTTAGTTAGGTTTACTGACTTGACGGCACAGTTAAAAGTTGCTTAGGAGAAAATGAGGAGAGGTATCGCAATACTTAAGGTGCTTAGCTAGTATATACAACTACACAGCTGTGCGCCGAAACCGTACGCATCCGACCTCGAGAAGAATCGAGTTTACATAGAAGCCTGCGCAGATGTGTATGCTCGTGTACACAACTCTGAAGGCATAGCATCAACAACATGAGTTATATAGAGCTGCGAAGTGATTCTTTTCTTAAATTTAGCTACTCTTAGCTATAATCAGTCTTTCTCGTCTCTACTGTCGTGCCCATCACAGAAATGACAAATAAACCTATCCAAGACGAGTCGCGTTGCGCGCCGCAACCTACCGGTTATGTTCGGTAAGCGGGGACTGTGATTCGCGACCTAAGTGACATGAATAGGTGTACTAATAATCTTACCTTGCAGTGAAAACAGCCTACAGAGCCAACGCCTAGATGCGTGGCGCCGAGACCCCTCTCAACCATTTATCAACCAATTCGTCTGCGCTCAACCGAATGAACGAAACTCTTATCTCAACACCGGTGACAGAAGATCCGAGATTGCGAAGACGCTCGCTTTCTACGATCGCGCTTTTGGTTCTCAAAATAGCGAGCAGCGCCAAGGTCGCAATGGCTGAATAGGAAAGAAGCGGAACTGCACAAAGCAATGAGTTGCATTATAAATCAAGTAGAGCGGCAGCTGGGGGGTGCCGGGGCTGAACATTGAAACGACCGGGTTTAGCTGTCTTGAATACAAGAAGACTAAGTGATAGAATGAAATAAATTCAAATACATGACTTAATACCGGCTTGACTCCAAGCATGCCATGTTCAAGCATCTAAGATATCTCTGCGTTCTATGAACGTCAGTTCACCGTGGAAACGAGCAAATACGTCAAATTTTAGGCAACTAGTGACTGGCCTTAATGCGAACACATCATATAAGCCTTCGTTTTAAGCCCACAGGCTTCGTAGTGTATTTGTTCACTGTATACAGCTGTGTCATTCGGTGGTTGGGTAAAAAGCGTACACATTTGTGTAAGACAACGGCCAATCGGGAACGAGTGGAGAGGGCACAGCTAGCTGCGCCTTTTTACTGAATGCCTAAGGCAGACGGGGTTTGAGGGCGCAACCCGAACTGACGCAGCACCTCCAATTCCATCGGGAGCCATAATGGTGGCTTACATCATCCAAATCACTAGGGCTAATTTGTAACGCAAGTAGGATATTATCCTCAACTTCTGATAAAAATTTCCCTACATTTCGTGAACTCAGCAGCTGTATTGGCACACGGAAATGTCTAAGGTACCAATTGGTTCTGCCGCTCCGCCGAAGAGGAGAAAGAAAAATCAGAGTAAAACACGGCGGTCTCGTGCAAATGGTCGCAACAAGAGCGACACAGTCGAAGAAGTTTCTACTCCGGCGGAGAAGATTCTCAATGAAGGTTCGAGAAATCAGGTAGCATATGGGAGCACAGATCGCTCGGGGACAACAGCTATACCTCTTCCCATCAGATCTGTAGCTCCCACCAACGATACACAACCATTTTCGAAGGAGATCTCTCCACAAAGTATCCATATTGAAGCGAAAAATACACCTAAAAACTTCTTCCCACTGGATGGTTGCGGTTCTCCGTTTATTGATATCTGGGATGAGTGCTTCCCCCCGGAGACGCCGGGGAATATGGTGCAGGCACATATAGCACCAGGTGCGTGATTTCCCTTTCTGACTCCCTAGCAAGCACGTCCGCTCACTCACCCTAATCGCAGTACCGCAGACTGATCTTGATATAGATTTCATATGGAACCCGTTCCAGAATGAAAGACTGCGGACAGTAAAATCAGAAGAGGAAGAAATGGGAACCATCACGGCAATGGACTTGGATCGAAACACACCCGCTCCTTTCCCGGACGTAGATTTTAACTTCGGCCACACCTCCACAGCATCAAGCCCTTATGGAGCTTTTGATTTCAACCTAGATATGGAAATCGATTTGGCCCTCCCTGTGGCAAATTTTCCTCTCGGTAATTGGCTTGTCCCAGATTTTCCATCCGCATTTACGGGCCCGATTACCACGGACCAAGATTATACAGTCTCCTCACAGCTCCAACAGACTGGGTTCTGTACTGTTTTTGGACAAGACACCATATCTAACTTGAACGGAAATAAAAACGATGAGATCGCTATACTATTCAACTCTTCTCTCTACGACCAACCTCATGAGCAGAACCCTCTAAGCCAGGAGAACGCAACAAAGCCTTTGATTAATAGCTGTTCTGATCCTATTGAATACGGCGCAAATATTGCAGAAAGAAATCCTCCAGCACAAGCAGCTTCTTCTGGAAAGGGTCCTCGAAAAAGATCGTCCTCGAGAGATGATGAGTGTGACGGAGTTGAGGACACTATTCTGACAAATTGTGGACGGCTGCCTCGAGACAACGGAGGGGAAAGGCTACTCGCGTGTCCCTTTTTTAAAAAGGATCCCCAACGATATCAAGATTGCGGCAAGTACACCCTGCGCCGTATTAAGGATGTGAAGCAACACATATATAGACTGCACTGCAAACCTGAACTATACTGTTCTCGCTGTTTTGAGAACTTCAAGTGCTCTAATGAGCGAGACCATCACATCCGGGAAGGGGGATGCACTTTAAAAGAAGTGCCTAATCGTGATGATGTCATCTCAGATAACCAGAGGAAAGAGTTGAAGGAGTGCGGAAGCCGCGGAAAGAGCAAACAGCAACAGTGGATGGAATTATGGGACGTGATATTCCCAGGGGCTAAACGACCGCGATCTCCGCACGTCGAAGATGGCCAAGGAGAGCTGCTCTCTTCACTACGAAGTTATTGGGATGGCAACGCTGACGAGATCATTACAAAGTCCATCTGTAAGCGTGAAACGGAATGCCTGAACTCAAGTTGGATAAGAGAGATTGTCGACATAATTTTGGACCACTTTGAGACCAATCCAGCTAATTGGGACCTCGCAACTAATGGAAAGAAGGGTGGTGCACCTCAACCGCTACTGGCGTCTGATAATTCGGGCGAATACATACTGAGCGACTTCTTCCTAATGGATTAGCAATCGGAAATAAAGTTCGCTAGCCGAATTATAACAGGAAACCTATCAAATCCATTCTCGTTTGAGATCAAACGCCTCTTTTCTCGTATTTTCGCAATTGTTTTGAGATGGAGATCTTTGAATATAAGGGTAGGAATCAGGGGTTTGAGGGGTTTATTTGTGTTTTAGTGCTCAGAGTAAGTTTGTTTACGGTTAAGAAATTATTAGGTTTAACGTCCATTCAATATACGGTGTTACGAAACATTAGTGTAGATAATTTCCTTACCCGAAGTAGGTAGCCGAAACCGATCTCGAAATGTCTCACCTCTACAGCATGTTCACCACCACGACTCAGTAGACAGCTGCAAGAGCTTAAGAACTTAGACAACGAAAGAAATCTAAGGCCTAGAATAACATAGCATACTTGTATGTTATGAATACACATATTGTAAAGAAGTTGTCATGGAAGTGTTATATATAAATACCGTTAGTCCAGGATGGATTAACGGCGTCGTTTTTCCGTCACAGAAGCACCTCTTTTTTCGTTTAACCCTTGAAAATGTCGGTTTAAATGTTTCAAATTCATTAAATTAGGCCCGTTGTAGCTATCTACTAACTCAGGGCACTCGCCAAGGAGGCTGGCTAGGTATAGATTAAGAACTTCTTGGTCAAGGAAAATGCAATATAATTGAAGCTAAATAGACGCGGTAGCTAAGGGGAGGTGACTAAGCGAATTATTGAAATACCTTACCAGTTTTGTTAAGAAGACCGTAACCGAGCGCCTACAAAGTCGACTAGGTCAAAGAAGCTTTTCTTGTAAAACCGCTCCTGCGTCGTATGGTTCAAGACCTGCATGCCGAACTGCTGAGTGTAGTCACCAAACTCCCAGTTATCAACCCAGGACCAAGCCAAAGCGCCCATCACGTGGACGCCATCTTCATGGATGGACTTAAGTATTTCCGACATGAAGGAAAGATAGTAGGTACTACGCGGGGTGTCAAATAACTGATCCGGAAGGTCCTTGTTGGCTTCACTAAACACCGGGAACCCGAACTCGGACACGAACACAGGGTGACGGAAGGTATTCCAAAGATAGTTCAGATACTCCCGCAGATATGTTGGCGTTGTGTATACGTAGCTCTGGGAGCGATACCCGACGTTCCAGCCATACACATTCGTTGTCTCCTGGACGACACAGGAAGGCCACAAGGAATTCTCCGCCGAGTGGTTGGCCACGCAAGCATTGATTCCCTCAGCTGGCTGGGACACCACCGTTATTGTGTAGGGATCAATGCCAAAGAAGTCGGACGTGTGGCCTATATATCGCAGCTCCTTTTTGCTGAGGGGCTTAGCATCGGGCAGCGTTTTCAGAACGGAATCCGGGTATTGCTGTCCGAGGAAGATGGGGTTGGCGAAAAAGCCCAGGTACATCTCCTGAAATCGGTTAACGGCTTCTATGTCGCTAGAATTTCTAGGGTCACGAGGAACTCCGAAGTTGTCATTGAACTTGATGCCCATCTTCCCGGTAGCTTTTAGTACATCGTGATAAAAATGGTACACTTGCGCGTGCGCATGTACAACATTATTGGCCCCGGCGAAATTAAACGAGTAGAGCCAGGGCTCATTGAAAGTAACCCATATCGGCACTCGGTCGGCGTAGTGAGTGAGAACAATCTTGGCGTAGTTGACAAAGGCGTCGGCGAAGGTCTCGTTCAGATAGCCTCCATTCGCCACGCCAACATCCGGCGTAGCCGTAAAGTTGTCGCTGGATACAAATACCCACGGGGTGTCAAAGTGAAATAGCGTCACGATTGGCTGCATGCCGGCATCGAGAACCGTGTTGATCAGATCGTCGTAGTGATCGATACCCTCCTGGTTCACAGGGGTCCCAGGCAGCGCGAACGGCAGAATTCGTGCCCACGGAATCGAAAAACTGTAGTATTTGACTCCCATTGCAGCCAGTCGTTGGATATCCTGTTTGTATAGAAAGTAATTTTCAGCTGTCACGTAATTCTTGGGCTGAGCAGGGCCCACAAGCTTTTCGATAATGGTAGGACCTCGCCCTTCGAGGGCCACTGCTCCCTCCACTTGAGCCGCGCTTCCTGCAACGCCAAATATGAAGTCGTCGGGAAAGCTATAGCAATCTGTTGGCCCAAAATAGTCCCTTGGAGGCAGAACCAATTCACTGCTCGGAATGGGCGTGGGGAGAACAGTCGTTGAATACAGCCCGGTAGTCGTGTAGTTCTCAAGGTTGACATTTTGCCAGAGGGAAGACCATGCGGCCTGTCCGTAGGGGTCGTCTGTGTCTGTGGCATCAATCGCAGTGCATCCCGGCAGGTAACTACCCCATGTAGTGGTCGCTGGGGTAGTGGCAAGGTGCTTTACGGCCTTAGAATATGGCTGTGCATATGTCTGAGTTGCGGTTGGAGCAGGTACTGAAGTCGCATACCTGGATTCCGTTAGCCGTTCGCTGCACATACATGGAAGGATACAAATAGGATGCCTACCTGACAGTCTCATTCAAGGTAAAGGAGAATGGTTGAAAATGGAATTCGGGCGAGTTGGTGGTTGACAGTGTGCACTGTGGACGGTCAGTGTAGCCGGTCGTCGTAATGAACAATTGCTGCGCCCGCGCAACTGTGGCTACTAGGGGAATACTGGCTACGGCAACTCTCATTTTCGATGAAGCCGTTGACGGTGATCGGTAGGAGTAATCTGTCAAGAAATATCAGTGTCAGGAACCCTGGTAGGCCATAGACACTTGTTGTTGCGCGAAGGTCTTGACTCTCTTAAACCACCCTCGTGGGATATTCCGGATATAGACAGAATGCTCTTTGTTGTACAGTTTGTGCTTTAATACGACATCAGACCCGTCACTATACCCGCAGCATTCTTTTATAGTAGTGACAGAGTCTTGACACTCACGCGTAACCCGCCGGCTGGAAAAGCACTAGGATCAACGCTTCTCGCGATGGGTAAGCGAGCCCGTAAGCCACTCACGGTAATGATTGTCTATTGAGGCTTGTTTACTTCCGCGTAAACTTTCCCGCGACTCCAGATCCCCAATTCAAGCTCCCCATCTCCGCCTGCTTGGTTGAATCTGGCCGAGGTACTGCCTGGGTGTAACCTTGGCAACTACGCGGGGAACGGCCAACCAAGGCCGATATCGAGTCTGCATCGCTATACAACCAAAGCGCATACTAAGATCAGCTTAAGGCGCTCCGCCCCGGAAATCAGTTTCTCATGGCTGATTCTCCCCGATAAACGGTGCGGCCCGGAGATTGACAAGGCGGGGTTTGCTTTCCCCGCAATGCTGTGGGTATAAAGCTTCTTTAGTTTAAGATGCGACTCAGACACTCAGACACTCATCCACAGAGAATTCTTCCCTGTTCAGGCGGAACATGGATTCCGCACAAATGCCAAGACACCAAGACAATTCCGCATACCTACCTCTCGAAGTCAGCCTAGAAGAACTAATAACGTCAATGGAAATGGATGTGAGCAGATTCTACTCGAGCTGTGAAGATATAGGATAAGTACCTAGCTACAGTATGTCACAATGTCGTCTAATGGTAGTCACATTTCACTGCAGGTGACCTATTATGCGCAGAGTGATGTTCTTAATCACTGGGCTTACAGGAGACGTTTGAAGACGCGAAACTTAGTTCGTCTAACACAGCATTGCGGCAATCCGGTGAGGGCGGTCTGCAGTGGATCCAAAAGCCCCGACCGGTTCATCTCAACCCGGATATACCCAGTGTAGAAACCATATTACGCCCTTTCTAACAATCAACAAGTGTAAGATACTAGCTACATGATATATATTGGTACTGTATTTGGATCGTAAGTAGCCCAGCCTCCTAGATTTAACGCTGTGGCCAACTACCCTAGCCTCTTAGTGTTAATGCTGCTCCTCTTTCGGTTCTTTAACTTGTCATGTTAGCGATGAAGGTGCCTTGATTGTTGTCACAATCGTTACTGCTACTATCTGATGTAGCTACAAGGCAAGGGCCATGTGAGTTCCAACAGTACCTTCCAAGTAGTAGACAGGTATGATCGACCAACCTGGCGCATCCAGTTCGCCTAAAATTTGGCCTCCAAGCCTAAATGATACCCCAGCATTCTCTGCGCGTACATTGCGTTTAAATGCGATGCCAGAGCCTTAATCGTTCGTGGTCGTCGGCGCTCCTTTGGCGGAACGTGGCTGAGACGCAGACCGCACATCACGTACAAACTGTGAAAGTCTGTACGTGTCACGGAACGCTACGGAATAACCCCCGGAGACCGGGGGTACCGGGCACGGGCCTACGGCCCGTATATATATAGTAGTTGGGCAATCTTTGCTATATAGATAGGGGTTTTCCTCCTTGTGCAATAACAATAAGTCAATACTGGAACAACCAGCAGGCAGGACTGTGACAGTACGAGGCTTCGGGTTTTAGCTCATCCGTCTCACTTGATCTTATAAGGTTCGGATACATAACCTGTAATTAGATCTCCCGCCTGGCCGAATAGGGGCTAAGTCTTTCATGGCCCCCATGACGCCCTAGTAGATTGTTTGGAATATCCTTCGGAGCCCTGGATTTCAAGCCTTGTTACACGTAGGACTTTTACGATAGTAGCGCCTGGCGAGACAAATGTGGCCAAGCTGTGCTCTGCTTCCTAATTTTGAAACGGACCCGGGAAACACGATATTCAGGCGTAGTGTACTCGAGGACTTCATATGTGCGCCTAGCCTATCGGATATTGGAACACAACGCATTACATGGCTTAGTGTTTATGACAAGACTTTCATAAGCCCCCTGAAATAACCACAATAAGCAGCCATGGATGGTCCTGAGTCGTTACGAGCCTGCCCCACTCAAGTCTTATCGCCTGCCACACGTACCTGAGACTAGGTCCTACATATCGTGTATATATTCATACGTGTGTAAGACTCTGTGTGACTTCGGCTTTCGGCTTACCCGTATTCAATTAATCTCCTATAGCCTCCCGAGACAGCTATACGAAAGAGAGGCTATTAGGATATATAATATGTAATTCTCCCATCGTGGCCGAGTGAGGGCTAAGACCTTCATGGCCCAATTGGCGCTATAGGAGGTTATTGTCGATACGAGTACCTTTCCAAGTCCTTGTTACTTCGCCACTTAACTGTCAAAATGAAGCCATAATGTGTTCTACCCTCTGATTATCATTCAAATCGAGAAGAAAAAAAACAATGTTGAAGCGACTTCGGATACTGAGAAAGCCTCGAAGTTATGGCAAGCGGCCCCGTGGCCACGGCTTGCTTAGATGTGTCGCAAAGTATAGCGAACTATGGACCAATACATGGCTGTGGGAGATATTGTCAATTGTCCTCAGCGGTATCTGTATTATCTTGATCTTCGTTATACTTAAGATCTACGAACAAAAACCGGTGCCGAAATTTACTTACGGCATTACCTTGAATGCCATCATATCGACTCTAACAACATTTTCGAAGTCTTTCCTTCTTGTTACTGTCGCGGGAGCTATCAGCCAGCTCAAGTGGCGTTGGTTCCAAAATACAGAGGGAAGGCGTGTTTTTGACACACAACTGTTCGATGGTAAGGATTTTGAGAACCATTTTACACTCGTTTTAGCAACTTTGAGAGCACGAGATTTCCTATTTGAGCCAGGATAGTGTCCAGAAGCTTCTGAAACCCTCGTAAATCACGCTCTGAATGGCAATAACTGACTCCGAGTGTTCTAGATGCAAGCCGTGGTCCGTATGGCTCTCTAATCTTTCTAGCTAGGCCATCTAGGTGGTCGTTAGCTTCTATAGGCGCCTTAATTTCTATCCTCGCGTTAGCTTTTGAACCATTCACGCAGCAGCTTATCACCTATCCCACTCGAAAAACAAAGGACTCGACTCCCGGGGCCGAGCCGCCGAACCTATATCGAGCGAAGTCTTATTTAGCCGGTCCACCATATGTTACAGTTGCCGAGCTCCAGAATCGGCTTGTGGCGACACTATGGGACCCCACAAATGAGGCCGAGAGTTTCGCAACAGCCCACTGCTCAACGGGAAACTGCACTTGGGAAGAGTTCGAAAGCTTGGCATTTTGCACGTCGTGTCAGAACAAGACAAGCGGCATAGAGCTGTCAGATACGACTCTATTTTGGAACAGGTCTGTCGCCCAACAGGCACAGGACGCAATCAGCCAAGACTTGTTTGGCCAGTCTTACCCCGTGGAGAAACCATTTTCGTTACATATGCCTGCAGATTTCCCATGTGATATCGATTCCAATCTTACTATCGTCGCGGAGGTCTTTGCCAGCCACTCAGGGCGTTATATATACGCTTCAGATATCAGTTATCCGCGTCATTTGTTCGGAACGTCGTCCTCTGACATCGATGATGCTTCATTTGACTATCGCGGAGTTAATGTCTATAAGGATGGTTTTCCTTTGAATTTGTCAGATTTCTCGAAATGGCAATCTCGCCGATTACCCATTCTAAGATTTTGCCATGTCGAACTTGAAAGTGTAGGTCACGACGGCCCAGAAAGTCTTTCGGCGAGACAAGCGACTCTCTGTTACCTGACGCCATGCGTCAAGAGATATTCATTTTCGATATCAAACGGTATTCCAATCCTCAACACGCTCGGTGAACGATACGGGTCCTGGTACTTCAACGCCACGGGTCTAAAATCCTCAAATGGAACGCTGTACTACTCAAAAACTGGAAACCTGTTTGAAATGATGATTGGCCTATCATGGGCCGATGTGCCAGGGAAAAATGGATTAGTTCTGAACGAAAACAGTACATACCCGGCTTTGAACCTCTCCTCCATAGAATTCGGTCTTGGCCAGGAGAATATCTTTCCATTCAGTAACACCGCATCTCAGTATAACGGCCAAGTTTCAGTTACCGAGGGCTTTGCAGATGTCGAGCAAAACCGCATATCAAATAAATCGGGCATACAATTTAAAAAGAGCTTCTTAGTCGGTTCCGGTGGTGAAGGTATCATAGACACCCAAACTTTGAATCTGCGGCGAATCGCCGACAAGGGTGGTTTAACATGGGCGATGCCTCGGATAGCGGCCGCGGCAAGTAGATTCCTTCGAGATCAAGGCGCAATTCCGGTAGCGGGGCGTGCTTATACGTTTATCATCATTGTAGAGGTTCGGTGGCCATGGCTGGTATTACCGGCCACTACCTGGCTCTGCGGGGCTGTGTTTTTGATGCTCACAATCTGGTTTTGCCGCGGCAGTGATCGGTTGTTGTGGAAAACATCAAGCTTGCCCCTGATTTACCATGGGTTTGAAGACCACGATGTGAAAACTATTAAGACAACGGGCGACAGACTCGAGCACGTTAGCGGGATGGAGAAGTATTCACAGAATCTTTATGCAAGAATACGGAGAGATTCGATCGACGGACAACTGAAGTTGATGAGAACCCTTCAACCTACATAACTTTGGGAGACTATACAAGATGGACCAAGAGAGGAAGACAACACCTGGAAATTAAATAGGAATTAAATAGCAATCGTGATATAGCACAGAATATGAAAGTGATACAGATGGACATGTGAGATTGTCCTTCCATCATCAACAAGGATACAGAGTGTACCATTTTTTCCCGTTTTCAGACTTGGAAATTCCCAGGCAAGGGCCGCATTAAGAACCGACTCGAAAGTCTATTAGATCTCGAACTTGATTACTGTGCAGGTTACGTCTTCGCCCATATTTAGGTGCTAGGCAACTTATAAGGCTCATCGGATCTCTGCTGGTAGTGTACGGCCCGTGGAAATGTTATGAGGGGAGCATGAACTTCGTACATACCGTCTGGCTGCATCATCTAGCTCCGAAATTCCTGTATTATTGGCTTATGGAACTAGCCATTAGCACTAGAATTTCTCTCTCTCGTCCTCTATCCTTCTAAGCCTCAACACCAAAACCCCCCAAAAGCGTATCCGCGGGCTTGGCACCTTCCCAGCGTACAGCCCAATCATTGTTTCCGGTCTCGAGAGTCTGCGTGCATCAACCATGATCGCTGCTACACTTCGTGTAGCAGATATTTTTAGGCCAGCCTCTATGCCAGAAAAAGAGTGCCACCTACGCCCGCGGCGGTAGCATTCCAATTCATACCAATCGAAACATCAAACATCTTGGAAGAAGTCCCGCCCGAGGCCATACTATCTATTCCACATTTAACAGAAAATAAGGGGTCGGGGTACCCACGAGAGTCTGTTTCAAGGTCAAGTTAAAGTGCATGAATGGAATCGAAAAGTTGTAAAACTTTCTATTCTTGGTGCCGAGAATAGTGGATTGGAGCGCGGGTGCTGAAGTGACCTTGACATAATCAGGAGAAACTAAAATCCACAGTCACAAGCCCAAACCTTCCTCGTAGGCCATCGAAAATGTATAGCAAATAATACGTCGCATGTGTTTTTTAGTAAACTGACATAATGCACGAAAGGTGCTGGACGTACCCTCGAAGTCAAAAAAGAGAAATCCAGCAATGGCATGTATCGAGATATTATATATGAGTCACAGGCAAATTCATCATCAAACGAAAACAAAAGTTCTCCGTGTCCGGACTGGGAGTCTGCAAAGATACAACAGTGTCTTCAGATCTCACCAGCTTCATTTTCTCAAGACCGATGACGTATATGGACTTGTCTGATATCCTGACTTGTGATTTGGTATTACCAGCACTTAAATGCCTCCTTAATAAGATTCAATGTCCACCAAGTAACTCATAAAGCCAGACAAAGACACTTTGTGCTCTACGCGCTTTGATACCCATATAACAATTCATTACAGGAGCATTGAATGAAAACAATATCATTATAGCAGTTTCAAAAGAGCATTGTTTGAGCTATCCAAGGAATAGTCAATTATCGAGTTTCAAGAGCCAGGTAATATATAAGCCCTCAGTAAACCTCGAAAAGAGCCTCACTTCTTGCCCATCAACATACACCGCAATAACTTCCAGTACCAAATTAAAACACACTACAGCTTAAAATCTCACTCATCTCCAAACAAAAACTCAACATCAAAATGTGTCGAACTCACGTCCCTCAGATTACACTCACCAGCATTCTGCCAATGCCGATCTATCAACCTGGCCCTGACAGCATGCCCGAGCCCTCTGATGTTCCTCTTGGATGGAGTTGTTGTAAGGATAAAACACATAATCCCAGGGCCAATACCACCTGTCGCACTTGTGGCCATGACCGCTGTGGTGATTGCGTGTATGATTCCATTGAGTCTGACATCTTCCCTCATGACCTTGATGACATTTGAACATTTCGCTCAAATAAGATATAAGTTACACTAACTTGTCACAGTATATCCTCTTCTAATCTCACTATCTACCAGATTTAATTGTCACCACTGGCTGGTGGGTGTTATACGGTCTTTTATTTTACCTACTATTACCACTTTCACACTGCGACGAGAGCGAGATATAACTAGAAATGAACAAAAACATTTGAAAATATATTCCATAGTACCTTGATGTTCATAAGTGAATTGCCTTGATTTGTTCACCGCCTGGAAGACACAGCCATGTTGTCCTCTTATGTTTGCAATTTCCGACACAACTGTACTTACTGATGTGAAGTAATTAGGAATACATGTAAACTTTCCTTCCCTAGGATACTTAGATGCTTAATTGGCCCGGGTGTTTTATCCATTTCGGTCCCCAGCTAGGGAGGCAGACTGACCAACACCCTTTCAAGGCCTTGATAGAGCATTTAGATGAACGAGAACTTCGTGATTGGAAGCAGTGCAATAAAAGTTCACCTAAAACACTTTTAATAAGTCGCTAAGTGAAAGCTGTGTGAAAAAGCTAGGGCAGCTAGGTCTAGGTTTTTCCTTCTTTTTGACCTCCCAGCAAAATCCCACAACTCGCATACACGAAATTAAGCCCTGATCACTGGCGACCCCCACTAGTTCAATATATAGATGAGAAGAAAGGATTAGAATCCGGGCGAGAATCAATGCTGTTTTCATAGCTCGATATTAGTGTAAATGTGACTCGTTATTTCATATAGCAGAAGAATTCAAATACGTTCTCAACAGCGACACATTAACCGACAGTTCCTCGATGATGACGGCCAGCACCTCTAGAGAGTTCTCATTAAGGTATAAGCAGAGTACGCTGCCACGTTTCACTGCAAATAGATTACTTAAATGTCCGTGTGAAGTATTCTTGTAAGAAGACGAATTTTCTTTGAGCCCAAGAATACCAACAAGAGCTCAAGCAATAAGCTAAAGCAAGCCTCTCGACACTAAAACGTCTCAATACAGGCAGAAGATCTCGCCGTAATCCATAATAGACTCTCCACCGTCCAAGTAATCTCAAGCGGAACCTCATACCACCCTACCACTCCTAACCCCCATCACCGGGCATCCCACACCACAACACCAATTAGCAAACCATCCCCCTTCACAAAACGAACACCCCATTCCACTCCCACCCTACTGCCCGTCTCCACCGTCCCCGCCAGGTGACGCCGGCGCCGCAATTCCCCTCTCTCCAAAGCCCGGCTCACCCCGAAACGCATGGACAGCCGGCGGCGGGGGGCGCGGGATATCCGGGTGGGAGGCATACGCCGAGAGGTCGACTGAATCCGCATCATCGCCCTCGTCGTCATCGTCAGACGGATCGCGACGCCATAGCGAGCACAAATAGAACGCGACGAAGCCGGCGAGGACTAGGAGCGTGATGATTATGGCGATTGTTTCGTTGGGTTTCGGCATGGCGCCGCGCTGCACTTGGCACTCTCTTCTCGAGGTAATAGAGGAGAGGCCGGAATAGGAACTGGACTGGAGTGTATAGTATCTAAGTAGGAGATAGTAAGTAAGTGACACCCCGTACAACAGCGGAACGGTGAAATCTTCGCTGACCCAGATAGGGGGGCTTCCTGTCAAGGTTTCGCAACCAATCCGCAAATCCGTCGGTAGAAAGATGAATAGAGTCTTCAAGCAAGAAACAACTTGAGGAAGAAATATACTATCACCCTCTCCCCCTCCTCCTCAAATGCTGTCCATCTTAATAACACCACAACTTTTCACCCGTCATAGCCAGGTACCCGCCCGCATGTAGTGCGACTGGCACCTCGAGCCAGAGCGAAATTATTTGCACAGCGAATTCTGTTCCTGGCGCGTATCGTGTGTCACGAGTATCACAAAAACAGCCCTTGTTTGCTACGTCTACGAGAGCGAAGCGTGGTTCATGATACACTAAGTCATCCTAAGGGAAGGGTGTGTGAGGCAAACTCTCGAGTTTGAATTTTGTGACTAATAGACTCTAGAGGGTCCCTGGGATACACTGTTCTACTCCGGCTTCACTTACACTTATTAATTATTCACACGTGCACAACTTATGATTATAGTAGAATAGTCACTTAAACCTAGACGGCAAGTGGCACGTGAGAATGCCGTTATGAATAAGTTTATACAGTTGCTTGTATTAGATATCCGGAATTGTATGTGACCTTGTCCGATGATAGCATCGGCAAGGGGAATTCTACTCTAAGTGCTAACTGTATAATGAGCAAAGTTCAGTAGTGGCAGATACCGCCCACATCCTCATCCATGTTCCAGGTTCCAGCCAGCCCATGCTCGACAACAGGTTCATCTAGAGGCACCTGCTCCTCAGCCTTACCGAGGAAGAAGTCGTTCTGCCCGGAAACCTTCGTCTGTCTACTCATGAACCTCTTGGCCCACTCTTCCACGGCAGGTTCGCCGGTCTCGTCACGAGCCTGTTTGAGAAAAGGGATCAATGCTGTCCCACCCGTGCCCTTCACGTTCTTCGACTCCTCATGACGAGACGCGGTGGCCAGGTTCTGGCGGTTTCGGACGGCCTCTGGGCTGCGCGAGCGACTGCGAGCTCTATTCGCGCGAGATGGGAGAACGATGTAACGGGTGACGATGGCGATATGAATATCCCGGAAGGCTCGCAGCATGGCAAGGCAAGCGTCGTACGCGATACTGAGAGGCTTGTCGGTATCACGACGCGCCTCGACAAAGCCACGAATGTTCGCGACTGAGCTGACGTCATTTAGAAAGCGTGCGTGCGGCCCAGGCATGTATCGCCGCATATCGCAAATGAAGTTGTGTTTCCGATTTTCGCGTTCCGAATCGGAGGCCGAATCAGCCTTTTCGCCGGTCGGACGATGTTCAATGCCAAGTATAATATCAAAGAATTGAATGAGACTGCTCTGAGCGTTACTGGGGCCGCTGTACTGGACGTAATCAGAGTGACCACTCCCATCGTCGTAAATGACACCACGAGGAAGCCCGGCTTCAGCCATATTCTTGCTGCCGGCTAGAAACGTGCGAATGCGACGATAGAAAAATCCGGGGTCGCAGTTCTCATGCATGCGACGCAACAGCTCGCCTAGATCATCAAGGCGCTCAGCGAAGCCATTCAGGCAACGTGTCACGGTTGCGCTGTCGCCTTCCCGAGCAGCAGCCACTGCAGTCAGCATAAGAGGAATGATGGGGCCACCTCGCGCCTCGATGGCGACGGACACCAGGTAGAACCAGGATTCATCCAAGGAGCCGGTGAAGGTAAGCAAGGTAGCGAGGTTGTCGAGGTCATCAATGTCCTCGTCGATGAAGAGCGGCTTGAAATTCCAGAGGACTGAGGCGGCGTAGGTCGACACAGGAGGGATTTCAAGGCGCTGGCAGATCTTCAGCAACGGGGCCGAGATGCTCGGAGGCACGCGATCACAGGGAGTGTCACCTCCCCAGATGTAGCCATGGGCAAAAAAGGTGAGGAGCATGTAGGCCCTTCTCCATTCAGCGTCATGTTCCAGACCGATGGTGGAAAGGACAGGTAGACGATCAATAACTCCTCGAAGGCGCTTGCTGAGGACCAAGCTCTGCAAGTTAGAGGCAATTGACTCCCACTTGTTATAGTACGGGTCTGGGAGCCTCGTCAACGGCAAGACATCGGGCAAGAAGCCGTGCGTTGGCGAGATTCCATAGTCGGACAAGAGTGGAACAGGGTGTTTCATGACGGCACTGTTCGTTGGTGTCCGGCTAAATTGCCACTCGGGTAAGTCGTGTCTGGTGTGACAGTGATTCTCTATAAGACAAAAACTGCAACACAATCTACAGAAACAGCAGAGACGACGACAGAGTTGTGGTTTGCGGTTTAGGTTGTTGAGTCCTGACGCAAGGAGTATACAGTAGATAACCTGCAATACTCCTCAGCCGTGCGAGATCTCCTCAAGTGACGCGCATGCAAGTTGTAAATACTTCAAAGAAGGTTTGGTGGCGGCCAAAATAAATAACGGTTGAAGGGAAGAGAGAACCTTTGAAAGAGGGAACCGAGACGGGTGGACGGATAGCGGGTTTTAACACAATGGAAGAGACTAGGCAGACTAGTGAAAAAAGACAAGCAGCGGCTACGGCGGGTAGAAGGGCATTACTAATTCGGCGAAGTTTCGATCTGATAACTTTTTCTGCTCTGCTCCAACTAAATAATGGCGTGCGTTGTGTATTAGAAATGGACATAAGTCACGACAACTCACCTCGTCCAATGAGGGCAACTGAGTTGCTTTCTCATCATCCGTTTTGCGTGGCAATTCCGACTTGCATTATAGGTGCCGGTAAGTACCTGGATGGGCCCGGAATTAGTGCACGAACCAGGTATCCTGTATGACATGCATGCATGACTGGTGTTCACTAATCGTGCCTAACCTTAGTTAACTTAGTAGATGCTTTGGTTTCGATGTTGATAATACAACAATATGGTACTGCGTTTAACTACTTACTCGTCATCCGATTCTCGCCTGGGTGGCCAGAAGGTGACATGTATGATACTTACATTCCCCTAATGTTTTGAGCTAGGTAATCAGAGAAGCGAGACAAGAACAAAAAAGTGGCAATACCTTGTCTCAAGCGATGTCGGCTAGCGCCGCATGACCCGGAACACACGTGCCTGTTGTGCGATTCTTTCTTGTGACAAGGGTATGCTTACCAGTTTGGGCAATTACCTAAAGGTACCTAAACCACTCCAATGTTAACATGTAGAAAAGCGGAAAGAAATGCCTAGGTTCACGGGTATCTAACCTTGGAGTTCCAAGTTCAAGATTGCTACATGTAGGTAGGTACCTACCTACAACATCTATCAATTGTTCTGTAGCCTGGCAAGCAGAACCCCGTGAAGACCAGGGCAATATGAGCGCTTAATCTTTCATGGATATATTATATTGGCTGTGCTTATTCACTACCTAGGTACCTGGTATGTAGATGGGAATGAGGGGAATGTTTTACACGGGTTATGTGCTACCTCGGTCTAATAAATGCGTAACAATACCTACTGGAGCGGAGGTTGTTGAGAGGTCCAGATGGTCAAATTAAGTAACACTGCGTGAAGACGAGCAGGTGCCCGGGCAGCTGGTGGGGGTTTGTTCCTTTAAAACCATATTACCTAGTAGCTGCATGGATGTTGGCTAGAAGTTGCATCAATCAAAACATCGGCACAAGAGAGGGGTCAATATTCTCCCTCACTCAGCCTTGGCAGCCCCCGAGCCCCATCACAAGGCTCCCCTGATCTTGATGTCCGGTGCAGGTCAAAAGCAATTAAGCCGTTGACCTCTCCGTACCCTCTCTCTCACCAGTCCATAATGCCACTCTCGATACGGTAGCTGGCTACCTGCCTGCTTGATTCTTTCATATAAATCATCCTGCACCAACCGACACCGACAACATGGTAGTCCAGCAGCATGTCCTCAACTGGCTGTACAGCGTCCTGACCAGTGAATATCATGATGTCAACCGCACCTACAATGATGTAGCTCAGGCTCTCTCCCAGTACCCGTCACTGTCGCCGAGGACAGACGTCCACAGTACGTCTAATTTGTTTACTCCATACTATGACTACATACTAACAGAAACCCCCAAAGCATTCGATAATGGCGTCTCGGCCCTCCTCGTTCATCTCTCGGGCACCATACCCGTCGTCTTCCGGGGCACGACGTACCGATTCCCCATCTCGATATGGGTGCCTCACGCCTACCCACGCGAGCCACCGCTGGGCTACGTGACGCCCACTGACACTATGATGGTGCGCCCCGGCCAGCATGTCGACCCCCAAGGAAGGGTATACCACCCTTACCTAGTACGCTGGGCTGAGTTTTGGGATGTGAGTGCAGGTCGACGTCTAGCTATTTCTATTTAGCGTGGCCCGAGCCATGCTGACGTGTCGCCGTTTACAGAAGTCGTCCATACTAGACTTTCTAGCCATACTACGTGACATTTTCGCCAAAGAGCCGCCTGTTGTATCGCGCCAGCAGCTCCGACCAGCCCAGCAACAGTCGGTGCCGTCACCCACACCACCTCCCGTCCCGCCTCTACCTCCGGACATGGCACGGCCCAGTCCGCAACCAACACAATCACCACGGCCAAACGATCCGCGACCACCACCTCCTCCTCCTCCCAAGGGAAGTGATCTCCCTCAAGTAGTACCAACGCCAACTGTCCGCGCCGACGGGCCTCCTCTCCCTCCACTACCCCGACAGGAGGTGCACCACCAACAGCCTGCCCAGTATAATGCGAACCAACCAGCACAGCAGGTCGCGCCGCCAACAAATCGCCTGTCGCGGTATGACACGGCGCCTCCCTTACCGCCTCAAGGGCCTCAGCCGCATGCACAACCACCACCGAATCCACAAGTACAAGAAGCACCACACGCATACACGCAACCACCTCCAAATCTCCAGTATCACGGCCAGCAGCAACGGCCCAGTTATTCCCAAGAGATTCCCCCGGCCAGCTCGCAACAACCGCAGGACCACAGACGACTATCCTATGTCTCAGGAACGTCCGAGCCGCCGTCATATAGAGGTCCCCCGCCAAACTGGCAGCAGCCGCTTCCTCAACAACCTCCACCCCAACCGGTCGCCAAACCGCCGCCACCCCCCGATCTCATGGACGAACCCCTGACGCTCTCCCTACCATCACCCTCGAACGTCCCAGCACCCCCAATCCCACCCAACCCAGAAAAAGACGCCCTGCTCCGCCAGCTCGCCTCGACGCTTTACTCCATGCGTCAGCGCGCGCGGCAGCAGAACGAGTCCTCCCTCGCGGGCCTAAGCGCCCAACGCACCGCTATGCTAAACGCACTGCAGAATATTCAGGCCGACTCAGCAGCACTAACCCCGCTATCCAACCTCCTGGCCTCTAACACAGCGATTCTGCAATCCTCGCTCCAGGAGGCGGACGCCGTCATCATCAACAGCAAGACGCATCAGCCGCCCGCCATCGACGACCTGCTCGTCGCCCCCACCGTCGTGGGCAACCAGCTCTACGACGTCGTGGCCGAGGAGCGCGCTCTCGGCGACGCTATCTTCGTCCTCGGCCGCGCTGTCGAACGCGGCCGCATCTCCCCCGCCGCCTTCGCCAAGACGACCCGTGGCCTCGCCCGCGAGTGGTACCTGAAGAAGGCCCTTGCGCGTAAGATCGGGCGCGGCATGGGGCTCACCGCGTGAGGAGATGCGCGCCGACTTGAGGTGATTAGCTCGATGCCATACTAGTTATTGAAAGAATGTATCTCAAATTACACGACGTAGCGGGATTTCAGTAGCCTGTATACACGACAAGATACCCATGAACTAATCCAGCTTCGGCGAATTTAAATTAAATTAAATTAAATACAAATGTATGTCAAAATTTCATACTACTGTTTGGAGTGAACATATTCCCGCGCAAGGAATGATAATGACGAAATAAAGGTGTAAAATATAGTCATCCGTATTAAAGGCATTCAATGTACGGCCTCTACTGAGACCCTGCGGTCGGCGTTTCACATATATCCTTAGCCTTTCAATTCCACGACAAATTCTATCTCAACCGAAAACACTTCAAGTAGATAAGGAAAATTAATCTCAAAAGTTGGTAATATTGACTAATTTGACAATTACCACCCTCCTACGACCTCAGTCGGTCTTCAACTTACGTGCTCCGTTTTCACCTCTTGCTTGCCTCCGCACTAGCTACATATAAGTAATACGAACCCCTTGCAACGACAAGCAGCATAAAGCAACATGAAGCACGAGATAGATATCCAATACTTGAAGCCAGCTGACTGCGATCATGTACTTCATTCTCTATTTCTATTCCCATTATTCGCATTCCCCTGCGCTTTCTGATTTTCACTTTTCGACATCCCTCACATGATCATCCTCACAGCGCAACATCCCTCCACCTATCCCGCCTGGCTCCCCTTCCGACCTCTAAGCCCGAAGGCACTACTCGCCTTCTGTCTAAAGCTGAGCCTGCTCTCCTTGAGGGTGGCACCGCTACTCGCCTTCGTATTGACGCTGACACCACTGCTCCCCTTGTCGCGGTACATGTTCGCCAGTTTGCGGACCTGGCCGGGTCGTCGGGGTTTCGGATGGCGGAGCTTGACATCTTTGGACTCGAACACGACGAAGCCCGATTCCGTCTTCTTGTTCGTCTCGTTTTCCTGTTTTCCCACCTTTTCCTTCCCTTTGCCTTTATCCTGTTTCTTACTGGCCTCCTCGTTGACGTCCGCCGAGTGAAGATCCACGTCTGCTTTACTCTTTCCTTTCAAGCGGGCAAGAGTCCGTGATTTGATATCGTGGCGCAGGTGCAAATGCTTTTCGTCCTGTCTGCGACGACTGCGCTCGGCCGCCGACTGCTTGAGCATGACTTTGAGCAATGCATTGGGGTCGCCTTGAGGTGTGCTGGGGCCTGATGTTCTTGAATCTGATGGTTGAGGTTCCTCTTCTCGTACGGGTTTTGACGGAAAGTGCCCGTCTAGTCCGAACTCATTGGGCCAGCGGAAGCCGCTGGACAACCGGAGACGGAGTCTCTTACGTATGATCTGAGGTGGAAGAGAATTATCAGGAGACAAGCAGTCATCGTTGGCATTGAGTGTCCTCTTCAGTTGAGTATTTAATGAGTTCCCCACACTGGGCTGCATGCTGGACGCGGTTTGTGATGATGATACAAACTGGGGACTCGTATGTGATACATGATCCATACTGTATCTAAATGAGCCGGAGCGATGCCTGGGACAGTTTGCTAGCGATGGTGAGCGATCGAAATCAGTGTCCGAATCCATGCCCTCGGTTGGATTGAGATGCTCTTGGTCACCGTCACAATCTTTCCAGCTGTCTAAGGAGCGGCCGAAGGAGTTGGAAATTCTTCTCCAAATCGCAGTCCCTTTCTGGTGAAGAGGTTTCCAACCACCTACCATGTAGTGTTTTCCGTTCCTTTTAGTTTCCGTCTTGAAGACGGATGAGACTCCGGTGTCGTTACCCTTGCCATGGTAATCAGAAGTTGCACCGGCATTCAATGTTTCACGGCTTATGCGTTCGAATTGCAGAATCCGATGCTTCACTGGAGATTCGCGCTTCATATGAGACGCCATTCCGGCTGCAGTGTCACTCGGCGATGCAGGGCAAGGAGTCTCTCCGCAATTTGGACTGCCGACAAAGTCGCAGTAGAAGTCGTTGACGGATATTTCTGTAGTTAGTGAAGGGACGATGGAATGTCTGCGGGTAACAGTATGTGTAGATGTTGGAGATCCAGCTTCGTTCCAGGAAGACGACGGGTTATCCCCCTTCAGCTTACCAGCAGATTCTTCTAAGCCTAGTTTCGAACGAAAGTTCATGAGAGATAGCGGGGAAGAGAATCGGCTAGGTGACTCAAAGAATTTTCGAAGCCGTGATACCTTCCCACTACCTTGTGTCGGTCGGCTACCCAGCGACAAGACTTTCGGGCTTCTAAGGATCCCTAACGGACCTATACCGGGTGTACCCTCCATAACAAACCGCTCCGATTGAATCTTCGGGGTCTCCATCAAGACTATATTACTCAGTTGGTCACTGAAAGAGACACCGCTCAAGCCATCCATAGAATTTCGAAGATCGTTGCCGCTCCCCCATTCCTGAGACATTTTCTCATTGGCAGGTTGAGATAAAGGCTCCGATTCCACAGGCTCACGTGAAACCTTGGTCTTCTCCTGTCGAGCTGCTTGTAGCTCAAATCGGCGACTCCTTGGTAAATATGGACTTGTCCCGTGTCTCACTGGACCCCCTACAGGGTTTGGGGGCGAGATTTTCTCGGTCGCCTTGGTCCTCGGTCTCACATCAACAATTTGCCCTCTACCAATTATGGGTGGGCGTAAACGCGATGCATCTGGCGACATGAAGGACCGCTCAGTGAGTAATTCCACTCGTAGTTTAGAGCTAGTTGAGGGTGACGTTTCCTGATTTTGTCGTATACTATGACGCGATGCTTTTGGCTGCAAGCTAGACCCAGCAGACCCCTCTGATGCTTTGACGGGCTGAGAGAACTTCTCAAATGATTTTCGAAGATCAGCCACACTTAGTCTCTGTTGAGGACGTGCTATATTCGAGAGTGCAGGTACCTTCAAGCCCTCTCCTGTCTTCGGAGGTGTTCCCTGATTCCCAGGTGTTGCTTTCTTCAGGGAGGATTCCGTTTCGGGGTGGGGAAAAATTACAATAGCAGATGAGGACTGTTGAAGTGATGGAGAATTATCTCTAAACGACTTAGACTTTGGTAGGCGATGTGAGGATGCCCCTCGCGATGTTATGAAGGCTCTGGCGTGTCTCAGAACTGGAATGGTTGATGCAGCACAAGGAGAGTGCGCTAGGGGCCATATCAGCATACGACTGAGACAGATTCAGCAACACAAGGTCCTCCCCTACTTACAACTGTTCCTCTCGAATAACTTTCGGCGATTCGCCACGGGACTTAGATCGTACGCAGGTCGCTGGTCGGTGGATGAAACAGTGCTGTGCGATGTAAAATAAGATGTGGAAGGACGGGAAGTCTGCTGCTCATTTGTACCCATATCTATATTATCTACAATCCTTGGACATGGCGACTTACGATTGCCGCCAAGACGACCACGGGTTGTACCATTGGCTATTTTGGCGATTGGTTGTGTGCTCACAGGGAGCATAGACCTCCGACTAGGGGCAGCAGGCGTTCGAATCTGACGAGGGGATAGTTCCGAGGAGCCTCGGCTCGTTGACTCTATAGGTGAAGGAGTGAGTAGACTTCTCCGGAAGCTCTGTTCGGGTTTTGCGGCTCGGGGGATTGTGCTCGGTTGAGCTTTGTAGGAGCTAGTTGGATGCTGAGGCACACCGGTATCTGCACTATTCACCGCATGGAGGATCTCAAATTGAGATTTCAACGAATGAAGCTTCGGGCCAAGATGCCGTCGATGTGGAAGAGTACGTGTGATATCTGACTGAGGATGCTGACTTAGACGTTCCCGAGACAATGTCGATGTGGAAATATCTCTCGCCCCCGGTCTGTACCCATTCACAGCTGTTGCGGGATTATCGTAGGGACCGGCCACTGTTTTACGGATCGGGATACGAAGAGGTGCCGGCCTAAGATCAGCTGGGGGAGAGCTGGTGCGAGAAGAATGAGCTGTAGGAGACATCATGCCGGGAGATCTAATATACATGCTACTTTTGGAAAGAATAAAAGCATCGTTGGTTTCATGTGTAACATTGCCGATTTGATGTACTTCAGATCGATGGTGCGTGTGTAAAGCACCACCTTGAGAATACTTGTATATGCTAGGTACATGAAGTTCAGCAGACCATCGTGTATTTTTGTAAGTAAACAAGCTACCAAGTGTCGCTTTCGGGACCTCAGCAAGGTATCAACTTAGAACTTCTACCTTCCCACTACTTTGGAACTCTTCTTAGGTAGGTAATGACCCCCACAAGCACGAGGGAGCCATGTGTTTCACCTTCTGCTTGTACCACCTTCCAAGGTTTTGGCTTACAGATCTTAAGGAAAGGGGCACCTGCGGTAGCGATACTGACCAGGTATCGAGCAGATTTAGAACGCCGCTACTTACCTCAAGATTTTATTGCCTACCTAGGTAGGTATTGTCGCGGTTGGAAGTGGGTATAATATATACCGTTATTACCTACCTACTTCATGGAGTAACAACGGCGTCGTTTTATTCCGTGACACCTGTCGATTGACTACCTATCGATTGACTACCTATCGATTGACTACCTATCGATTGACTACCTAAATAGGTAGTATTCTTCTGGGACTTGAGCTTCTTTGCTTCTGCTCCTCCGCCACGGATGGTTTAACTCATGAAGCAGTGGTTTTACCATGGCAACTAACTTGGTGCGGACTCCAATATTCAGGCCTGGATATCAAATCACTCTAGGGTCGTCAATAGCACATAATTAGTTTATGACGTACGCTCTAGCTCACGATCGGCTTCTGATAGCACACCTATAAACTCAAACTACTGGTAGGTACTCAGGTAATTATATAGCAATTCCATGATAAGGTTTATTACGACTTGATGGTGAATACAGACATGGAATTATAATACTATAAGATATACAGTAATTAAAGGGACCAATATACGAATAAGAGGGACAAGACACAGTCGAAACTATAAGTATTAATAAGAAATATGCCATCACTACATCATGTAGGCTGTGGCCACATCTGAGTGAAGCACCGACAAGCCGTGCTGAATCTCGGCGCCATCGGAGGTGCGCTCGGATACGCACACAGACTTGAAGCGGCCGCTTGTTTCGGGAATTTGTCGTAAGAGCTAAAGATATCTTCCGGATACCGCTCAGTGCATGTGGGCCCCCCGAGATATCGTTTACACCAGTCTATCATGGGTCCAGGAGTTTCGCTCGCCGTAAAAACGGCCGACGCGCATTGATCAAGAAAAGCCCCCTTGCAGTCAGCATCGGGAGACTTCCTCGGAGGCGGCGGTGGATCCGTAATCTTCGGGTGCGGATTCGGGTGCACGTTTGGCTTGGCTCGCGCAAGGCCTGCAAGCCGTCAGTCATGAACAGAGTTACTTGTGAGTTGGGGTAAGGGAAAACACATATAATACATCATTTAACTAGTCACTTGCCTTTGCAGTAATAGTAGCCGGCCCAGAGGTTTTTGGAACAGTCCCCCTTTAGCTGGGGATTGTGCGCCTTTAGCCACCAGTCGTCGACGCCTAATGATTCCGTGAGGCTGTAGCAGGTCATGCCTGGGGTGGCTTGAACCCAACCACCACATTTGTCGACTAAAGCTCCGGGCTGTACAGGTCCCGGGGGTGGCACTACCTTGTCGTACTGCGTCAATTCGTTGTTGACATGGTTGTTGACTGGATCGCCTGCGGATGCAAGTGGAATGATTGAGGCGGCGAAGGCCGCTGTCACGATTTGGATAGTTCTCATACTACCAGAACTCGGTAATTGTGGGTATGCGATATCGCGGAAATCCATAGGCATCGATTATGAAAGAGGTATTACTGCGCACTATAAATAAAATAATTTTCGGCTTTGTCCCGCACAGCCGGGGCGAATTCTACGGACGGCACAAAGAACCTCTGTCTACGAGGAGGCGGAGGCGGAGGCAAGGTTGAACAAATGACTCTTCCATTAGGATCTTTCTGTACTGTGATTTTTCTGCTACTCGCCTGATGGTCGCATGTCAATTGTGTCTTATGTGAAAATGCTCGGGTGGCCTTACAAGAGTCATTTTATTCACAATGCACTAGCGGAAAAGTTGACCTCGTGGATGCGCCTAGGATAGCAAATTTATTGAGTAACGTGGTGAAAGGGAAACGAATGCAAAGGTTGAGGCAAGGTAAACCAACTTCTTTCCCTAGGTAGAGAAGCAGAGCAACATTTGGATTACCATTTTATAACATGTCGCAATGAGGAGTTCATAAGAGAACTTTAATGCATGCTTGAGTTGGATGACACGAGCTCTTAGCTCCTCTCTAGATGCTCCTCCTTAGATGCTCCTATATGCTTCGCTGCTAATGGCCTTACTTCGAATGTCGCTGAAGAATGAAGGCGTGAGTCTCGCCCATCACGTAGACATAAAACTCGTAGACAGATGGTGTTTCGAAATAGGCTCTATGCATTAGTTTCCTTTCTTGTTGAGAGTGGGCTGGTTGGGGCTTTGAATGGCTTGTACTGTATCTGATCATGCTTGCCTTGACTCGGGGTTGTATATAATATGTAAAGCATTGCATTCAGGACAGCACAAATCGAGGTGAGGATCAAGCAAGGGCAAGTTGCCCATATACTGAGGACCTTAGGCCCTATAAATTGTCTTGTTGTGCTATCCGATTGAGTAAGATCTAATTGAGAGCGCGTTAGGCTGGCATGTGTTGAGCTTGGAATCTTGCCCAGCTTCGTTATCATCGTGATAATTGTGATGCTGCAAGTTATAAATTGAGTATATCTAAGGACGTGGGGTGCCTTCATGATCTGAGCTATGAGCATTGCAAAAAGAACTAACATCACAAGGATAATGCTCTCCCATTGTTTATGCAGCCGTCATGGTAACGAGCAGTTCACATGAACACGGTGCTAGAGGACGCAGCTTGTTGAAGAGAAATAGAAGAGTCAACACCACCTGCAAGCACTGCAAGCAGGGAGTCAAGACACTGGGCAGCTTTACACTTGCACAAATTACCTACCTAGGTACCTACCTCCAGGGCTCCAGGGCTGTCTAGACTTGCTAAGCCACCACCGCCACACTTCTAAATACTTGGAAGTACCTACCTAAGGTACATAGAACCGTGCGAATCCATTCTCATTAACGGACGGGCCAACAGTGCTAGCGCTGTGTCATTGATCTTGCTTGTACACGGACGATATAAATCCACTGTGAGGGATATCTTTAAACACTGTCCTCATACCTCCTGAAGGAAGGAAGTAATGCGCTGGTAGGCACAGGCCACAAACCAACTCTCACTCGGTTGTTACATTCACTTTCAAGGTTGCTACAATTTAACCGTGTTGTTCCCCGAAGTTCAAAGCAACGGGATCCGAATTATTCACTTCCACCTGTTGCTACGCATACATGAGATAAGGAACGTGATTTATAAATAACCGTGCAACACAATTTCGCTTTCACATTGCTGCAGTAGGATACAGAACCCAATCAAACCGAATGGGAAGATTGAAACGGCACCTGCAACCCGCGCGTGCAACTGGTCCTCTGACTGGAGAGTTAGACTTTCTACGCAAGCTGATCAATCGAAGGCTGGCAGCTTTGCGATCCAGGTGTCTAACACTCTCCAGGTCTCACGTGGGTGAGACAATACTATAAAGTGAGAATGGCGGCGGATGCGCCGAACGCGCTTTTCCAGTCCATCGCCGATGCTGCCACGGCAACTTGGTATGCTCATCGAGCATCGACCCCGAGCTCGAAACAATCGCCTTCCATTCGTATGCGACTTATCTAGCGAGTAGCTTGCTACAACTGTCCCCATACTAATTGTGCTGCAGGTCACGATAGCACTCAGGCACAGGCATTGACACCGATGCCACCACCACCAGCAGCCGCTACACCAGTAGCATCAGCATCGCCTGTGCCATCACCAGCACACCCAAGGGCGACTGAAGGATTAGTGTCTGGAACCTCACCAGCAGCATCACCAACGCCATCACCCACCTCCAGTCGCGGAGATAGTGAAGTCCAAGTATCTAGAGATGCCAGCATACGCAGTGACATCACCGCCTGGCAAAGTACCTTGCAGGTTTTGCCACCTGAATTCGCCAACTCCGAGCTGCCCCTACATCCACTGGCCCAGGCTCTAAGCGGCCAGCCCACGTTGCGAGCCGTCGAGTGGAACCAGTATCGTCAGCAAGGCGGTTTTGTACCACGGACTCCTCACGACTTCAGCTCTCTCATGATCTACTTATCTGGCCAGGTGAACCCAAATCCATGTCGTAATTGTTTGTTAAGAAACGGTCCATTCGCACGATGCGTGGTCTCGCCACCCGCCGTCTTGGCGGTCAGTACAATTAGACATGCTTGTGCCAACTGCACATATCAAAATCAGTACAAGAAGTGCACCAATGAGCCAATATCCGAACAGGAAAAGATGCGAAGTGAGATATCAAGGCCTAGTAGTATGGCTAGACCTAGGTCGACGGTTCCGAGGAAGCCTAAAAGTAACGTTCGGACTAATGATCGGAAAGAACTCGGGCTTGAGCAAATTTTACAAGAACGGCTGCTGCCAAAGCCAAACAACGCAAAGGAACGACGACGGCATGAGCGGCTGAAAAAACGGCTACAAATCCAGCAACAGGAGCAGCCGGAGAACCGAGGGGACGTGTCCGTGACCGAGGCACGGGGCGGTCTGGGCCTGGGCAACAACTCCTTATCATTTGACGAGAAGCTCCGGCACATTCGTGCATCTTCACCCAGATCCCGCCGAAGAATAGCAGCCGAGACATTACAGTGGCAAGCCGCTATCGCAACAGTAGAAGCCGAAAAATCAGCCCCTGCGCCTGATTTGTCTATTCAGACCTCGATCAACAGCGTCACACCAAACAATCACTTTCAAGCTTCGTTTAATAACTATACGGCTTCACAACCCGTTTCAACAACTCCTCTCGCATTTGCGAGACACACCCCCGCAAGAGATTATTCTACTAGGCCTGAGACGACCAGCTACGACGCAGAAAACACGGCCGAGCCTATGGACGAAGACGAGAGCGATGATGACCACGAAGACGAGTATGAAGGCGCGCAATGGGTTGGACCCAACCATACAGGGCCCATGATCAAAGGAAACCGACTGTAAAAATTTGTAGATAATGTATGTTACTCGATACCCTCTAGTTACATTGGGATGTATGAAGTAATTGGGATTTGGCAGTCTAATATAGGACCTGGTCCGGTAATGATAATTACGAGCTCCGCTCCTCTACCGGCCATTCCGGTTTATGTGTGCCTCGCATACAGCTACCAGAGTTGTATCGTAACTCAGTAGTATCATAAGCAAGAGCCGGTCCCAGAAACACCATATCCTCATCCGGGACGCCCAAATCCGCTTTCGTCGTTCGAAAATTCTTCTCCTGGAATAATTCGGGCGCCACCTTTGGTAGGGAACTCACGAGCTACAAGGCAACGATCATTAACATTAGCATCAATATTTCTCAGGGGGCCTGTGATGTTACTTACCACTCTCATCTGACGATGTAAATCATCGTAATATCGGAATTGCAGCATACCCGGCCATCTCTCGCGCAAATCTTGCTGTATTTCGGGGGATTGCGTGCCTAGGGATATTAAAAAGCTATTCAGCTGGTTTAATGAGGCTGAGACGAGGTAATTCCCGCCCTTCCTATTCCTTCTATCTAGTGCGTTTATGATCGCAACGCACCCCACGATACCCGTCTGAAAATCCGAGTTAGGGAGAAAGGGCATCACGGGCTCATCCCGATCCCGACCCCACATACGGCCAAACAGCCAGCCAATGCCCGTGACGGCGTCGCTGATCTGCTGCCATCCGCTGCGATGCTTCCACGGTCCTTTCCAGCCATAGCAGTTCTCGCGCGCATAGACGATCCCCTTGCCCCTTCTTTTGGCAATCTCATGTACGTACGTTGGGCCAAAGCCTAATCTCTCAAGGACACCAGGCCGGTATCCATCGAGCACCACATCAGCATCTTGTATCAACTTCCTCAACGCGTCCCGTCCATCCTCCGTCTTCAAATTCAAATGTGCATCCCGTTTCCCGAGGTTACTCTCAAATAACACGATCCCCAGATCTGGCAATTCCATATTCGACACGCGGACAACAGTAGCACCAAACAATGCCGCAAGTCTCGCGATAGTCGGCCCAGCAATAGCTCTCGTGAGATCCACGATCTTAATACCTTCCAGCGGACGGAATGTGGTCGTCTGAACCTCGGGCCAGGGCACAGGCGGCAATCCTTCGCTTAGAAACTCCTCGATGGTATACAACCCCTCATCAGCGAGAACCCGGCCCTGTTCACTATCACGATATTCCTCCGGGGTGAGACATATTCCTCCAGCCTGTCTCCAGTACCCATTTGCCTCCACATCCAACCACTCCGCATCAAACTTCACCACGCTCTCCTCCAGGCGTCGGATGACCTCCATCTCATCCGTGACATCTGCGCGCGGCGGCAGGCCCAGCATGTGCAGGCTACGGTCCGAGTCAAGACCGCCGTGGAGGTGGAACCAACGGCCGTCGCGGGTCGGGTACACATTGGTGACGAGGCGGCGCCAGGGCATCATCTGGGCCGTGAGGTCGTAGACGGAGTAGCGCGCCGCGACGGCCGGGTCTGACACGGGCCGTCCGCCGATGCGCAGCAGTAGGAATGAGAACAGGAACAGGCTGGCGACGTCGCTGCTCACGACGCATGATTGTTCAATGCCGTACCGTCGTTGCGCGATGGCGTTGCCGAAGGTACCCAGTAGCGCCCACTGTTGGAGACGCGCAAAGTCAGTCATTTCCCCTTCTCGGCGACGTCTGCTGCCATTTTACGCGAATCTCATAGGCAATCTGCCTAGCTAGCTAGAATGGTAATTCTTTGCTGTCGCCTTCAGGTAGAATAGGAAAAGGATGGCCTGTGGCACTTATTACTCACTAGCGCCGCGCTCGACTCGGTGCACTTCACAGGTGCAGGCAAGAACGGTTTCGAGAGCGCAGATGTATCGAAAGAGGTTCTTTTCGCAGCGTCGCGGACCTCGTCTGATATTCCCAGCCGGGAGTCTGTCAACAACAAGGAGCGAAAGATGCGCGCCGCCTCATTTTGTATTGTGTAAGTGTCCATCTTATTAATCCTCTTCCATCCGGTCTAGTTCCTCTCAGCGAACGCGGTGGTCTATATCCTCAACAGAAGAGCAGACATGAGAATATAAAGGGACTTTTGCATTCGGCGGTAGAAAGACCCTCACGCTCGATGTCAGAGTCGGCATGTAAATTGCGGGGAAATTTCATGATTGACATTTTAGCCATGGCTATATATACTACCTATACCTGATTCTCCGAAGACTAGATAGACTGTAGCGGACGGATTAATCACAATGGCTATGGGGTCACTTGCCTTATAACCGCCGGCTATACAATTCTTAGAATAGGACGGTAAGTAATCTAATAGTATTCGAGATGTATTAGTAGTCGCAATGGCTAGATGAACAAGCGCCGTCTAAATAGCTAGTAACTGCTTTTATAAATAGTCTAAAAAGGAATACTCACCTATCTAGTAATGCGTTTGATTTTCATCAATACATAAAAGCCCACCGCGAAAGTAATGCGAAGGAGCGTAAAGGTGAAAAAGAAGGTAAACCCATACAACACCGAGGTTGAGTAGCTAGAAATCTTCTGGGGGTAGTATTTCTCATGATTTAGACGCACGCTGCTTTTATAAGGGCTACCCCTCACGGAGACTGCTTATGCCAACATTAGATCACTCCGTCTCTACAACATAAATATGTAGCCACATTCACTTGTTACAATACAGTGAATAGAGTAAACTTCTTAAGCTAAGCTGTGCCCAAATACAAAGGGTGAACCATAAGCACCGATGTAGAGCACCTTCGAGACTGTACGCGAGAATAACTTAAGGTTGTAACCGTCCCGGCTGCAAACTTTATGCAAGCCTCGGTGCGTTCTTTTCTATATTAAGGCGCTGAGCTATTGTATATGGCTATTGTTGGATCTCCCCACCATTCACCTCCCATACACACTAAGATTCTTCATCGAAATGTCCCTAACATATCCTATCGCAGGAAACCCGCCATTGATTCTCAGCCAGCCATTCCTTGTGTAGCGCCATCGTGTGCGCCAGATTATGCTCAACATTCGAGTGTAGGGCCTGAGCTTTTGTGATTGGACATATCGACAGACTCCATTCAATTTCGAGTACTGATACAACACGCAAATGTCATATTGTGTATCGCGACAGCTCGACCTTCCCATATTCAGGCTCTTCTTTCATTTTCCTCCGTCGGGATCACTACTTCCTATATTAGTTGAGTATTTCACAGCTGCGGCAACGGCATACTAACCCGCTTTTCCTTTGTGACATATTCCTCTCTGTCTATGGCTGTCTGGTGCTCACTGCCTTCTATCTGAAGTATGTGTATCGACCAATCGAGTGGTCTTGCAGTTGGGTAGTGGCCGTGCGGCTGAATCGAGGCTTTTGATATCGAGTTTAACTAAACAAGCTATTCTGGGTCCTTTGGTCGTAATGGCGTTGTGGATGTGGTTAGAGTGCTGTACTAGCTGAGTGCATCTATGCAATCATTGTGCGTTGTACCAAATATTCAGGACGATTGTGAGCCAAGAACGGTGTTGTTCGGGATGGTTATAGAGGTAGTTGCTTCGTACTCGTTTCGTGTTACAAGATGGCCGAGTCGTGCATGGGTATAAGACGATCGTTGTAGTCTGATGATCGTCGATGACAAACAGAAGTCTCTGGTTCTTTACTGATATAGAGAGCGTCTATCTTTGGGTCTCGAGTAGGACCATAATTACTCTATAGTCTTCGTAGTTATGAGTGTGCGATCACTAGCTCACTCAACATGAGAGCTTATCGATTGTCCGACTGTGCGATGATGATCTGTTGCTGAGCACAAGGCGTTTCCGGATAGCCGTCGATGCTAAGCCAGTCGATCGAGGCGAAAAATATGCGTCAGCCTGGGGGCTGACGACTTGTGTGTGCTCAATGTCCCCTCCCAATTGCTTTTCTCACGGCACGGGTGAAGCCAGGACCATAGCAAAGGGGGGTTTTTATTGTCGGGCATATTTGGTTCCGTACCAACCACGAGTGACGGTTGGAACAGGGTTGTCGTGAGTGAAGTGACTATATGAAAAGGAGCACACACCTTGGAACACACCAACACTAACTCGGAAGCATAATTTACAAGTTCGGGCGATGGTGAGGTTGCTTGAAGATTTCTAAAGCTGAGCCTGCGAAGGATTCTCGTGACGTATTGAGGAGTTGACCGTCAAGATACGTCAGGGAGTAGACAAACCACAGTGTAAAATCTTTATTGCAAGGGCGATGATGAAGGACTAGCTTCCATACGAACTGAGCCTCAAGATAGAGACACCGGCATTGGCGATGGTTTCAAGTGAGACTAAATAATTAGCAATCAGCACTACCACGACTACGCATGGCTATTCCTAGGGTATTGGCGAGTAGACTGGTGCAACTGAGACAATCATGAATGGCACTTGGGCAACCGAGGGTTAAAGAATGACTCAACAAATATCAAGTGCTTAACGGATATTCTGTTGACATCGAATATTGTTTCAAGATAACATGGAAGTTGAAAGGAGAAAGATTGGAGTCAACGAGGAGAGCCAGAGGAGCGGGAAGAGTCTCATATACTCGAGATCACAGTTGTGCCTGTCTACGCAAATAGATGGCATGCCCCGTATAAACTTCAATTGACAGGATATATCTAACTACTAGGAAGCTGTCATGTCTACCGCTCTCACATCGGAAGGGATGGCTGCTTGGACAATAGTTGTGGTACTAGCCTAGCAGGTAGCTACAATCAGCACACCAGACGTCACAATTTCAACCCGGAGGCCAAGAAGGCAGGCAGACCTGATACTTCTGAAGAGCATATTACGCAACTACACCCAACAAGCTCGTATATGCGAAGAGGGTCCAACCGGGGCATAGTGCCTTCAATAGATAAGGTAATCCATTCCAGCAAGCAGCGGCTCCTCGCTGATTATGTGTAATTCGAGGCTTTGGAAGAAGTCGACGTCCTCGCGACTAAGAAAGGCTAATGAATACATGTGCTTCAAGCCAGCTATCTGCGATAGTTTACATATTTTCTTGGCTGATTTCCTGTAGCATTTTATAGATTTAGATTCTCGTGTCTGCAATCCCCTTGTTCTTCTAGAGTCACTAAGTAGCGCATACCAACGCCATCGCGTAGACTGAGGGGGCATTTTAACACATAGAACTACGAGGCTCGAATACCAAGTATAGCTGATACTCAGTCACTGCTGCGACATCTTTGACTCCTCCTGGGTTGCCTTGAGTTACCAATTTCTAAATACGTTCGAGGTCTCTATCTCTACTAGGGAGATAACCGATCGTCAGATTCGGCTACTCAAAGGGTTTTATGAAATGTCTCGAGACTCGAGTGCGTGGTTGCAAGGTATCCGTGTGCATCAGGGCTCTTCGATGCAGATGACACACGAAGGAGGCCATTACTACGTTCTCGATGAGCTAAATATTATCGATATCGTCGGCACGCAAAATTCAATCCTGCCGGAGTTTGTGTCGCTCGTTATCGAAGAAATACGCTCAAGAGGGAGACGGGGACCTGACGTGGGCGGTACCATTTCACAATTAGAGAGGCGATGGCGGGCGCTACGAAAGCGCATTAATACTCGCCTGCGAGACCTCGGGCGGGTGAATAGACATGCAGAAGATAATTACCCACTCAAGTCTCCGGTCCTTGTTAGAGCTTAAGCAGATGTAGTCCAACGTACTCGAGGCTAAGTTCGCTCGCAACCAGGTAGTTACTACATCTAAGCAAGGACAAGCAACCCTCGTGTTTACGACTGTAAGGATTATCTTCCTCCCTATAATTTTCATCACTACGCCTTCACTGTTGACGTTAAGGAGTGGCCAGCCCTGACGCTCCCATACATTGCCAAATAAACCTTCGGCATTGGACTAGGGATATCAATCCCGTTAGTCATAGTCGCGATGACGGTCAGTAACGTTATTTACTAGCTTGAAAGCATTCACCTTTGGAAATGATCGTCTTCTTGTCGGCCGGACGAAGGCGTTGTAGTTCCAAGGTATATCCAGAAGAAACTAACAGGCCGCCGAGGAGTACATCGATATGCTTAATAACGGCCGACTCGAACCTCTCTGCATAGACCGTTTAGTGACTGCCAGGCTAACAAGCTTCCTCTTTATGTGATGCGTGTCCCCATTTACTGTATTGAAGATACTAAGGCATGACGGCTTGGAGCCTCTTGGACGCTCCGGCCCGCGCTGACGGTGGACCCTTCATACGCGCTGTCACATTTACGCGAGTCCTTAATAGGGAACTATTCCGGAGTTGTGGCCACGCCGGTGGGACGGTGAGACGGTGCCGAAATAATGGACCGGGATTCATTGGGTCCATCTGCAGCACATGCAGGTGCTCTGCAACGCCGACGCAGGCTTTCCCACCTCACCTACTGTACAAGTGGGCAGAGCCTAAACCTATAAACATGACGTTGAGCACTAGGCACGGACCTGAGATTAAGTAGGTCTCGCCAAAGGATACCTGGGTCCTCACAGCCAAGCTTGAGAGCTTTCAGCAATTCAGACCGAGCATTATCTGGGCCCTGCTATGAAGATGACTGTCAAGAAATAATTATGCTCCAATTCACTATCAGAATCCATATCTGACCATACGAGTAGACAGCCGGATGCTTACTACACAACCCCCGACTCTGCCACCACCAGATTGGATATTCTCGATTCATGTCACGATAAGTCGAAGGCGTGGCGTAAGAGGTTGGAGTTCGATACGCTCAATATCGGTGATGCCCAGCAATTGTTCCAACCCCAAATGCGGGGGGCAGAGTGGGAAAGTAATCTGCGATAATCTTATCTCCTGCAAAGACGCTGAGGGCCAATCCGGAAGGTGGGTGGATTCCAAATCCACGGCATATACCTGCTGTTACAGTATCTTCCCCGATGATTTAGATCGAGAGAGGTCCTGATTGGGACTATGCCCACCAAGCACTCTCCACATCGTGTATCAAAGCATATCTTCGAGTGTAGATCGAGAGAAAATTGTCGTTTCATCCCTTGTCATTAGAGGAACTCGATATAATACATCTTATCGCTAGACCTTGTCAAAGGCAGAGAGGGTCGCGATGATGGTGATGATGCAATAGCCACTGCTTACTCCCATATCAGGACCACCCAGCTTGGCAACACGGCTAATGTCAGGTCGAGAAAGTGCACGACGAGTTATTCCCGAGATTTAAAACATGACACTTCGGTGATTTCTGCGAGGGAAGTGAAGTTTTATCAAACTTCGTCGGCCTTTCTGAAGGAAAACTAACCGGCCAGTTGGACCGATTTAACGTCAATGTCGGCACCGCTCCCTCCAAATGATAGTCGCGCAACAGCGCTGGAGGCGTTATTATGGACCGAGTTCTCGGTAGCCACCGTCTTTATCGTCCTCCGCTTGACGACCCGACACCTGATGCGCAGTCTTGGCCTCGACGATGTCTTGATGGCTGGTTCATGGGTACGCTGGAGTTTTGACATCTCATCGGCTCTGCCATCGGTATTTCGAACCCCCTGATACTAACATACTTTAGTTGTTTTTTCTTGCAACTGCGATAGCCGGTGCGTTTTGATCCGACACCCGGCGCCCCTGAAGACGACGCCCCGGGCAGCGCGCCCGCATCTCCTCATTCCTAAGAGACATGATAGCTGACGAAGCCGGCAGTCCAATTTGCCGCTCAGGCAAGCGGTGGCATGAGGCATCAGGTATACCTCACGCTACAGGAGCTATCTCATCAGCTGGAGATAAGCTATGTCATCTTGTTTATCAGCATCGTGTGCACGGCGTTGGGCAAGATTGCCATTGGGGTTACGATTCTCCGCATCGTCAGCTCCGCGTCGTCGAGTGAAAGATGGGTGGTATGGGCCGTCATTGTGGTGACAACCGTCAGCTCCGTTATCGACATTTTCGTCAACCTCTTCCAGTGTGGCCGTGATCCCCGCGCGATTTGGGACTTTGCGTTGCAGGCGACCGTCAAGTGCCTTGACGCGGCGGCCCTCACTCGATATACAACCTTCACGGCCGTCTGGCAGGCCTTCGCCGACTTTGTATTCTCTATCCTGCCCATTTTCATTGTTTTGAGGCTGCGCATGCCGCCACGGCGTAAACTCATCCTCACCGTCGGCCTCGGGCTCACACTTCTTACAGCCGGGGCCGCCGCAGCCAAGAGCTCCTACATAGCGAGGCCGTCGGCAGACACCACCTGGGATTTGTTCAGCGTATACGCTTGGCTGAGCACCGAGGCCTTACTGATCATCATGTGTGGCTCTATACCTTCTATATACCCGATGTGGTCCCACAGGTTTCAACGGCGACGCGAAGATTACCCCTCGCGCGAGTCCGGCTACCGGAGGCATACGTACAAACTGTCTCAGCCGGATTCGTCTAAGAACTCCAATCGTTGGTGGCAGCACAGTCGATCGCCCCCAGAGCCCGGTACCGAAATCCCCTCCGATCTCGAGATCGCGATGCTGACCGGGACTCCGCTGCAACCCCAAGCCGTCGCGGCAGCCGTGTTGAGGAGGTCGGCTTCTAGCAACGATGATTTGTCTTATGGAAAAATCCATGTGGTGAAAGAGGTCGAGTTATCCAGCACTGCTCGCGGTCCAAATGACCGGAATTACGGTGTGTCAAGCTAACGGCTATTGGCGTCGTGGGAATAATCACAGGCACGTATGGTCTATTAATCATGAAAGCTTTCATTCTTCTGTTGAGGAATTACTCTTGAGGGATTTAATCATGTGGGGCGGCACATCTTTTAAACTATAACGAAGGTATCCTAAAAGGGGCTCATAAAGAACAAAAATCTCTAGTAGAACAAAAGGGTAAAAGTCCCCTTGATTTTAATTTTCAGTATGAATACAAACCATGAAAGTATGGCCTATCGATCCTTTAGTCCCTCGAAATTTAAGGCTAAAGGTGCTAGAAAAGTTACCACAGGGATTAACGTATTACTAGTCCCAGGCTTGCGTATAGTAACGCAAGTCTAGTCCAGTATATCCTATACACGCTAGGATATATAGCTAAAGTAACAGCTGTCAGGGCCTATTGGTCTAGCTGGGCAAAACACCTAGATGCGGGGAAACCCTACTGTATTATTTTACAGGCGAGTTAACAGTACCAAGCTAAAAAAGTAACACTTTTTAGTAAAGTAGCTACCACTACGGGTAATAATCTGTTAATAACAGGGCAATCCGCAGCTCGACTGGGCTTCATGTTCAAGAGAACAAGTTTATATTATTGTTAATGTTGATATTGTTGCGTTCCTCGTACCTATTGGGAGCACCCGGGATGCGCCGTGGCCATAGGCTAAGTAAGTATTTATCCCGAGCGTCCAAGCGTCCAAGCGTCCAAGCGTCCAAGCGTCCAAGCGTCCAAGCGTCCAAATACCTACCCCGCTAAAGTGGATGCAGGTGACGGAACGCGGGGCAAGACGCGGGGGCACGGTTTAGTTTGTGAGACGACGCGTCGAGCTTCAACGACTAATTCCACCACATCACAAATGACGTACCCACAACCACAATGGCGCCTCCCACCATCATAGCACACAAGTCGACCTTCCTATCAACCCAGACGTTGCACCTCTCGCAAGCCCTTGCGCCATCGCCGACCTGGCGCGCAGCCAACGAGCGCGCCGAAGACGGTGTCTCGCCCCGTGCCGTCGACGACGCCCTGTACCGCCTCAACCACGTCCTGACACAGCACAGCCGGCGTGTGTACGCGCCGCAGGCATCGCGCCTCGTCGCCGAGCAGATCGAGGGGCTCTTCTATGCCGAGACCCGGCGCGTGCTGCGAGGTTCAGAGGACGAGGGAGACGAGGGGGATGCTGGTGCTGTCGAGAGGGAGCGACTGCGGGTCGGTACTGATTTCAGTACGTCCATTCATCCATTCATTCATTCATTCATTCATTCATTCAACACCCTCGAGCAGCCTAAGGTCAAGTCATCCACTAGTTAAACTAAACTAACACCACCCCCAGCAAGCGACGAAGCAATCTCCTCCCTCCCACCAACCTGGGACGTCCAAAAGCCTCAGGAGGCGACATCCTACCCGCTCGAGGCGCGGCGCTACGCCGAGCTAGCAGAAACCTTGACAACGCTCTCGACAAAGCGGCAAGAGGCGCTTGAGCGCGTTGCGCGATTACGTCGCATGGCCGCGCTCCTAGCCCCCTTCGAAAGCTCATCAGAACCACCAAACGCCGACTCTTCCTCTCCTCAAACCGCCACATCCTCTGTACAGGAGAACCTGATCACGCGCAACGGCGAGATCGAGCGTGAGCTGGAGAGGATGCGTCTGCTCCTCGCGCGGGTCGCCGGCCGCGTGGCGCAACTTCCGGACAAAAGGAGCGCGTCAGGAGCGATAGAAGATGAAGACGAACAGTTTAAACAGTCAACAGACCTCGACTCTCTAGAACGAGAGAAGGTGGAGAATTTACTCGATCGCTTATGAGACCTTTACATATCTGTGTCGAGTTACGGTACTTCGTGTCAGTCAGAGTAGCTACCGTACAATTATCCGTAATAGTGGAAGAGATAGTGCGAGAGATGACTCAAGTATTCAATTTGTATAACAAGCATCGGCGTTTCAGGCAAGACATCATCTGAGGTCTACGGTTACGGTTAGGATTATATTGCATTTTCGGAAGAGGCTCATTCAAGATACCCACCATCGAATAAATTATACCCATTCAATCAAAAAGACTTGAGATGATAAAAAGGGTATCGTCCCTGGGGATATAGTAAGCTTACAATTTATGGCTACCAAAAGTTCTATCAAACTAGTGCCTGTTTGAGCTCGATCAGCGATGAGTAGGGTACGTAGGTAAACAATGGCCGAAGGCAAACACCTAGGTCAGTATACGTGTATCTGGACGACTTCCGCGACCTTTCACAACCGCTCCCAGACCACAATTTCCATTCTCATCATGCGTGAGTTCATTCCATTTGCAACCACTGCCACCGTGGGACCAAGTAAAGAAGTCTCCGACTCAAGAAGACGAAGAAGTCGGAGGCACAAGCGACAAGATGCTCTTCTTCCTCTGTTCCCTATCGCCTTCGAGGGTGGCACTACAAGGAATTAAAGTCAGCAATCGCCCTTCAGCACAAATCTCAAGATAGCAAGACTATAGCCGAACAAACAGTCCCCCCAAAACGAGAACGGGACAGGGCAAAAAAAGAAACCGCAAAACTCACTCCTTGGCACTGTCGTCAACATCAAGACCCTTGGAAGCCTTCTCAGTACCCTCCCCATGCTTCTCTTCACTCTCCTCATCAGCCTCATCCTCGCCACCACTCTCGCCAATCTTCTTAGGAGCAGCGTAGGGATTCGGCCTCACAACCCGCAACTTCACGATCTCCTTGTCGCGGTCCTCCTCCGCAACTTTGTAATAGACGCGCAGGCCGACCGTAGCGACCGCGTTCCACGGGTTGCTCTCGAACTCGTCCTCCTCTTCGGGAACGGTGCCCGGTTGCGGCCGCGGCGCTGCCGGGGGCGGGGGGCTTGGACGGCGCCGGTACACGATGTCCCACTCTCGCTCGGTGATGTCCGACACCGAGGAGATGGAGGACTCCTCGTCTGAGGACTCTGCTTCCCCTTCGTCTTCGAGCTGCTTCTGCGGCTCGGCCGGAGGGGTGGAGGCTGCCTTTTGCTCTTCTCCGGCAGCGGTTTGGTCAGGGGACTCAGTGGTAGGAGAGCCTTCCTTCTCTTTGCCAGATGCATCTTCCTTGGTATCTAGTTCGCCGGACTTTGGCGAGGATGCGCCGTCATCAGTCTCAGACTTAGAAGAGGCGGAGGCATCCGGGGTGGCTTTAGGAGTGGACTGATCACCACTGGATTCCGAAGCAGGCTCAGTTGGCTCGACAGCCTGCGCGGGGTCGGAAGGCTTTTCTTGAGAAGCAGGGGGCTCCAACACCTCCTTATCCTCTCCTCTTGCCTCAAGATCCCTCGTAGCCTTGGCGGCTTTCTTCGCCTGCTTCTTAGCCTTAGCCTTCTCCTTTTTCTCCCTGTGTTTCTGATGGTCCTTGACTTTGAGGTAGTGGCTGTCCTTGCGGTACTTCATTTGCTGCTTTCTTAGCTCTTCCTTCTCCTTGTCCTTCTTGCGCTTCTCGGCGGCCTTCTTCGCTTTTTTCTCCTCTTCGGTTTCTATCATTTTGCCTTTGCTGTGCGCCAAGTCATACCTGAAACTCACGTTAGTCGAGAATCCTCAATGAGAAAATGGGGTTTTTATGTTGTCTTCAAAAATTCGTTGAATCATGAAATGTATAAAATAAAAATGAATAAACACATACTAGAAAAGCGTTAGCAAGAGTCCCTAATTATCAAGAATGCGCAATGCCCAAAGTCTTGGAATCAAGGACAGGATTTCCACTCACCGACATGCCAACAGCGACAAGCTTGTCTCTACGATCCCGGGCATAATTGCGAATCACCTCTTCTATCGGCAATATCTCAAGGTTTCGAGTCGCGTTCACCTTCATCAAGACGGTATACTCGCCCGCCTCCAGCTCCAGCTCGACATTGACCGAGCGATTCTGGCGATAGGGGGAAATGCTGCGAACAACATAGTCCTCCTGGCCCTTTTTATGCAAGCGGAAGTTCAGCTCGAATCGGTACTGGCCCTCGAGGCCGCGATAGTACCGAGTATCGAGCTGCGAGAGGACCAGCACGACGGGGCCCGTTTTCGCTAGGGAAAACTCGAAGTAGGTATCGTGGTAGTCCAGCGTCCAGGGGACCGAGACGGTGGTCCAGATCGAGGTGATCTTCCAGTCCGGGCCGAAGAGCCGCGTGCGGTCGAAGGCCTGGTACTTGCGGAGCAGGTCCTCGTACGAGATCCAGAAGTTCCCGTCGTCGCCGAACCGGTGGTTGAGCTTTGTCAGCCACTTATATATAACACTAGAGTCAATAATTTCCACTTATAGTAAGAATTGCTCGGGGTTTCGGGAGCTTGCAGGAGTAGCAAGAGCAGAATATGCCCGTTGAGGCAATTCATGTCTCTGAGACATGCTAAAAGGGGGATTAAAAGACTCCAGCGGCTTACCTGCCCTGTCCATTCCTTTGAACCGTCGCTCCACGGTCCTCTCCACTCTCCTTTTCCCCAGGGGTTCTTCAGCAGCACGAGACGCTTGCCGTCCATTTCTACGGCTCTCATTATAGAGTACGCGTGCAGCTCCACGATGCCCTTGCGCTCGCCCCAGACAGCACCCCACATGCCGGTCGAGCAGCCGAAGAGGAATTCATCGTTGACCTTCATCAGCTCCTCCTTCCAGAAGTACTCCTTGTCCAGGATATCGGCCGCGTAAAGCTCGGTCGTAACACCGCCAGTTAGGTCCTCGATGCCCTCGCCGGTGAACCCGCCCTCGATCGCCTGGTAGTCCCCGTGAGCCTTGGCGTAGGCCTTCTCGAGCAACGGCAGCCACGTCTCGTTGGCGTGCTCGCACTGCGCGAAGTACAGCGCGCCAGACCCGCTCTGGTACGCCTTGCGGTACTGCTCCTCCGAGTCGACGCGCTCGCGGTCCTCCCAGAGCAGGCGCTCGAGCACGCTCTCGTCAAAGTCGGGCTTGGTCAGGAACAGCTTGTCGTCGATGATCTCGGAGATCCACTCGCCGTCGCGGTGGAAGACGAAGCCGTACACGCCCACCTGCTCGTCGCGCGCGACGCACACGCGCTCGATCAGGCTCGGCTTGTTGCTCAGCGTGCACAGCGCCGCCAGCAGCCAGCAGTCCCCATCGCGCCCCTGCCGCACGTCGTTGGCGGTCGGCCCGTCGATGTAGAACTTAGGTTTATCGAACACGTCCGTCACGCGCTTGACGCTCTTGGGGTGGAAACCCGACTCGGCCCCCTCGTCGTTGGTGTTGCGCAGCATCTCGAGCGTGTCGCGCGCTCCCCATTTCAGGTCCAGCTCCAGGTCGAAGTGCGGGTCCCGGTACTTCTGATTCACCCGGCGGCACTCCTTCACGATCTTGGCGACCTTGACCTTGCAGACTGCCGCTGCCTCCTCGTACGACGCCTGGGTCGTCTTGCCGACAGCCTTATTCGATCGGCGTGCTGCCCGCTCGGCATATTCGTTGGAGGGGATGACGGTTGTTGCTGCGGCGTAGGAAGCATGTCAGCGCTCGGAACATCTTCTTTTGCCCTCCCGAGGGGTTGTTTTAAGCAGGTAACACAGTACAACACAATACAGCGCCACGAACCTTTGCCGGGAGCCTTGGTGGTGAACTTGGCCCAGAACTCGTCAATGATTTGTTGAGGGGTCTGGTCCTTGTTCTTCTTGCTAGTTAATGATATTGTAACAGGAACTTCGGCCATGACGGTCTGCCCTATCGCGTCGTCGTCTTCTCGTCCTAAAATATACTCGGCCTCTGAGACCGCGTCAGGTGGGAGAGACATGACGGGCGACTGGCTTTCAGACAGCAGACGGGTCTTTGCTACGACTCAGACTGGCTGCATAGTTAGTTAGGAGCAAGCGGCACGAATGGCTCCCCCAAGGAAAGCACACATGCGTTTGTTGAGTATACCGGTCGGTACCTGTCGGCGCATTTGCTCACAAGAACGCAACAGCCGAGACAGTCGCTTCCCAATCCAATCTGACAAAAGGAAACTGACTAGCGCAGCAAGAGCGACGAAAGAAGAGCGGCGGCTCTTGAAAGTTAAATAGGCAACGGGCTGACATGGGAAGTTGAGAAGGCTTCATTGTCCACCCTGGCATGAAGTCCTTGGTGCCATCTCCTCCTCAGCCTACCTCATCTGGGCATAAGCTCTGACTGCACGACACCAAGTTCGCGAGGGCTAGCGAGCGTAATTAGTTTGCGATTGGCTGCCGTCCGAATGGAACCGAGGTTCGCACACAGCCGAGCAGTATGCTAGCCAGACAGCCACAGCACTTCGGCAGTCCAGATTCCTGATTACGCCGTCTTTGTCCCACCGACAGCAGTGAATCGTAAGATATTGCAGCTTGTAGGGCTGGCGCTTCATGCACAGCACTTGTAGCCTGACAGGTGATAGGTCAATAATATCCACGTCAGCGGACTGGGGCGCTCTAGAGCATGGGGGCCAAAAATATCATCAACCGGGGTAATTGGGGTCTCTGATTGGGGTAACGATACTGTTGTTCCAAAGGGAAACACTTCCCGGGTAGGATCCGAGAGCTGAGAAGTTTGACGACGCTTATTTGAGTTGATTTAAGCACGGTTATTTATTTCGATGATATACATGCGAATTATTGGCCATTATACGCTTGTCTTAGAGAGTGTACGAACACTGGGTGATTCATCGACAAGACACTCGTCATTTGGATGAATAGTACTCTGAGTCAGAGGATTTCCAAACGACCATGGCGCATGCTATTAGTCCTAGATGTAAAAGGGCAATGATATACAAATTTGCTCTCATGCTGAGGATCAAGTTGGGCGTACTTGATAGCCCGTGAGCCACCGGAACGCCAGTGAAGGAGGAGAAACACAAACCACCATTTGGGTCTTCCTAGTGACACTTGAGCCAGCGCACCTCTCCTGACATGAATTCATATTTCTTCATCATTTCCAATGCGCGTCAATCCGCCTACCGACGACAATCCCTCTTTTTATTGTAAACCCATCTTATCAGCCAGCAACAACACAACAATCAAAACAAGTGACGATTCGACACTGACTCACATTCATAGCACGGCGTTTACATTGCGCGCGAGGGATCATATCCGTTTTTGTCGAGACGGGGCCACGATCACGATCACGATCATTATCACCGCCCTGGTGTGGAATGCCACTCCGCTTAAGCCACCTCCTCAGGGTATTCTCAGAGACATGCGGACAAGCCGTCTGGCATATCTCGCGCAAGGGAATAGAAGGACTGGTCTTGAGCAACCGGAGTATATGCCTCTCGTGCCATTCGTCAAGCTTGCGAGGGCGGCCGGAGCGTGGTAGTGAGATGCCAGAGGTCTGGCGCTCGTAGCGCGTAAGCAGACCGTATATAGTCCCCCTTGGAACGCCGAGTTCTTTGATTATATGTCGCAGTCAGTAGCCCGATTCTTATAGGCCTTTATCCTTTCCCTCGTTTCGGGACTCCAGTGTTTTCTCCTAGTTTTTGGGCTACCTGTAGGTGTGACTTGACGAGGCATGGTTGAATAAATACCTAGGCAGGTTGATTGATTTGTACATACATTGAACGCGAAAAGTCGCGCGGTTCTTATCTTACAATTGTTCCCACTGCATATCTCATATCTCATGCTTTCAAGACAGCTACTACTATTTGAAGCAAAGCCAGAGATTCATATACTCTTAAAGATATGTTTTACGCTAATTCAAACCTGTGTCAATAACTTGCCATCTACGACCACTATGAAAAACAGTCAATCCAAATAACCTGCTGGCTGACTGAGCCCAACCAGCGAAGTGATTGAAATCCACGCATGGTGTATATATGGGAAACCACTATTAGAATCTACACATACATTGAGCTATGTCCTATCGTTTCCAATTCTCTGATCATCAATCAGCGTATTAAGTTGATCAACCTCGCGTGGTGTTCTGCATGGAGTTTTCAGTCACAGGTGTCCAGATGAAAGGTAGTATAACGTGAGGGCCAATATTTCTCATAGCGTACTAAATCGTATATTAGTTGAAACTCCTTTCGCCTAGAACAAATCCCCAACTCGTTGGGATACATGTTGACCTCGCGGCATCTCAGCATTGCCGGATTTGACCAATGGAGGTAAATTGGTTGAGAAATGAGATAGTATGGATTAATGAACCGTGCTTCAATTCAGTCGCAATCACAATGTGTAAATATTATCAAATAAGGACGACGGAGGAAATGGAACGTAATAGCACGCACTCTGAGGGGGCTTCTCATACTCATGAGTCCTGTAGCGATGTGTATCGAAGATTATGTGAGCTAGATAGGAGACAACATGACAGATGTAATGAGACGAACAACTAAGCCTCTCTCGCGAATTCCTGCCCATTACGGTGCCGGTTAGCTGCAGCAGTTAAGGCTGGGGGGGAGGGGATGCATGTCTACCCTGATGGACGAAGCAATGCACAACACCCAAAGAGTTCACTTACCCCGCCTTGCTGGCCATACTCATACCCATCAAAAGTGAGCACGCATAGCACAAGGCTGCAAGACGTGAGGTATTTGTTGTTTACACGCACGCCGACTGGCCAGTATTGATGCCACGACATCTGGGAAGGCGGGCATTCAACGTTAACTCACATAAGATCAAATGAGAGAGAACCCTACATTTGAATTCGCCGGTCAAACACACACACCCAATGAACAGCCAGTGCTATGTATGTAAGCTCAAAAGTTCGAGTAGTTTTATTATACCTAGTTAGACTAGATATACACATCTTAGAAAGAAAGGTTTATGCGCTCTCTTAAAGTAACAAGTACAAACAATTGCTTATACAATAATCAAATCATTGAATATTTTGGGTTGTGTTGCTTCTTGCTTATTTTCGAGATTAAATCGTGTTTTGTACTTTCTATGCTGTAGTAAGTTTACCAAGGCTGACCTGCGCATAAGAATAAATGCCCTTCCGCTGAGGCCTGAAATTGTTGTATTATATTCGTAGCTATATCTTTAAACTCTGTTCCTGATTGATGTCCGAATGGGGATCTCTTTAGTTGTATTCGATGTCCTTTCTAGTTACATCGCATTAGCAATACTCATTATTGGAAATTTATATAATAAAGTCCTGTAAGCCTAGCCCCTTTGATCTTTACCCAAAACTTTCCTGGACTCTTATTGTTGTCCTTTCTCCTACTGTTGCTTCTGTTATTACTACTATTCGAGTAATAGGGCGATAGGTATCGGCAGGGGCGGTGCAAGGCCGTTTGCATTCTTAGGAGCGTGTATCATGGACGGCGCCTTGGTGCCGTAATCCATAATAGACCCTTCTAACTTTGGGGTACTAAATAATACCACTTGTATAGCAACTCTCCTAAGTATGTGTGACGACTCTGAGCGTCCTCCCGCCGGCCTTCAAGCAGTGAAAAGTGACCACCCCAAACTTGATGAGACCATCTGTGCTCGGTTCTTATAAGGAAGGTGTTACAAGGAAACTTACACAGCAATTGGCCACGGGATCTAACGTGGGAGCGTTTCTACCAGTCAACTATCGATATTTGGTTGACGTAGAGCAAGTATGCATGCACCCCAAATTAATCACCCACCCCCAATCCCCAGTTGACGGTAGGCTTTAGAGTTGGGAGAATGGCCGCCCATCCCCGCCATGAGCATGAGAGCCAAGCACGACATGTATTTCAGTAGTAACTCAGCGGCTGCATCTATCCTGGCTCGGTTTTGTTTACATTTTCTCTAATACTTCTCCCTACATCTCACATCGGGCTTCACTGTGATGGCCATGCCAAGGCCAGAAAAGACAACTGACCAATTTACCGGCCTATAACCTGAATCAAGACGTACCATACGCCATGTTTTGAGTTTCCCAGTGATTAATTGACATCTGTTAAGACCTACAATGCCTCGGAAACCTGACACGCGGAGTAATTGGAGACGCAAACACTGCAACTGTGGCACAGAGGCTCCGCTTCCCCAATGCAACCTAAGAAGATAAAAAGGTTTCTACTGGAGGTTCTTTTGTCCTATCCTCCGAGGAGATCTCGCCGCAGTGATACATGTACCTGCGTGATGTCGGCGAGTGATGCAGTACTTAGTCGGAGAGGGCCACCCTCATTCGGTACTGGATACTATGATAACATAACTTATACAGACATGTAAAGCAACGAAAACGATTGGTGTCGGACCCAATATAATGCACAACAACTGACATGGCCAGAATAACGGATAGACGAATTCACGGAGGTTATGAATGCGAACTCTATCTGTAAGTAAGACACATCAGTCTCCGAGCTTTACCAGTATACGTAAGACTGGCGCGGGATCTGGTTGTTGATCGACGAACGGCAAGGAGTCTAGGCCGTGGGATCGACATAATCATGGCTTAGTAGATGTATTACGCTCGGTAGTATCAAGTACTATGTAGCACATTAACAACGCACTAAATGCAAGCCGTCAGAACTGCTTCAACGCCCAGGAGCGTGAAGTCTGGCAGAGCGAAAGTGCGCGCTATCAGGATAGCAACACCCTTTCCCACCAGCGCTGTCTTCTCGAGTGAGCGGTGTTTATGTACTACAAAAACGGTTTATCCCGACGTAGTATTACTGGGAAGGTGCATCATCATATACTTACTGAGATGCATTTGGTGATCTGACCGATATTACTCATTCGCCATTCCTTGCAGTCATCGAAGCCCCGCGATTGTTGCGCGACATATTCACTTCGTTGTACCTTGGGCTAAGTTCCTGGCGTGTCGGTCAATATACCGAATATGGAAATCCAGTCGGCAAAACAAAGATCGAGGTGCATTTAGTGTAGATCTAAACTGAAACGAGCCCATCGAAGTTCGTCCCATCAGCATGTTTCTCACCTATCTACATACAGTAGGAGCCTAGCAGGATGCGGATGGGATCTCTTGGTGCGGCCAGCACCGCCGTCTTACGGAATCTTAGTCAAAACGCGCTTCTGTGCGATCATTGGCTCAGTTATTGATAGCGAAGACCCCTGAACTAGTGGGTTCTAGATTTAGTGCCTGGGCAGTAGTTTATCACTAGATGAACAACTAATTCACGATCCGACGCTACCGACAAACCCGAGAAAAACTTCCGTACGCAATACCAGTGTACAAAATGTCGGAGAAGCAGAATTGAATCCCGCTCCCAGGATTTTTAATGGTAAAGAAGGAAAAAGAAAGCGTGGCGCGTTGGAGCCTGCTGTAGACGCCCGCCGCCTAAATCCACAATGCAACTTTGACAACGCAGCGCTTATTAAGAACTGTCGAGCGACGCCGCCACATGTCAACCTCTGTCTGGAAGGGGGCCCGTCCCTGAGGAATACTCTGGCATGAAGGAATCTATAGGTTATCGGTCTCTCGACGGTGTTCCCCCAAGCGCAATGCGACAAGGCCGATGTCTATAGTATCGCGTAGTATACCTCTAAACTGATAAAACTGATACCAGTACCATTTATAGGCTGTTGTTGGTCAAGCTAACCCTCACTCCACCAGCTAGTCGGGGCTGGGCGAATTCATTGCGAGAAGCAAGCGCGCGCGCTTATTAGAGCGATTCAACGGCCCGTCCATCACGGACCCGCGGTTATAGACTTGTTGACTTTGCCTGTTTAGACGAGCTGATCCCCAAAACAAGCGATTAATCCGCATTCGAGGTTAATCGCCGCGGTTAGCATGCTTCGATTCCATTGCATTCAGGTACTGCATATGAGAGAGTAGGGAGGTGACCCGAGCTGGCCGCAGCCCAACACAATGCAGGCTTGCGACAGGGGCATGCTTAGTGGTTGGGAATCTGTTTACTCAACCTGGAGGCTTCAAGTCTCGACTTGGGCATAAGCCCAAATCTAAAATCCATCTTCGCATGTTTCAGGATCCCTGCAGCGTAGTTTGTACCAGCGGCGCAGTGTGGCGACGGCTGGCTGCAATGTTCCTTGCATGAAGAACGCCAAGATGTCAAGTGGACCAAAGAGAGCTAAGCTTCGTCCCCTTTCTTGCCCCTTTTGGGAGAGTTTATCTGGGTAGCGACCAATTCTCTCCGCTGGTACCTGTAAGCGAGAATCAGGGACTTGGGCAACGGCAGCCAATGGCGATCATAGCCAGAAACTAAACGGCTGCATCGTCCGGCTATTCTCACCTCGAAGTTAAGTCGATGGGCATGAGTGGCTATCGAGGCAACACCGCTCCTTGTCGTCAAGGCTATATTGCTACTCTTATGCTTGATGGGACTACTTAGTCGTACCGTTATACCCCCCTTCCTCGTCGACGAATTTGGCGAGAGACAGAAAGAAGGACTGAGACAAAGAAACGGTAGAAAGGAAAGAAGAGGATGACCGACGTCTAATTAGCAGCCATGCCATTTTTATCACGATAACCATTCACATTCCGTAAACGACCTTGACTCTCATTCATGGCTCACGCCAACACTAATATCATCAGGGGCTCAACCCGCCATTGAGTCTTTTGGTCCACATTGTCTCTCTTTGGCTTGTGTCTTGCATCTTGACCCCTGTTCGCCAGCGTGGCGCTGCCACATGCTCGGCAGTGGGGAGCTCCAGATACCATGCATGCTCCTATCTTCTTTGTTTAGTGTACTATGTGCGTGGTGGAGCTCTCGGCCATGAGCCGGGTCTAGCGACCTGTTGCAGATTCCCATACCTGAGGTTAAGGCAGGGACTTAATATATATCTTTCAGGATGAGTCCGCTCCGAAGCTCTCTCTCCTCCTACACCTCCTCCTTCTGGTCCGCTCTTTTCTTTTTCAATAATTATCTTGTTTTTCGTTCACTCCCGTCTTGCTAGCCGAGCTATATATCCCACATTCCTTTCTTATACTCAAACAGTAGCTATAGGCATAGTCAAGTTAACTTGCTATTCCGACTCTTCGTCTCTCCTTCTTTACATCCATCCTTGTCACGAATTTCCTGCAAGACAGGTATCGACTTGACATCTTGAACGCCCGGCCTCGCGTTCACTTTCACCCAGTACATTCTCACATCTATATATCTTCCTGGGAAGATTACCTCCGTTCTTACTGTTGAACATATCGGCACCCTTCATATAAATCCGAGACATTCTTCAAAATGCGCTTCCAAACCGCAATTCTACCTCTTCTCCCCAGCCTTGCTGCTGCGATCACACCTCCCAATGTCAACGGCATGAAGTTGACTTGGTTCGACGCCTTTGAGGGCGCCGCGGGCTCCTCTCCGAACACCGATACCTGGAACATCATGGACGCCATCGACACCAACAACGAAGTCGAGGTCTACACCCACTCGAACAGCAACATGCAGATCAGCGGTGGTGGCACCATCCAATTCGTCCCGCGTAAGTCCAGCACCGGGCAGTGGACCTCGGGCCGTATCGAGTCGAAGGCGTCGTGGACGCCACAGCCCGGCAAGGTCATGATGGTATCGGCCAACATCCTCGTGGGCGGCAATCTCGCGATAAACAAGCAAGGGTTGTGGCCAGCATTCTGGCTGCTAGGTGACGCCATTCGGCACGGGACCGAGTGGCCGCAGTGCGGCGAGATCGATATCTTTGAGCAGGTCAACGGCTTTGCGACTGGCCACGGCACTCTTCACTGTGGCAGCAGCCAGGGCGGCCCATGCCAGGAGACAACCGGTCGCTCTGGCACCGTGCCAATGCCCGTCATCGGCTTCCACACCTGGTCGGTCAAGATCGACCTCACGAACTCGGACTGGCGCGCCCAGACTATCTCGTTCCAGATGGATGGCGCTACCTTCTACACCGTCAGCGGCGCCGATCTCAACGACGCCCCTGTCTGGTCAACGCTGGCTCACAGCCCTCTATACATGATTCTCAATGTGGCCGTAGGTGGCGACTGGCCCGGCCCACCCAATGCCGTAAGTCATTTCCAGCCACAAAGCTCACGCATTGAACTATTTTACTAACATAATCGAATAGGCTACTCTCGACGGGTACGGAGCGATGATGGAGGTGCAATGGGCTGCTGTATACAGCTCATAGGTCCACGACAGGAACTCCGAGCTGGCACGCACTACAGCAATAGAAACGGATGGCGTTTTCAATTAGACAAATATTGGGGGAATCGATTGGAATATCTTGGGTTTTTTCTTGGTTTATATACGTTCATGATACCTCTTTGCTTCACATATAGCCTTCTTTTTAGAGTGCGACATTTTGGATGAAGGCGCTAGCGGAGCTGGGAAGGAAAAAGAAGAACAACTGAATATTTTCAGAAACCCTCCTGCCTACGATTGCGGTGTCTCCAGATTCTAGTTGCGTAGTGTTGTGCCAGACGGATGGCGGTTTATGTTCGTATTGCTTAGTTGTTCTAGGCAAGCTGGCCATGTTGAGCAACTAATGCAAGCCTCTTTGAAGTATTTATGCCCCATTGAGTCATGATTGAGGGTCTGTGTGAAACGCGTTATATCCAAATAGGGACATGTTTTCTGTAAGTTATTCCATCAAGAGGAAAGGGAGTCGCCAATTAATGTGTGATTAGCTAAACCCGATACACACCTTCTATGACCGGAGATAAACACGGGTCCTAGATCTTCTACCGCCAACGCTTGTCACCTTTATTCAATTGATATCGATTCAACATCGCGGGTGTTATGATGGTTCGACTAGCCATTCCAGCGGAATCTGGGCCTCCTGGATGACTGGACTGTCTAACGACACGGCCAAGGAGGGCGTCATCTTCCATAGCATTGCCCTCCCTCGCGGCCCGGATGCTCTCGGCGCTCTCCCAGGAGCGGCCGGCGGCTCAGGACGCTGGCTCCGGCATATCCCCAAGCCCTTCTCCCGAATTACGTACGTACGTTCGTACCTAGCTAAACCTAGAGAGTCCGGGGTAAACCTTATAAGATACATTAACACTGGGAGTAGTTGGCCGAGTTGGTACGGCCTAGCGATGCATCCATATCCTTAGCGGTCTCAGCGTTAGTATACTTTACTTAATATCTCTACTCCGTATCGTTAGGCACTGAGGGTTCGATTCCCTCGTTGGCCATCCTTTTATTTTTCCCATTGTCCCCGCTCACACCCCAAGACTCGACTTGCTTACTTACTTACTCGCTTGAGTATTTCCCCCAAAGCGGTCAGAATAATATTTTCAAGTCTAGGAGCTCTAGTCCTCGGTGACCGGCGCCATTTTCAAGTGGTAATGGGGCACTGTCTCTTTGCTCCCACAGTACAACGATCATTTGTTACCACAGTTCCGATGTCAATATCAGCAATCGTTTGTCGATTGGTGGTCAGGTTCTAAATCCTGCAGGTAATTCTATACCCGAGTGTTATGCTGTATTTGTCTTGTTTGCTTCACTGATTTGGTTTCTAATGTATTCTAGGATTAAGTCCACGTTTGAGTTATAGTCTTATCCGATATTACCCGACAACAAAGCCCAGCGGACAGACGGTTCCAGACGCCTGCCGAGACGAAATACTCTGAATTGCACATGACAAACGACATCATTTCGGACCTGAGAGAATGTCTGCTATCGAGTGTCGAGAAGCGACTCAATCGTGAAATCAAAACACCCGCTCGGCGTTGAGTCTGCACAACCCATGCATCACTTGGACGAGACCTGCACGCGTAAAGTTGTGTTGTAGTGCTGGGATGATGTCCAGCCAGGATGCCTCTACGCCTGATGCCAATCCACACGACAGACTCGGCGTCGGCGGGGGCGGCGGAGGAGTGCTCCGAGGAGCCATCTTCGTCTTCGTCGTCGTCATCGTCGGTAGCGTGGGCGAGGTCGGTAAGGCACCGCAAGAAATAATTAACTCGATGGACCAACCATCGGTTATTAGCCCGTAATGGGGCGAAATTCTTTTTCGGGTAACCTGACTCCGACGTTGCGTAACCCGTTACTAGCTAACAGTCGTTGATTGTGACCGGCTCCTTCGCTAATTTTTTAATGGCTAGCTTATCGATGTACTTATGCCACGTTAACGCGCGGCCGTCCCCCGAACTTAGCGGTATTTTTAGCTCGCTGCCGTTTCTACTGGGGTTTCTAACTATGACGGGCGGTGGTGGCGGCGTTTGCTTAGCTGGGCGGAGGTTGGCACCTAATTAGGGTTAAGGGGTGCGAGGGGGAGGCGGGGCGACGATATGGTTCGAAATGATTAGTTTTTTTCAGCAAAAAAACGAAACAACGGCGAATCGTAGAGTTCTTTTGCGGCCTGAGGGACCAACCCAGGTTTCCCCGGGGCCCAACCCTCTACGACATTAAGTCTATAATCATATTCATTGCAACTTCTACAACTCAGCTGTAAAAAGAGGGAAGGTTATATGGCTTCTAAAGAAGTTACAACCGAGTCTCTGGAAGGCGTGATTAAATTCGTTCCAAGTTCCGCATGCGCTACCCTAGGTATACTTCAACATTTAATACCCTTGGAACATGGCGGGCGGGGGCAACGGGGGCAACAGCCAGGGCCGGTGCGAAGGTCTCGCACCTCCTTTATTATAAGTCGGCAATGAATGCAGAAAAGGGGACACCCAGAACTTACCGCGGCTGGAGCGCTGTCCCGGAGCGCCACAGAGAGCGCGGCCGCGAACGGTTGGACGTGCGCGGGGCTTTTATGCCAATTAGCACAGAATACCTATACAATGTCAGCTCCTTAGAGGACTTATAGGGGGCGATATTGTTTGCTGCCGGGACAGCAACGGCGGGCGCGGCGGGAGAGAAATGATTGCCACCAAAAAGAGGGAGTAGGATGAGTGGAAAAAGTATCTAGATTGATTGGGATGGGGGATTCTCTCTGCTCTATGTCAGAGGAATGCCAAGTGTACTACATATACACCTATCTGTGAGGGACTTCAAGCCGTGCAGATATCGTCAATATCATGATTAAAGTTAGCTTTCATCCCAGCAAGTTGTTGGCGCAAGGCTCGCAGACAAGATAAAGGCTGACATATGCTGTGATTATTCGTACCTTATTCCACGCAGATTATACAGAAAGCAGCTGTTATCCCGTCATTATCTAGATTTATAACTCTATTGGGGCAATATCAGATAAGACTGCAATGTATATATAGACAGGTTAACGACATATGATATCAATTGAGAGGCAGCTCGTAGATCTGTTGGTCCTCCTGGTAGTACACCAATTCCGAATTGGTAAATCTTTTAGCACCGCAGAGTCGCCTTTATTGCTATACAACTCAAGACCAACCAACTGAAACACATCCCCGACCGTAAGGGGACTAAAACGGTTCACACCAACAGCACTGACTCATCAGGATCGCGGGATAACAAGTTGTGATGTAAGATTGCGCGCCAGCTGCCGGAGTCACATATCATCAACAAGGCTAAACCGTAGTACAGACGTAGATCTACCCTCTTTTGCACCCAGTACACCCTTCCTCGACCACTCACATCGTGTACCGGAACTAACAAGTCAGCTTAGACTCACCGAGGAAAACATGCGACCAACTTATCATGAAACGACAATGGCGAAAGGGGTAGCAAGTATAAATAAACTCACGTAAATGTTCTCAAAATCAGTGTAGTCCTGCTCGCCTAACAACTTGGCTTTCGCAACTCTATCTTCTTCCGTGAAACCCTGTTCGCGCAATAGCTTGTCTCGCCGGCGATTACGTAGTACAAGAGTAAGGCGCCACATGAGAATGACCAGGAATTCGAGACCGAAAGCGACAGCGCACCCTGTTGTGCCGGGGATATATCGCGGCTATGGTGCAAGTATCTATTAGTCTAGCTCATAAACCAGAAAAGGGACAATTATCTGCCAAGACAAGGGCTACCTACAGCATCTTTGTAGTTGAAAATCTGCGACCCGACAATATTGCCAACGCAATAACCGACGAATGTGAAAGACGAAGTAAGCGTGCGTTTCGTGCGTCCGGCGACGTTGGAGGGGATGAGCGTCCATGCTAGGAACAGTCCAATCACAGATGTCACCGTCATGACATAACTGGATGTTTCGTCAGGTTACGTTGATTGCAGTGATATTACGTCCAACACTCACCCTCCCCATTTCGTCCACTTAAACTGCGGTTCGTTCGGCAATAGCGACAAGATGATGAATCCGATGAACGGCGGAACCACAGAGAACATCATGAAATACCTTTCTTCGTTAGTCGGGCACGACGGACGGTATTGAATGAGTTTTGAGGGAACTTACATGCGCAGGTTCTTCCACCTACTGCAGACGAGGCCGATCACGACGAAGTATACGACGGAAATAACATTTCGAGGAATATCCAGCAAAATGACCTGCAGGTTACCTACCCGAAAGATCAGCACGACGTGCTACGTACGAGATCGAGGTTTTTGCGGCTCTGCACTGACTGAAACCAAAGCCGGTATTTATGATGGCATTGAAAGTCGTGAGACCTCCATTGGGTATAGAAGACAAGAAAGCATTGACACCCGCGAACCAAAACTAAAGCATAACTCAGCTCAGTAAGTGAGGACCTCAGATAAGTCATGAAGGCACTTCTACTCACGCAGGGATCAACTAGACATTCTCTGACTTGTTTCCACTTCCAAGTCTTCAGCCCAGTCCTATCATGCCCAGTGTTATTAGCTATGATTCGCGCATGGGCCATCTTCCTCTCCTCGGGTGACAACCAGCGAACCTCCGACGGGGTCCCTAGTAGGAAAAGGCACGTCGTTCCAGTGATAATGGTAAGACCACCAAGGTACTAGTGACTCATTAGAACTCGAGGTTCTGATCCTACGAATCGGCTGTGCTACCAACTCACGTAGGACATGTAACGCCAAGCTTGGAACTCGGGGCCGTGTGAAGACTGCGAAGAACCAATCCCGTAGAGAATCAGATTCGAAATGATGCCGAAGCCAGCGTTAGCGCTCTGGAAGACCAGGCTTCGTGATGCGTGCTCCCTAGTCGTGTACCTTGCGGAGCGTCAGCGCGATTCTCCTGATGCACGGGGCGAGGGCTATGGCGAAGTTACCATGATCCTATGATGAGGATAAAACCAGGTGAAATACAGCACTAGGTCAATGTTCAGCCTCTCCCTGCGTTACTTCATCACGCGATCTCTTGCTCACTTCGAATAGCCCTTGCAACGCACGCAGGGTGATCAAATGAGTGAAGTTCTGGGCGAATCCTATGCTGAGAACCACGATACCCCAGACGATCATGTAGCACGACAGCGTCCGCCCCATCAAGTACCTCTGGAGTATGAAATTGGACGGAAATTCGAATAGGAGGTACGTAATGTAGAATATGGTGGTCAGCCATGGGTACTGCTGTCCGACTAGCCCAGTGTCCTATTGAGATCAAACACCGAAGTCAGTGAAACCGCTATCTGTGACCGGAAAGCTACGCAGGGGCTTGAGATGGAAGACGTCGTGTGCTTGTAGGGGATATCTTACCTCTCTGAGACCAAATGTAGCCTGTATTCCGAGCGATGTTTTGTCGGTCTGCTGAATGCCGTAGCAAAGCCACATCAACGGAAGCAGGTACCGGTCGATCTTCCTTTTGAGTCTGTTGTACTCTTCCTCCGAGTACACTGGCACTAACACATAGTCGGTAACATACCGAGGACTTGTGACCGTCCTACGCACCTGCTACATCTTGTACATCACACTCGGCAACACTTGCCTTCTCGCTAGTTTCCAACACCTGCTTGTTCTCGCGAGCGTTCTCCTCGTAAAGAGTAGCCTCCAACGTTGGCTGTAATTCACTTGTCATTTTCGTACTATCGGGCTCTTGCGGCATCGTGTGCGAGTGTTTCCGAGTCTAGTGACCCATGTAGTGTATCACCATCCTTATGTCGAGAGCTGTCGAGTTCAGGACAGCTGACCTATATACATACCAGTATAGTTATACATTTGCGGGAGTGTACGGCCGCAAGATAGCCTGCTAGCAAAACATCCCTTCTAGATAAGGTCGTCCCGTTAGGCCAATCAAAAGTTGTATAGTTGCTAGGACCTAGCTTTATGTACCGTATCTTGCTTGGCTCATCAACGTTAAGCATCGCTATGGTCGTGCTTGGTAAGTATCGGGGTGTGGGGGAAGCGCATATATCAACAAGGGTCCTTATCTCTACGTAGTAGACGTCTATCATGCATGCATAGGTACCCCAAAGACGCCCATACAAAAAATGAATTGGGCAGGTGTATAGACGACGAGATGCAGTAGAGTCTGGGCAGGGTGCTAGGTAGCTATGTTATTAGTGTGGACGCGGATGGGCTATGAGGCCGGGGAAGACTGAGTCCGTCAAATTCAATAGTATACCGCATGACATTTGCACATCAACTCAAACTCAAATGGGTTCTCCATTGAAATGTCTCTGGAAAGCAAATAGAAAGCACCTGTCCGGAGGCCACGACGACTATGTGTAGCGCACAGGGGCGCTGGACGAGTAGATTGCCCTCTCCGGGTATCGACGTCGCACCGTACAACCGTGAAGGCGGATATGGACGTAAGAAGACCGAGCTCATGAGATGTGAATGCTTGCTTATGTATCACGTTGCCTCTGAAGTCGAGAATGCTCGACTGGAGCCGATACGGTGAGTGCGAGGTGACATCGCCCGCGTGTTCACTTATGGAAATTGAGATGCCAAAACCTCTGCGGCAAGTTGTACAGTTGCACCCAAAACGATAAAGTGCATGATGGGCAAAATTTTGCAGTGCAACTTGAAGTTTTGAGCCGCGGAAACAAATTAAGCAAGAAGTAGGTAAGTATAATTGTATCCATGATGCTGTACAACATACACGTGGGCTGACACTCCCACAAACAATCATGAGACTCACTCACCACTGGCATTGATGAGACTGCCTGTGTGCTGCTGTGAGTCTTCAGGCACAGAGGCACTAGAATGCATGCCTATAGTGCCCCACAACTCAGTGGAACCCCAGCAACTGTACAGTGTTATGTACTGTATATCTACTTAGCTACCGCGGTAACGGGTCGGGACCTACCTACTGTACCTACCTACTGTATTAATTAAGCTGCAATGTACCTTGCTATCAATGTTGAAGTTCCAGACCATCCTTTTCCAACATCAACATCACCACGCGCCATCATTCATCACGACATCAAACATGGATCCCGACGCATCTACTAATAATCTAGCAAGGGCAAGGGCCTATTATAACGATAAACAATATCCCAAAGCAGCAGCCATCTTCAAGCAGGTCAGCTCTTTCTCTAACCAATGTGTCTTCAGACCCAATCTCATCCTCTTCATCGTGTATCTCATTAATAGTTCATGCACTAACATAGAATTTCACAGATCGCAAACTCATGCGCCTGTGGCGTGCAGGCTAGAACATCACCGTGTTGTTGCAAATCTCTCGTGTCCGCGTTTGCAAACAGCGCCGTCGAGGCTGAACTTAGAAAGAAATGTATCTGCTCTGCTAAGTCCGATGTCCGCTGTAAAAATGCTGGTCACGTTGATGCTCTAGATGGACTGGCGGCTGTTCATGAGGCTAAGAGCAGTTTGGACACCGCCATGGTCATCGCTGAAGCCATGATCAATCTGGCGCCTCGCGAGCCCAAGGTATGCTATGCTTCGCCCTCATCAGGATAGATACCGAACTCCACACATGTTCCTGACCATGTGTCTCGAAGGGCTTTCTTCGCCTTGGGAGGCTTCTACGCCTTAAACGTTCGTATCGCCAGGCGTTCCAGACATACCAACAAGGGATCGAGATAGTGAGCAAGAAAAACCCTTCTCACCCGCTTCTCTCTGTAAGCACTATTATAGAACGTGGGATATGCAGCTGTTAACCCACCCTCTAGACTCTACGTCAGATGAGGGACAAGATCAAATACCCCGCCGTTGCTAAGGACCCTCTCCCGGTCATGCCTCTAGAACTGATCGCCATGATTTTGAAGTACTTGGATTTTCGATCGTTGTGGTAAATATGCATTTTCCTGGGTGATAGTACATAACTTACTAATCATGAAATACAGCCGCTGCTTAAGAGTTTCGAGAAGTTGGAAAAACCTGCTCACCACGAAAGACGCGTCAATTCAGTCGCTGTGGCGTATACAACACTTCGACCGCTGTACCAAGACCGTCCGTGTCCGTCCAGCCCTTCTCCAAAAGTATGCCGCCTATGCGGGGTCTCGGGTGACTGAACTCCGTATCAAAAACTGTCACCATTTTTGCATAGATGAAAGCGTGTTCCAGTGGATTGCGACTTGTCGCGGTCTGAAAACATTCAAGTTACAAGGATCGAAGGAAATATCGGACCTGTCTCTTATCAGTCGCACAATCAACCCATGTCTACCTCAACTGACCAGCCTCTACCTTGGATTCTACTCGCCCTTTCTGGAAGAGTTCGTCCACAAAATCGTCACCTCATCGGCCGCGACCCTTCAGGAACTAACTATTCTAAACTTTCCAAGTCGATTGACAAAGCGATTTGGGAGTACCGAGGTCGCGGTTTGGCCGGTGCTACAACGTCTTCGTACTCTTCGTCTCGGCGGTCCTCCGTACAAGGAGAAGGCCGTTTTTAACATTGTGAGTTTACTCCTCCATTACATTTGGCTTCGCTAACTTACACGCGACAGTCATCATTCATGTGGGTGTCTCCAAACGTGGAAGAAGTTTGGTTAGAGGGTGCGTATGTCACATTCCGGGAGGACCACGAACATCCGGACAATCCCTGGCCTCACTTGAAAAGACTGTTCGTAGGCCAGGAGGTCAGGTGGCAGCGGCTAGCCGATGCGCCATTCCCGATACCTTCTGAGATCGAGGAACTGCATCTTATGCACTGCGACCACATATTTTCCTTCCTGTCGGGTCCATTCCTGCAGAACCCCGACACGTATCCAGAGCCCAAGAACCTCCGGAAGTTCATTCTCCGCGACCGGGTCCCAAGCCGTGACGCATGGCCAGGGTATCTGCAGAGGTGGGTGCGACCTGGTCTCGAGTCAGGGTCTCTGAAGGAGCTCGGGATGATGTTCCCCAAACCACACCCATACTGGCTGAAGAGCTCGCAGCTCAAGTTCCTCAGTCTCAAGGGTCTCTCCCTCGACTTCGGCACGGACCCATTCGCTATTGACGAGGCTCTCTCCGACCTCCTTGACCGCTTCCCCAACCTCGAGGGCCTAGATATCGCACAGGAACCCTTCAGCAACGCCGCGCTGGCTAGGGCTGTCCAGAAGGGTATCAAGATCATCTACCACCGCGGCGACTACCACAAGCGGACCGAGGTCCGGGAGTGGGCGCTCGAGAAGCACGGCTCTCGCGTCGTCGAGGGCGACTATATCCTCAACTCGCCGATATACTTACCTGACGAGAGGTATAAGGATTTTTATTAGCCGCCGGAGTTAAATTTGGCGCTTGCTTTCTTGTTGATTTCAACTAGTAAATCTATAGAGAACAGACAAAGGCTTTTGGAGCATCCGGTGGCACCCCCGGGTACCTACCCGTCCCGGCGAAGAAATTCTACGAAATGGCCCTTAAGTCTTATTCTCACAAACGGACACCAAAAGACCCTAAATACCTGCAAAAACCAGTAGACTCGCGACAAATTCATCAAACAAGAAAATGGGCCTGTAACTCAATCATTGAGAATAGAGACTGGGGGAAAGGACAAAAAACACGAAACAAGCAACAAAAAGCGGCGCATTTGGATATGATTGATTCAGAGGATAGATCAGCAAGCGAGCAGGCTAGTTGCGTGATTTGGGTAGTCTCTTCTTCACCGGATAGGTCACATCAACAAAGGCAGCGGCGCACAAGAAGTTGAAGTTGAAGTTTGTTAGACCATGTAGTTCTAGTTCTAGTTGTAAGTACTTCAGTTTAGTTCTCGATACCCGAAATGATAAATATTATATTTTGCGATAAATAGCGAGTTTCAAATCCGTACTACCTGCCGGTGCTTGGCCTGTACACCTTACTTCTACAGAAGCCTGGACTGAAACTACCTGTAGGTGTCCGAATATCTATCTACTCAATCATTCATGAATCAATGCAGCAGTGAAAGTGAAGAGTAACTACTTTCCAAGCACCAGAAGACGCAATATAACAACAACAAAGAAAATAATGTTATTATGTACCTAAAGGTAGATAGGTACGAACGAGCCAACGCTCGCTCGCCCGTACGTATGTCGGGTATATATGCCCGAGAATGCCTATATGGACATAAGAAAGTATGCATGTATGTACCCCTGCAAGCAAGTATGTAATGTATGAATGTATGCATGAATGACAGTAAAACCACCACACGACGATCCGATATGCAGAATGCAGAATGCAGGATGCAGGATGAGATGAGATGAGATGAGATGCATAACAAAAAATGCAACGCCGACACCCCCAAGTTCGCCATTCAGCCAACCAACCATTTAATCCACCCCCCTCCCCCTAAACCAACCAACCGGCCAGATCAGGAACCAGCCCAACGACCAAACTCCGACATGGTCCAGACTAGGTACCGACTCACCGCGCCGGACTCTCCACCCCGCCGACATTCCCGGTAATCAAACCCTGCAGTTCCCATGGAGACAGGGTACTCCGACGTCTCGAGGCCGCTTTGCTCGTTGTCCCTGTCCGGGGGCCGCGTCTGGTGCGCTTTGGCACTTTCAGGGTATTATTATCCTCTTCTTCATTCCGATCTCCATTTCCAATCCCGTTTCCATTGTCATAGGGGTTGCTGATCTCCACACCCGGTGTACTGGCGGGACTGCGGTTGTCGTGACTATCCGCGCCCTCATATCCAAGCGCAAGCTCATCGACCTCATTCTTGTTAAAGTCGCCACGACTCCAGCGGCGTCTGGGTCCTTTCTTGACCGGGCTCTTCACGGGACTTTTCACGGGAGCCTTCGCCCGATCCCGCTTAACAGGGTCAACATCCTCCCCAATAGACATCTGGCTTTTCTCTTCTTTCTCTGTCTCTTCCTCTATTCTTTCCTCGCACATTTCTGCCTCCTTCTGATACGTCCCCCCACTCCTTCTCCCCCGTCTCCTCACAGCGCGGAGCTTAGCCCTTACGCGAGCGGCGTCCGCCTCGCGTTCCGAGGCGGCCAGTTTCGCCGCAATAGTCGCCATGTTCAAGGGACTCTGTTGCTGTTGCGCATGGGGACGCCGTGGTAGGCGGGACGAAGATGAAGAAGAGGCGGAAGTGGTAGCGGGTGGTGGACGAGCCGGCGAGCGCCCAGCACTATGGGCTCGCTTAAGATCTGATGAAGATGAGGTTGAGGTTGAAGTTGAGGATTGGGCTGATGCGTTCCGCTGCTCAGGTTCCGTTGCCGCTTGTTTTCGTTGATTTCTGGTTGTGGTTGTAGTAGAGGTGGAGGTGGAGATAGCAGTGGCGGTAGTAGCCATAGTCTTAGAGTTGGTACGAGTAGGAGTGACATCAACCTCTGCATCAACAACAACAACAACCATGCGTTTGGCCTTCTGGCTAACCGCCGGAGAAGAAGTCTCAGCTGCCTTCCTCGCGCTGGACCGTGTAGTTCTAGTCTGCACGAGTGGCTGTGGCGGGGCGTTCTTAACACCCCGACTTCGCGTAGTAGCAGCAGGACTCCTTACGCGTTGCTCCGTGCTTTGGGCCGGCGATTTCGAGAATAAGTTGCGATTCCGCGCGGGTCTCTCGCCCGACTTGCCGAACAAGGGGCTATCGTACGAGGCAGTATAGCTCGAGAGCGCGTCATCGTCATCGACCTGCGGCTGCGGGGACTTGGTCGATATTTTCTGGCTAGGAGATGCCGGCTGCGGGGTAACCTGACCGGTAGTGGCGAGATCCCGGGTGTTCTCCTCGACGATAGTAGTGAAATCCCCAGCAGGTCTCTTGTAGTATGGCGAGTTATTATGCGTAGTAACGCCTGCGCCCCTGTTCCCGGATGAGTACGAGTCTTTCAGCGGGCTGAGCTGAGGGGGTTCCGGCAGCGGAGAGGAGTCGATCGAATCGGAAGTTGTGGACATCTGGAGGATTTGCACGTTAGGCTCTTCGACGTCTAGATCATCAATGTCGAGGTTGTCGTCTTGGGAGATGCTGCTTGAGTCAGAACCCGAGTCCTCTGCGTCGTCGTCGTATGAGGCAGGCACTAAGCGTAGAGAGTCGGGGCTTCGTGATGCGAAACGTCGTGGTTCCGGTTGTTCATTTTGGTGCTGATATTGGCAGGCACCCGTCTCTTCCTCTTCGTCCTCTTCTTCTTGGACACACGATAACCTCAATCTAATAGGTTTTACATTTGCGGTCTCCTCAACATCGCAGACGCGCACGGGGCTGAGCCGCAAACTCATCTGCAGGTCCTCCATATCAACCGATTTGCCGCTCGAGACCATACGTCTGCGCCAGCCATCGATCATGTGCACGGCATCCTTCCATCGGGCTTCCATGGTTTCCAGACCGGCTCGTAGGCGGGTGATAGCCTCATCGCGGACTTCGACTTCCTCAATAGGGACGAAAGAAGGGTTGGTGAGGATTGATCTCAGGTGCTCGACGATAGCTTCGAGCTCGGCTGCAAGCTCCTCGGCCGACTTCTGGACCGGTTGCATAGCGAGGGCATCGGGAACATAGGTGTTATGGTCGTGTCCGTGACCGAAATTTGTATCTCGGTCTAGCCCGCTCATCTCACGCAGTCCGTCGACGGTACGTCGGAGTAGCGTGAGTAGGCCCTCATTCTCCTCGCTCAGGCCCTTCGCCAGCTCGGTTAGGAACCCGTTCGTTTCCATGCTGAGGGTATACCCTTCGTTCTTGGTTGCGCCGACGGGCATGCCCATGGCGTTGTCCCCTTCGCCACCGAATTCGCCGGTGACGCTGATGGTGATGATGTCGCGGTTCCTGGCTCCACCGCGCACACGGCCGGCATCGGCGACGGCTTTCTTCAGGCTATCGATATGGCGATCACGTTTCCGCACCTCGTTGGCGCACGCGCTGCGTGTCTGCACTACGAGGGACTTCATCTTGGCCATCTCTTCCTTGAGCTTGTAAATTCCCTGCTCGGCCGTCTTTAGCTGCGTGCGTAGGGCACGCTCGGTGGCTTCGGCGGTGTCCACTCGCCGCTGTGTGTCGATCAGCTTCTCCGCCTGGCGACCGAACTCGGTGGTCTGTCGCTGGTAATCGGCACGCAGTGTGCGCAGTGTGGAAGACAATGATTCGCGGTGTTCCGCATCGCGCTACAAGAGAGCAACTCGTGTCAGCCCGCCATCCTGATATATTTCAACTATGACTCTGCGGGGAGGAGATATATGTGATGAAACACGTACATCCCGTCTCAAGATGAGGTCATTCACAACGCTGATGATCCGGCCCATGGAAGTCTGAAGACCACCATCGCTACCTTCGGGGTCGGCGAAATCGATAGTCTGGCCATCGCGTAGTAGACCGCGGGACAGGAGCTGGTTGTTGATGTACAGCGACGCTGTGCGCAGGTTCTCCGGGTCGATCATTTCGGGTTTGATTTTGTGTCGAGTGTGATTGCGAGTCGCAGTGCTCCGGCTTAGTTAGTGTGTCTGTTCGGGCTGGTGACGGTATAGGTGCTGTAGAGTGTCGGTGGTGACAGTGGCACGATGTGCATTCCCGGACTGCACGGCCAACTGACCCAACCCGTCAGCACCTTGCGCAATTGCTAGGTAGCGTTACAGATGTACGAGGTAGTCAAATCATAGACAGGACAGCGATATCGTGACTTTCGATAGCGCTGTTTAGACATCAAAATTCAATCGATTGTAGGGTGTCGGCTCAATCAAAATGTGAATTGGATGCCAGACAGGGGAAGTAATATCTATGGAGAAAGGAAAAGTCAATACAACATACCTGCCGCATTGGTTGGTTGCTATGCGGGGGCCGAAAGTAAACAAATGCCCACGCACCATGCCCACGCACCGTGGGGCAGGGGTCTTCCCCTTCCCCTTCTTCCCCCTTCCCCCTTCCCGCGCACTGGAACTACACACAGACCACGCTGACTGCAGCATAAAACCTGCCAACGCTAACCTACCCCGTAAGGGGTCCTGTAATGACCCTCCCTGCACGTGGTGCTCACGCCACCGCCAACTCCACGGCGCGTTCACGTGTCGCCCTTTAATTGATCAATCCGCGTCCCGACCGCCGGAGGGCCAGCCCGTCTATAGCAAATCTTGTCTTACGAACTCCCGTGACGAAATATCACCGTGGCAATTGCCCCCGACCCCACACGTAGCTATGCAACCAGCCGCAGTCGTGCATGCGTGCTGATGCACGGATATCTTTTATCAGGGCATTTATGAATATGTAGGGGCAAGGGTTGGATCATAAGAGGAGGCATCGTGTCATCTGAGAATTTCCTTGTTTCTGTTGCATTTTCTTATTTCTAGGTACCTAAATTAAACTGTATCATGCAGATTCTCCTCTTCCGGAGTCTCCAGCCCGCCGCGAATCCGCCGATGTGCTTCCACCTTTTCGGCTTCTGTTACCTGCGAGGCATCCTTGGGCATATCGGGGGTGAAGTGTTTTACGTGTGGTGAGTGTCCAACCGACATACCCGCTCGGATCTAGAGGTTCTATTAGCATGTGAGGCCTGTAGCTGGGTAGTGAACATCTTACCAAAGTCTCTAGTGCACTATTGGAGTTGTCGACGAGGTCTTCGTCGTACAGCATTCTGCCTGGCTCAAACAGGACCACGATGGTGCTGCCGCCAAACTTGAAGTAGCCGAGCTCCTCGGCACGCCTGACATGCTCTCCCTCCTGACGAGTGATGACCGTGCTGCCTACCATCATGGCGCCTACGCAGATCACCATCACACGGCCGTGCTGCTCCGAGTCGATCGGGCAGATCACCCGCACGTTCTCGCCGTAGACATCGAGAGCTGATCGGATAGCCATAGGATTGACTGTGTAGTACTCGCCTTCGATGAGCTTCGGCTTGCATAGGATTCCATCCACGGGGATATGGAATCGATGGTAGTCCTGAGGAGCGAGCCGGAAGATGCCCAACGATCCATTCTCATACCGCGGGACATCTTCGGGATACGCATCGCCAAGAAGCCGTTTGATCGAGAACTCCCGACCTTTGATCCAGATCTTGGTCGCCGAGTCAACCGAGTTGAAGACGACGGAGCGGCAGTCGGCCGGCGATACGATGATGTGCGGATTGTCTGGCGCCGAACACGGCCGAGCCCCCGGTTTCAATGCCCGGTAGAAGAATTCGTTGAAGTTTTTGAACTCCTCCACCGGGCGAAAGACCTCAGACATGTCGAGTTGATGGAACGCAATGAAGGGTTCAATCTGCGATTTGGAGGCTGGGTCGTCATATTTCTTGCCCTGCTTGATACTCATTCCCTTTAGAAGTTTACGAACTGCTTGACGTTAGTTAATGGACTAAAACCGGATCGAGCGAAAATCATACTCCTCTTGTTTTCCATGTCTTTCGACTTGAGGCCCTTGTACAGAAGACGGATGCCCAGTCGCACGTAGACACTCATCTTTTCCTCATTGATCTGGCCCGTCAGGCGATCTTGCACTAAAATATTGGCTGAATTGGCTCCGAGCTTATAACCGCCATAGGAAATTTTGGTCATGACTTTAGAGTACCATTTCCTCTGCGCCTGGCTAGCCGTGACGAAACCCCCCATCACGAGTGAATCGACCTGCCGCCAGTCTTGGCTGGCGCATGTGGCGATATGCGTGACAATATCGGCATCATTCCGCTTGTTGAGGCGTGGCTGGTGACAGATGGGGCACTCTCGAATCTCTACGACGTGCTCCTCGCCGCGGTCGACATTGAGATCATCTTTGTCTAATGAATCGCCCTCTTCGCCAGGTTTATCAAGTTCAGGAACCGTAATTGTTGAGGCGCCCGACTGTGTGCTCTGGACACTAGGCTCATCAGCACCGAGACTGAATGAGCCATCCTCGGAGGGCGAGGTTTGGCCATTGGATTGGCCCGGCACGTGGAGCAGGCTCTTGACTTTGTCGGCATCAGGAAGCATATTCTTCACCTTCTCGCCAAGAGCCACCGGTGCGCTCTTTGCCTGTAGCTGATCTTCTAAGCAAATGACGGCTTCGTCCATGGTGAGCTCGGCTTCGCCATTCGCCGCTTTGTGGGGGAATCTCTGAAAAAACGAATCGATGGTTGATTCACGCAGTGTAGAGCCTAGAGTATCCAGCATCGTAGTTAATTCGACCTTGCTGATCTCACCACTTTCGTCGGTGTCGTATTGCTTGAGCATAGCTCGCCAAAATTGCTGCCGCAAAGCTGGATACGGCATATACTTGGCACGAATGGTTAAAACTGGGTTGTGCTTGGCTTCCCACTTCTCGAGGTTCTTCATTTTTAATGGGATTGAAAAAGTGTTGAAATCATTGCCTTCCATCTCACTAACATCTGATTCGCTGCCCGTGCTCGTGTTTAAGTTTGGCAGCTGATCGGGCGGCTGTAAGCTTGAACTCGGTACAGAAGTAGGGGTGGGCCTGGACTCATTGCTGCCATCAGTCTGTGTGAGTGCTAAAGCTGTGCTGGGATTCTTGGACAGAGCTGGTCGTTCTTTAGTCAGACTCTGGGTCGAGGTGGACCTCGACAAGCCAAGCCTCGCGAACCGTGACTTCTGGGTTGGCACATACTCGGCTGGCTCCTTGAGATCATACAGCCCGGTCTCAGGGTTCGCTTGAGGGCTTTTCTCCATAATATCCTGCACGGCAAATGATGTAGAGGCGATGAAGTCATTCCCTGAGATCTTGTCGCGGTCGATGACGGTAAAAGCGAACGAGTAGGCCTGCTCATGGTTCTGTACTTGGAACAACATCTTTTCATTAAATACGGGGTTCAAATTGTGCCGAACAACCCTGGTCCGATACGTTTTTTTACCAAGGGAGGCTACAACGAAGGGATCCATGTCGAATCCAGTCTTGGTGAAGTTGGACTCAGGCGGCAGGTCGGTGATGTTGCAAATTTCAAGGAACACCAGTCCAACAACATCACTGCCACCGTTGGAGAACTGATAGGGATTCCGTCTCTTCTTGCGTTTTAACCCCTTGATTCTTAGTCTCCTCTTCCTCTTCTCAATTGCTTCAGGTTTGCTCGGGTCCTCATCTTCAGGGGTTTCGTCGTCATCAAGCATCTCATCGTCGTCATCGTCATCGTCTTGGGAGTTGTCGGTAGCGTTTCGAGTGAGTGGAGGGGGTGTCGTCGTCCCTGGCTTGGATGCAGCGGCTGGCCCTAGCATCGGCGTCAATGTAGGAGTGGGATTCCGAGAGCTGGTTTCAAGTAGAGATGAAGCGAGGCTCCTCAGCTTCTCCAAAACCTGGGCGTCGGATGCGTCCTTGTCCGTCGAATCGAACAAATTGAATTGCAGAAGGACCTCGCCAGACACAGCGTTGGACTTTTTGCCTTTCTTTTTGTTCTTCAACGGGTACCACTTTGGTTCTTGTTCCGTCTTGTCGTTGGCGAAGATCTCCTCCAGCGCCAAGTCGAATTCGCCTAGGTAATCCTTGCCGAAGCGATCTTTGTCCCAGCAATTGCAGTCGAGAAGCAGGTTATCGACGCCGGCGATGGGAATGGTGCAGATGACGTTCCATTCTGGGTTCAGTGTTTTTGGTACGCAGTGGGTAGTGAATTTGGTTTCGCCGCAACTCAATTGAAGGTACTAGTAGCCGGTAAAACAGTTAGAGTTGTTTTGCGAGGAAGAAGCTTAATTATGGCCATGGGCATTGGTTCCCACGAGGCGAGAGGGCGACTTACAGGGTCCGAGGTACCTCCACGATCTTTGGCAGCCAAATCTCTCGCCTGTAGTAGGACATGGTTAGCTGCCTGGATCTTCCAAGCGGAACAAGGTTTGCCGGGCTCCCAGCTTCCAACATAGCAGTCAGACTAGGTGCTTACCCGAAGGACGACAATCTTCAAGGCTAAGCCAGTATCCTTTGCATTGGTAGGTTCTCCCTTCGCTGAACGCAGAGGGCTCGAGCCACGGCTGGTTTTCAGGCGCGACGGTATGATGCGGACCATATTGAATGCTGCACAGCGAGTGTGATACGAAAGCTAGACGATGCAGGGTAAATATATGAAGGGGTGAAGGAAGTAAGGAGGCGGCGGGAATGCAGCGATACGGGTCGTGCCGGTCCAGTAGGTAGGTACCTAGGTAGGTAAGTCGAGTGATGTCGTTCAGCCTTTAGGCGGTGCTTCAAGTAATGATGTCAAGACGGGATGACAATGGCCCATGGACGCGGGCCGGGATCTGCGTCTGGTTTCAAGCAATCAAGTGACAAGAGTTAAACTAGCTCCGCGGTAAGCAGACAAGTGGATGAAGCCAACAGGTAAAGGAACAGGCCTGTCTATAGGACAAGGAACGTGGAATACGGTTAACACATATGGCAGAAGAACAACACCTGAACCATTCGGATTCCTGTGTAAGGGGAGTATTGGCAATTTGTGTGAGACCGTGGTACGGAGCTGGCTGGAGCTGGCTGGACCTTGGAATCGAACTTGGCACTTATTTAAGGGGCGTGCACAAAGCAGGCGGAAGGGCAATGCAACCTTGGATGGAATAAATAGGAGCGAATAAATCAATTCAACTTGGAGACGGACGGACGTAGGGCTTGAAGCGGCGCAACCACAAACGGGGTAAAAGAGAAAAGAGGTCGAGAGACAATCAAGAACGGAGCTCTACAAGGTGCAATTGAAGTCGTCATAAGAATAAAGTTGGGCTGAATATGCAAAAACACAACGGATGCAACGTCAATCCAATGCAAAGAATAATGCTCCTGCTGAGCGTGTTGATGCCAAGTGTTGCCTTTGGTGTTTGGCGGGGGAGAGACGTCGTCACAAGCTGAAGCTCACAAGGGACCTGGCCGTCTTGGGGTCCTGTTATTGGGTTCTTGGGATCTCAGTGCGTACAAATGCGAGTGAGGGCTTGAGATTGGGCGGAGGCCTTGGCTGATTTCAATGGCCATCGAGATCGGGAATCGGGGTTTAGGGTCCTAGAGGGCGCTAATGCAATAGCGGTATAATCATGGTGGGGTATTATTCCATACCTGCCTCGTGTACATTTCCGGCAATAAACTGCGTGATTAACTACTCGTGCTAGTATAGGTACCTACTGAAGCTACGAGGTATATTGTTGACTTACTATACACGTATTGTATACAACATACCAGGTCTTTGCCGAATTGCGCTTCAGAAATAGAGGTATAAGCTCTATGAGGCGGGGAGCATTTGCGTGTAGAGCTGACGATGTTGAGAATAATAGTGGGTGACTGACTTTCCTAAAAAGGAAGTAATCATTACCCCAAAAGGGGTGAGACCAGGGGTGAGACCTTCCCCTCTCTTGTCCTACACCACCCTAGGTATGTCTCACTAGGTACCTACCTACTGATAGACACAGCCCTGGAGGTCACTAGACACCATTATGCTTGTTTCAAGTCTCCCCCTCCCCACCCACGAATGGGACCGTTCCTCAACATGTCGCTCTGCCCTTGTTGTATCCCGAACTGACCATCCCATCCATCCCAAGCACCAACCACGGCTTCAATAGGTAGGACCCATCAACAGCCGACATGGACAACGACCGACATCGAGAAAATGCCGAACACCCATCATATCACTCACTACCTAGGTTTAACCAGGCGAGCATCGGACTACTACAGCCGCCAGCTTCGAACGGTAACGACCATCTGCCGCGCTCTCCTCTTCACGTCAAATCGCGCTAAGAAACCACATCGGAATCATTGCGTAACTTCGAGTCTTCCGAGATATCCGCTGAGCTTGTCCACACTATATCGGGCTCGGCACCTACGTAATACAGTGTACCTACTCGCGTGATGGTGCCGTACACACGAGTACATATAGGCACACTGGCTACTATAGGTTGGCTACTATAGGTAGGCTAATAATAGCAATACTACATCCTACCTTTACCTACCTATCTGGGTAGGAAAGACTCCAGCTCTGGCGCACCTCCCATTATCAGCCCTGCGGGTTGCATCCGAGATTTCCGGCAGTGTGGCTCTCGGCAGACCCGGCTCGCGCGGCTCCGTTCAGGATCGCCGCCGGGGTTAGGTGAATGGATAGCCTCTCTGAAATGTTTGTTTTCATCGGCAACATAAGAACTCACACCACCAATCTTCTCCCCGTAGAGTATCTACGATAAATATGATGAACCGTGGTGATATTCGTTATCTTTCATTATATCTTCAAATGTCCACCAATGTGTACCAGATGTCTTCATGTCTTACCCATCTAACCATCATCTATTATCTAAGTGCTAAAGATATGTTCAAAGTGCCCACCATCATTTATTGATCAAATGAAAACCAGAACGCCTGTACCATGCAACAAACTGTCGAAACCCAAAGTGACTTTATATTTACGCTGCAGCTTAAACTTGCACACGGGCAACAGCGACGGAGGCGGTAGCGACGTAACGAGGCACCGCCGTCTGGCTTGACACGCGGCGCCAGAGGTTAGCCCGCGGGTTGAAGAGCGCCGGGAGACCCTTGCCGGCGGTCTTCTCCTCATCCTCCTTGCGGATGCGCTCGATTTCCCGTTGAATATCGGCGAACGTATCGAAGGGGATATGCGCAATGTTGTTCTCGATACAGTACTCTTCCAGCCGCAAGCCGCGGCGCGCGAACAGCACATCGGCTTCCCGTGCCGCGGGGAGATCCGACACGCCATCGCCAATGAATACAATGAGCGGGATTGTGCCGTCCTCACATGTCATCTCGGCCTGGCTACGCGCCTCCTGCACTGACAGCGCCTTGTCGTGGCCTAGCTCGTTGTCGTGTCTCCAGATTGGCTTCCACTCCGACCCGTCCTCGGCGATTTTGGCCTCGTTGGCAACGATGTTGATTTGGGCGGACTGTTCTTCGCCGAGGAAGGTATCGAGGACCCGTCGAAGGATGGGTTTCAGACCGGCCGAAATAACGTTGAACGGTATCTTATTATTGATGCAGTACTCGTGAAACTTTCGGAAGTCGGGGTCTATATCAAGGTTCTTCTCCATGATCTGGAAGCCGTCGTCGAATGGCACGTTGAGGGATCCCCACATCTCCTCTGATACCTCGCGGAACGAGCGCTCGCCGGTCTTGATCTGTTCGTCGAGTATTTCCCTCCGCTCGCTACCACAACCGAGGTTGTCGAAAAGGACGTGGCCAGTGTCTTGCATGAAGATTGTTCCGTCGAAATCAGAAAAGCAGATGATCTTCCTCTTCTTGCTGCCTGCCCCATTGGCAAGGTTGGCTGGCGGAATAGCGGCAGGCATGTTGACGGCGGCAGGCGAAGATAGATTGCAGTTCGGTAATAAGAAAGCTATTAAGGTAGGTATAGTATTGTTTGTTGCTATACCCTGTGAGGAGGTAAGAGGAAATATTAAGTCGTGCCGAAGTCACAGATTTTCTTGTCCGAGCATTGTGAGATGGATTGCCACTGAGACTTATACTCGAGTGGCATGGCAAGTCACAGAGCAAGTGTGGGAACTAGCACCAAGCACTAATCGATGTGGCAGTGCCTTGATACGATTTTCAGGACCGCAATGACGAGTGTCCACACATCGTCGACTTCTAACGCATAGCGCATACGTACTTGTAAACGGACTAGGGGTTGTTCGGGCACACTCCATTCCAGCTCACAAATCGAGTGAAGCGGGTCCGGCAACAGACAACGACGTAAGACTACAGTAGGTAGGTAGTGTTTTTTTTCTGATCCCGCTATCACCGCAGTGGCGATAAGTCAACCGTTCATATTCTCTCAAACTGAGCGTGCAAGCTAATTATCGAGCATCAGTCTTCATGCTTTGTTCGTCTGCTGAGAACCGCTTACATAGGATTCATCCTTGAGTCACGTTACTATTCTAGGCCAACGCCTAGGCACATCGAGAGTTATAGGTGCTGACAAAACAGTGCTATCCAACAGTCTAGACCTCTCTCTTATCCAAAATTGATACCCTAATAGGCCATGATCTTCGCGATTTTCAAGGCTGGTTCGATTTTTGGTGGCGCCGGTTCAACGTGAATCGATTTCATCCTATGCATAAAAGTAAACAATACGTTGTGGTTGAGCATCTTGAACCACCAGTAAAGCCACGTGTATGCGACACCTAAAGAAGTAAACCGGCTTTAACCAGCGCAAGATGCAGACCATCACATACCTACTAAGGCACGATGACGATGCGCACAACAGTATCGTGTAAGTTGCAAAATAATTCTACGTAGGTAGGTATGTACCAACCTGAAAGACGCCATAAAATAGGGCCGGAGTAGAGTAGTGACGTCACAGGGCCGACCCCGCGGTAGGTACTATCTCTTATCTTGGCTCAGGCATTGGCTTGTGACCGCGACCGATGTAACCTTATCATGATCACAACACGGTGAACACAACGTCACTAGCGCTACAAGCTCGCAGGAACTCGTGAGAGCCGCAAAACTCTTATGCGAGACTAATGGATAGAAAGAAGAAATTTATTGCAGCAAACAAGACGTCCATAAGTTGAGGCCAGACCACCGCAGATCAGGAAGCGGGGTTATCACTGAAAACGCCACCGTGCAGATTAGCGGGGTCATCCCTTGGAATCTTCTTCATCAACGAGGTATGGCGTCGCTATCGTGAACCTGAGCATCCCGAGTTATCAAGCCCATTGGCCTTTTCCTCCCCGCGGACAAGTAAGAATTAAAAGCTGAAACACGATAATTTTGTCAATTAGTCTCATTTGGCCATGCCGTGATGATCCGATTAAACTAATCTAGTACTGATAAATGCCGAGTGTAAGCGCGGGGGTGAGGTGCTGTTTGCTGTTACTCTGGGGATTCGTACCCCACAAGCGGCGGGTACAATTATTACACAACTTTGGTGCTTGTGTCTTAGATCTATTATATGCTTGGCTGGCGGGTGCTACCGTTGAAGCAATGTCCCAATACCCACGTGAAATCACACGAGACTTACATCAAACTGTTTTAATCGCTGGATTATGAAAAGATTACAAAACCGCAGCAACTAAGTGTGGCCCAAGTAGATTGAAATAGTCATTTCACACCGGCTAAAATCACTCAACATATCCTTACAACAAGGTGTGACCACGTCTACCCGCTCATAGGCATGTGCTCACACATTAGAGAGAAGGAATTGAATACACTTCTTTCGCAAAATCTATATAGGAAAAGGGCACGTCGAGGGTTTAGTGGCATACCTTTCATAGCATGGAGCTCCTAAGAAAAATGGTAAAAGAAACTACTAGCATTAAGTAGTTAGACGTATCAATGTTTACGAGTAGCGTATGTAGACATACGACGGGTTCCCCTCAGTCCCGGTAGATCTCAAATCTCATATCCAATGCTATATTCGGTGAGCACAGAAATCCAGTATTTGGACCTTGGCGACTAAGGATCACCTTGGGGTGAGCTTTGCTGCCTTGGTATCATGAACATCAATATCAACTTTCTCTGCAAAGTCCAACCCCCCTTTAATGACAACGAGATCATCGTTCCGCGCAACAATGACCTCTCTTCGGCAAACAGCGATGACGATCGACCTCGATCCTGACAGCCACTCGTGAGGCACAAAAAAATGCCTAGAGTAAGACACAGTGCCTTTCTTGACAGCTTCTAGATCTGCGGAAGCGACCCATGATTGATTATCTAGGAATAAAAGATGACCACGGTCATCGAGTTGAATAACGTGGGCTATGCTAGTCCCCAAAGCCGATATTTGCGATTCCTGTATTGGAGCAAGAACTTCTGACTCAGCCGGTATTTCCTCATTCTCGTTTAAGAGCCTCAAGTTTGCCGGCGAACTTTGATTCGTGTGTGGTACTCCGCTAATGTCGAGAAGGTGGAGGCCGCAGGTCCTGGCGGATCCGTTGAGCTCGGAGAGCTCTATAAGCAGGGCTTGGGTTTTGAGCTTAGACACATATGTTCTAACAGCCTTCAACTGCAACCCTGCCAAATTGATGCTTATCGGGGAAACAGAAACAATTTCCCAGTTACTCCATGCGAGTACGCGTACCGTTTCTCCATCCATACAAATTACATGTTCAGGAGACTGCGGGTGTTGAGCCCACATCCGGATACCTGCAAGGGTGTTGTTATATTGGCGGACATTCTTTACATGTCCGTCGATACTCCACAGATGATCTGATTCGCGAGTACTGAGAATAAAGTGCCCGACGGCTTCGTTGTGGAGGACTTGGACAATCGAACCGCTTGAGTCTAACCGAGAATATAATACCAATATGTCCGGTGCTGTGTTAGAATCGCTTAGTCGAATTTGCTTTGCGGTAATCATGTTGGAAGCGTCGACGCTCATTATACACTGCTGCCTTTGCCACCAGATGAGAAATTTCACAGGTGATTTGTGCTTGTAAATTTCCCGGATCGGCGATGCAGTTTTCAGACTAAATAGCACAACGGACCCATCGTCTTTCCCGCAGAACGCTACTTCTTCCCTAGCATAAAGGGCGATGACCCTGATTTTGACATGGGATCCGACTGTAGCCATTTCGACGATAGAAGTAGTTGTCCCATCACTGCTGTCGTCGCCTCCGTAGTCCCTGAGCAGTACTGCAGGTTCCCATACATTGCATTGGGGCCCTCTAATATCCAAAAGCTGGAGTCCGTCTCGGCTGAATTCAAGCTGCTTCACAAATAACTCAGATGCCTTGACTCGATAAAGCATCTTCAACGTTTCGAATTCGTATATTTGTATGATCCCGAATCCAGCACCGCCCGCTAGGAGTCGACCGTCAGGGCTAGCAGCCAAAGTATGGCAATTAGCACGTAATCTAGTTAGTTCAAGGTCACCAAATGGGTTAATCAAAGCAAGTTCGCCGTCTAGATATGATGCTGCCAAGAGTTCGATCGTCGAAATTGGATTGAAAACCATCGAGGTGACCATATGCGTGCACGTTTCACCATCGGGCTTTTTTTTACCGCAAGTACCATAGCAGATGTCCTCATCCAGGTCCCAGAGTACGATAGGCATGCCAGTATATGCTGCGGCCAGCATGCGATGGCTTACGGACAGCGTTACGGCGCAAGGCTGTCGCCGCAGATCGCCGCTCAAGTTACTCCAAGGTCTGTCCAATTGCGGGATCCCGTCGCTGTCTATATCCCAAGATGTTATCGTATTCTTTGCTGAGGCAACAAGCAAAGTGCCACCGTCAAATACCATGGCATTCGGCCGAGGCGGTGACCGGGCACTAAAGACAATAACGCCAGTGCGAATATTCCAGACGCGGACGAATTTCACCCCACAAGATGCTAACAAATCTGTTTTCTGTCTAGCGTGTAGGATTTTGACGGCTTCACCATGCCTGAGAACTTTGTATTCTTGGCATGAATTTGAATGGTATAGATAGATTGAGCCGTCGGCCAGTCCCACGGCGAAAAAATCATCCCCGTGGCATACCACACTTGTCTGACTATATTGGTACTGAATTGACGTCAATCGATCGTCCCAGCATAGGGTTGATAACCCGATGACTGAGATTTTGCGGCCCGTAATCCCGATCTGGTGGATTGTGGAATCCCGAGGGCAAAGGGGCAAAATAAGTGAGTAGATCGCTGCTGGATATGTAATTAATACACGGGAAAATTTTGCTGTTATGCGCATTAGGTCGAAGGCCCATCCCTTGATAGAGGTCATTTCCCTGTCGAGAGGTGAGCGCTCCACGGTACACTTCTTGTAGTAAGCCCGCAGGTATTTTGAGGCCCGTATGAGTGGCATCAGGTCGTTCCCCAATGCAATGGCTTCTATCCAAGACAGGATATTGGAATTCAATAATTGACCAACAAGAACGTATAGCTCAACATCTCTGGGATCGGCTTTGGATAAGTGCCAGAAGACAGAATGGCATGCATACGACGCAAATGCAGATCTTCTTGCTGTCAAGTCTGTACCAGGTATGCGTCGGCCAGTGCGGGGGGGTTTCATCTCCTCGTTGACGAGATATTTCAGGCAAACTCTTGCTAGACTGGCATGTCCTTGAATTATATCGACTGCAAATTCTGAAGTCGTGCCGCCAAGGAGGTATTCTTTTGCAGTCCCATGAACAATTTGTACTTTGTTGAACTTGTCGACAACAACAAGCTGCCCACATAACGCCGTAATGCTCTGCTCAAGCTGAGGAAATGTATCCCGAGTATGGGTCATAAGAGCAGTCTCGAGTTCCGATACGGTTAGAGGCCTTAATGCACAAACAGTCCAGACAAGGATTGCACACATGAGGTCTTTACCGCGAACGACTCGTGACATTGTGTCTAGTGTTCTCTCATAAAGAAGCTCCATGTCTCGCGGGACCTCTTCGAGGATTTGTTTCATATCCTCCTCGCTGTAAGAAGCTGCCAGTTCTTTCAGAACCAATGACGTCCATAGGAAGGAACCCATAGACTTGTCTAGGATTTTGTTGACCAACGAAGCACGATGTATATCGTCTCTGACGGGTAGTGCTTGGGCTTTTGTCTCTACTAGCAATCTGATATCTGGCTGTGTATCGCTTATTACAATCGCTTCAGTCGCAACTCGGTCAGGACCGAGTTCAAAGAAGTGATTTTTCAACTCTGCCGTTTCTCTGCTAGTTATCAGAATTCGTAAGGGTATTTCGCGGTTGAGCTTGCTAAGCATGGGCTCAAAAAAGTGTTCCGCATCTGAACATTCATCTAAGCCATCGATAACCCAATAATGTCTGGGGAATTCGACTTTTAAGATAGCAGATGCGAATAGAGAACGCCATATCGCTCTCGAATTGTCAGTGTCGAGCTGGAAGCCTTCTTTTTCCAATTGTAGTAATTTTTGCCGGATCTGGGTGCTCCCTTTCGTCATCTGAAAAGCGAGGGATCGAAGACAGGCCGCCAATCGCTGTGTGGACTTGTCGCTATGTTTAAAAAAGAAGTAGCAACAACCAACATCAATACTACGTAAGTATTCCACAATGTAGCTTGTAAGGGTTGACTTTCCAGAGGCAGGCTTCCCGGTGAGCCAGAGAATAGAAGGAGAGAGGGAATTCGAGTCTATCCAGTCTAAGAATTTCTTCTTGCCTAGAATCCACTCACAAGTCCCGGAGAGACGGGTATCGTTTAGATTGTTTAAATCGTCTTCGGCCGAAGGCTTGACAGCAAGATAATGTTGTAGCTTGGCAACTTGTTCATGATACAGCTGGGTATCTATTTTAGAAGCTATTTCAGACATCAGCTTTGTTTCTGGGCCAGTGGAGAGACTCATCATACTCAACCCTCTCACCGCGCTAACAGTAGCTGCGAGTGCGTTTCGAAGGACTATATAATTAGGATCGGATGGGGCTTCAAATTTGCAGATTGAGCGATGGTCAGCATTCATAGGCATCTGCTTCTCATCCGGATAACCTAGTGTAGCTGAATCGGGATCCACGATTAACACGCCTAGGACTCCGAAATTGAGCTTCTCGGTTTCATAGAAAGACCATAAACAGACATCACGAGAGTACTGTCGAAACTCATCGTTAATAGACCGTAAAGCTGCAGAGCCCATTTCAAGATCGCTGATATAGTCGCGTGACAAAGCCGTTGCTCGCAATATATTCTTAAGAAGCCGAGCGGAATCCGAGCCTCTATGAGGTGTGGCAAGGAAATACATCGAATGAATTCGATTCGACAGTCCTTCGTACGTAGTATCTTGTCGTGCAAGTATATATGCCTTCTTTATGACCAGCCCCCCCATGCTATGCCCTATGAGTATAATGGGGGTGTTGTGGCCGAGTAGTGACGGCGAAGTGGCCAAATGGCCCAGCAAGGCCTTTCCGAAGTGGTGAAGGTTCAGGCAGTTATGCTTGCTTTTAGCCCAGTCGGAGTTATATCCGAAGCTCTGAATTCTGACGCCTTCGAATGCAGCATCCTTGGGAAGCCACTCTTTCGGCCAGAAATGGTCTAACAACTCGGTTTTGCTCCATGTTTTCCTCGACCCTCCACCGAGACCATGCACGAAAATAAGATCGGCGATAGGCTCGGGTGGGGAATACAATAAATTGAGGCCGTGTGGCCCTATGGGATCACTGAGGACATCACCTGCAGATGAATATTGCGGCTTAGAGCTCCCATGGGTAGCAAGTTTACCGGTGTTGCGTCGAATGGAGAGTTCATTCCTCCACGTCGAATCTGGATCTGTGCGGCGTAGACCTCTGAATGACTAAGGAACCACGAGATTCAGTAAGAAGAATGGCATAGTGCGGAGCCAATCGAATAATGATCTAGGTGACATACCATAATTATTAGGAGACTTCAAGGCTAGTACAAGAGCATTGTCGTATCGGTATGTTACGACTATGCACAGCCTTGTAGCTCAAACATCTTATGAATGGCTAAGTCGATGCTCACCGTTGAGCGATGGGTTTGACCGGGTGGAACATGTCGTTGATGGGCCCGTGATCAGGATGGGTTATATGTATGGCCTGATGCGGCACACGGCTCTTTTATCAATGTGCTAAAATAGCTGCAAGGATGGAGGACCCTATCGCAAGTGAGCCAATAAATCCTCCGTGTTGGGTGGCGCTGGGCCATGTGTGTTGCTTCGTGACGAATCAAGGTGCCTAGTATCCCGGGCGCCACCGGGGGATAGCTATTTTATAAATCTCGCCGCGAGAATGGACTATATTATGCTCGTTACATCATATCATTCGAGTAATCGTGCACTCACAACCTTGACGATTCCAGCATGGCGACAGATACCTCACTTCCTACCATTCCTGCGGGCGACCACCAGGGCTGATGGAGTACGCTCTCGATCGCGTCGACCAAATTCTGCATTGGAGCAGTCCTGATCGACGCCGACAAGGGCGAGGTCTTATCGACGGGTCATTCAAATAAGCTCCCCGGAGATCGACCTGGAGATCCAGGAAGCACACATGCAGAGCACTGCTGCTTCATCAAGATTGCAGAGAAACATGGACTCCCAGAAGACAAGATAGGCGACGTGCTACCTAAGAACACCGCACTCTATACGACAATGGAGCCGTGCAATGAACGCTTAAGCGGCAACCGGACGTGTGTGGATAGATTAAGACAGTCTACGTGGGAATCAGGCAGCCAGATACGTTTATCGCAGAGAACAATGGGATTGCGAGGCACGATTACGGGGCATGAGAAGCGGTCCTTAGGGCACCAGCCCATCGGACTATGACCCCCCTTAGCTAACCCTATTAGGTACAGTACACATGTATCAGGATAAGAAGCTGGAAGAGGGATTACCTACAACAACTTCGGTACGTTCGAGGAGCCGGTTTAAGTATGATGGTTCACATGCTCATCAAATACTAAGCCTAAAAGTCGTTGCTTCTCGTGTTCCTTCCTTTTATCGCATTACCGTGGCCAGACCGTGGCGCTCGCTGGCCGTTCCATGACACATGGGGCTAATCTCTCGTTCTTTAACCAGGGGTAGTACGGAGTATCTGCATCATGTTAGCTGCAGCGTGTTGCCCAGCTGCAGGCGAACGGGCGGGCCGGCGAACAGGCAGCTCTATCCCCCGCCCTGTATGTTAGGATCTAGTGTCTACTCGAAAATGGTGCTATAGTTGAGCAATATCCTCAAAGCAGTTTGCCATGTATGTAATCGCTCACATATATCTAACACAACATGAACTATAATGGAGCAGAGGGCCTGGAATTCGGGGGCGGCAATACCAGGTAGATCCAGCTATATCAACATGCGAGAGTTTCATGAATAATCGAAAATGCTAGCGAGACTTTATAACTGAAGAAGAAAGTGTTGCTCAAAGGGTATCAACACAGGGCACATCGATGTTCAACTTGCGGATGGTAGGCCTACTTCATTGTTCATCAGGCTTATATCAGGTGATGTTGGGAAAAACATGACACAAAGCGAGTTCAAGTCTATGAGCTCGATTCACGAGGTGCAGCCCGACTTCGTCCCGAAGCCAATTGCTTATGGCACATACGAGACGATAGCCGACACTCATTTCTTTCTATGTGAATTCCGCGAGATGAGTGAGACCATGCCAGATCCTCACAAGTTCTGTGCTCGCCTAGCAGCGTTGCATCAAAACAGCAAATCCCCAGACGGGAAGTTCGGCTATCATATCACCACATATAGCGGAAACCTTCCGCAGATGACGAAGTGGGAAACCAGCTGGGAGGTTTTCTTCACGAACAATCTTAGGCTTGCCCTAGAATTGGAGCTTGCAGTGAAAGGTCCAGATCCCGAGTTCGACATATTATTGCCGGTTTTGTTTGACACAGTTATACCGCGCCTGCTCGGGCCGTTGGAAAGCGAGGGTCGATCGGTCAAGCCTTGCCTTGTGCATGGAGACCTATGGTACGCCAACTCCGGGATAGACAATAACACTGGCGAGTCGCTGATATTTGACGCTTGCTGCTTCTACGCACACAACGAGTGTATGCCCAAGTCCTCAGACACCTCCCCCCGGGTCCAACAGCGGCGTTACTAATACGCTACCCGGCGCATTATAGATGAATTTGGGCAATGGCGCCCGGCTTGTAATCGATTCGGGCCCGAGTATCTAGTTGCTTATCATGATTACATTCAGATATCCGCGCCTGAGGAAGATTACGATGGCCGACTTGACTTATACAAGCTGTAGGCCGTTGACAAATATCTACACCCACATAACATGAAGCTGAAACATGATAGGCGATTCAATACGCACGTCTCAGCTTTGTTTTCGGACAACCAAGCATTACGAGAACAGTAAGTAACTCCCAATCCATTGGCATCCGAGTTAGGTTGTGTTGGTGCTGACAGCCCCAGAATGCTAGGTGATATTCGCGACTTGGTCCAAAGATACGGAGACCTGAAGCCCGGAGATGCAGGCTACGCCTAATCACAGATTGACAACACCGTATCACATGAACGTGTAGTTACGAATCAAACTAGGCGTGTGTCAAGTAGAGGCGCCGACGCTAGTAGCATCAACAGTTCCAGACTCCCCGGGGAATAAGAACGCATTGACGGCCCAGTTATGCATGAAGAGTTCCCCCTTGATGGAACACAAATAAACGGAACGCCACGTATATTGAAGTAGTACGAGTGGCAATTCGGCCAAATTAGCCAAATGAGCAGTTAGTTTTATACGTACAAGTGGTGTGGAATCTTTTCTGAAAGTCCCAAAAATAAGGGGAGAGCACGCAGACTTCATCATCTACACATACATACACTGCTTTTATTTAACTTTTTCGTTGATTTTCCAATTGAATTTCATTGCACTGCTTCGATCAAGAAGTTCCTTATTCATCTGAGTGATCTATCTGAGCCTTGGATGCGTTTTGGTCGGCCTCCCCCGGGCCCCCGGCCAGGCCCTGAAGCGAGTAAACCACTCGGGCCAATTCAGTATCTAGGGACGATAACGACATTTCTGATGTTACATAAGTGAATCCTAGTCAAGGCTATCCCTTCACTTCAAGGTCTAGAGCTCAAGTATGTAGATGTAAATAATTGAATGATTATCGGTCCCGAAGGAACTCTAGATTATGGTTACATCTAGAAGTTAAGAGAGCGGCAACACGTCGGCAATTTCCACTCAGCCTCATCGCATTACAATGCAATCAAAATAAGAGGGGCAAGGGATGTGGCGCATGGCAACTTTTTACGAGTCAAGGCCTGGTCTGAGGTAGGACAGACGTAAATCCGGAACGTCGACAACGGCCTTATGTCTGCGGATTGCTTGCATCTCGCTGAAACTACACATCTTGTTCGAACCCTCAGCAACGCGCTCTATACGCACGTAGACTCGGTAAATTTGAAATAGTAACACTGTTAAGATTCCTTTTTGAATCATAAGCCCGCAATTTCAAAACATGGACAATTCAAGCCAAGCATTATTTACGCGGCCGCGTACGTACGTAGTAGAGGCGGAAAGTAATTCTATTACTCGTCTTGCAATCTGCTAACGACTCAACATACACCCTGATCAACAGGGTCCCCATTGTCTAACACTCGCCATGTCACGCTAGGGCAGTAGGGCTCCCCTCGCCTTCTCTGCCTCCAGCCTAGTTAAGACATCCTGAAGTGCCTGTAACGCGAAGGTAGAAAATGTCCATCGTATCGAGTTGGCCTGCTTCTCTCTCTCTGTCACGCTCCGCATGTCCATCTCCACGTCGTTCACCCTGCATTGAATAATTCCCTTGATGAGACTGTACGAATTGAAGGGCCGTATAGTCCCATTGTACCAGATATGCGTAGGGAGGGCTACTTCGTAGGTGCCGCTTGGGCTGTGCTGGAATCTGAAGGCGAATTCCTGCAGTCCCGCACGTCTAAGTTGGAAATCGCATTGATACCATCTTTCTCTGTCTTGCCTAGGCGCTTCAATGATCACGTGGGGTGCCACTATCATTCCCGGGTACCACTGCCGCATCCGGAGTTAGTCATCGCCACTGGAGCGTAATTTTGGAGTGTTTGCAGAGCTGGGAAGTAAACCGCTTAATGCTGAAGCGGTTAAACAAGAGTGGGTGGAAACGACCTCTACTTACAAAACCTGGAAACACCGTGGTTGGCCTCAAAGAGTCATCGAGTGCTATGAATGTGGAAATAAGCTTGAGCGTCTTTTCCACATCTTTAAGCTTAGTGTTCCCGTTCGGATATAGTACAGTCTTGACAACTCTTGTGATTTTCTCCTTATCACTCGCTGAGAATTCATACGACGTTAGGGGGTCTGGCCGAAAACTCATCTTGGAAGCCCAACTCGTGATCGCAAAATAGGAATGTGTTGAGAGGGACGTATCAGAGACTGTAGTAACTCGTGATGTTGGGTTAAAGTTTAGGTGAAAAGATTCGCGGAGATAATGAAGAGTAGATATATAACTCTATCATGAAAAAGAGTTGGAGTGCCGAGAGAAGATGGACCGATTATAATCCCTTACTTGAATGTGCGGGTAAGTTGAAGCCATGTTGGAGGTGTTTGTAGTACAGTCGGCGCAATTAGCTGCATCATCAATGTCAACTCTCAGGCATAACAATCCTTTAACGTTACCTCTAATCAAATAACCCTAGGGAAGGGAGCCCCTGAACTAGGGTACAGTAGATCCAAAAGTGCCAACCAGTTCTTCCTTTGGCATTGCTCGACCAACTACAGGAACTAATTATAACAAGCCGTAGCCTCAGAATCAGCAAGAAGTGATAATTAAAGTGGAAAAACTCTAATAACAAGGGATTAATTACTATTGTTGTAACATATTTCTATAATTAAGGCACACAATCGTTTTGAAATAATACATGTATCCCGCCCAGAGTTAAATTGATAGGGCCTTTTTGAGGCACATCGTAGCCATGCCAATCACAGCGGTATATTCAAGAGCCATGTGTTGACTGCACTGGTCGTCAAATTTTATATAAAAGGTGTCACGGATAAATAGGTCTCAACTAATCCCTACACAAAATAGAGCAGATTAACTCTAGTCCAGTAGATCCTATATATATATAGCCGTACTAAAAAACCTCTCTAGTTATTTAAATTTAAAAAAATAAATTACTTAAATATACTTTAAAAAATTGTTATTAAAAAATATACTAGTTTACTTTTTATATATAATTATTATTTTATACTTACACGAAAGTTATAAGCCTGGTTTATAATAAAAACTAATATTTTAAAATTCTTAAAACGATTAACTAAAAAGTATTTTATTAATCCTACCTTTTATTTTAAATATTTATTTAAAATTACTAAATAATTATTTTAATAAAATTATTTTAATTAATATATTTTTTATTAACCTAAATAATAAAATTACTAAAAATATAGTACTTTATACCCAATATAACTATTTTAGTTAAATTAATTAACTAAAATTCTATATATTTATTTAAAACGTATAAAAACTAATTAACCTAAAAGCTTTTAATATAAGCTATATATTTAGCTATATTTTAATAGCTTTTTTAAAAAACGCTATAACAAAAGCTATAGTTAATAAAAAAATTAAAACAAATAAGTTGCCTATTATTACTATAAATAAAAAAATTAAATTAAAGCTAAATAAATAAATTTAAACTTTTTTTTTTATTTTTTTAGCTTAGTTAGCTTAGTTTAATAAATATATAGTAATATTTAATTAAATTAATAATATAGTTAATTAAAAAATTATAATATTTATTATTATAAAGTTTATTATAAATAAAACAATTAACTTATAAGCTATAATAAAAATAATAAAAAATTATTTAATTTTTACTCAGTTTATTATAAAGTTTATAGTTTTTTAAAAATATAAAAAAACGCTTAAAAAAACTACTAGCGGGGATATTAAGCTAAAAACCTAGTACGCGAGCTAGTATAAAGTATTCTTAAAAGCTTAAATACTAGATTTTATAAAAATTAAAAAAATAATTATAATAAAAAGCTTTTTAAAAGCAATTAAAATAAAAATAGCTTTAAACTAGGCTTATTAATAGCTTATAAGCTTAATTATAAACAAGTAGCTAAGCAGACTTATAATAACTTTTAAATAATATAGGAAGGTTTTTTCCGCGTTAGTTTACAAGGAGCTTTTTAAAAATAAATATAACAAAAAAAAGATTTTCGCTTTTTTAAAAAAAAAATTTTTAAACTAATTATAAAAACAAAATAAAGCTTATAATGGATTATTTAATAAAAAGGGTTTATATTAGTATAAAAAATATTAATACTTTTATTTATTAAATTTTAAAAACACTTATATATAGCTATTATATAAATATAAACGTTTATAAAAAATAATAATAAAATTTAACAATAAACTTATTAAAATTTTTTTAACAAAGTTAATTAAAAATATTAAAGTTAGTTAAAGTTATACACGTTAGTTAAACTTATATAAATTAATTAAAAAATCAGAATAAGCTATTAAAAAAAGCTATGCTTATTAAAAACAAGCTAATAAAAAAGCAGGTATAAATAAATAGCTTAATTTTAATTTAGCTTATATAGTTATTAACCGATTTTTTTTATAATAGTTTAATATAATATTAAAAATATATATTATTTTTAAGTATAATTTTTACCTGTTTTTAAAAAATACTATATTAAACAACTATAAAGCTTTATATTTTATTAATAATAAAAATCTGCTAAAGGAAAGCTTATTTATTCTTTTTATTAATAAAAATAATATAAAAGCAAATATAATAAACTTTTTTATTATAAATAAAAGAAAAAAAATTATTTATAATATACTAGCAAGCGTTTAAAATAAAAATAAAAATAATTTAATTTTAAAAAACGTTATACTAATAAAAGGGTTTTATATAAATATTATTTTAAAAGCTCGCCTTAAAGATAAAAAAATCTAGTATTACAGCTTAAACTACTTTTTTAAATATAAAAACTTATAAATAAATATTTTTATAAAAAAACTAACTAAAAAATATAACCTAGTTTTTTTTAAATATAGCTTTATTATATTTTATTTAAGCGGTTTTTTAATAATTAATATTAATAAAATACTTTAAAAGATTTTATTAAACGCTATAAAGCTAATTATATTAATATATAAAAAGCGCCCGTAAAGGCTTTTTATAAATTAACTAAAGCCCTATAAAAATATTAAAAAAGTTTAGTATATAAAATCCGGTTACCTAAGCTTAAAAGCTTTTAAAGTATTAATAAAATATATAAAAAGTGTTAAAATTAAAAAAATAAAAAAAATAAAATATAAAAGCTGCGCTAAAACGTATGTTTTATAAGTTATATTTTAAAAGGTTTTAAAAAAGCGCGCTGTATAACTTTTTTAAAAAATTAATTAAAATTTATTTAACTATTTATAAAAATATAATAAAAGCTCTTGGATATTTATAATTAAAAATAAGTATAGTAGAATAATCTATATATTTATTTTAATTTAAAAAATAAAACTTTAAATTTTTAGAACTTTTTATAAGTTTAAGCGCTAAATAAAACGTTACTATAAACTTTTTATTTATAAGTTTTAAAACAATAAAAAATATATAATAATTTCTAAAAAAGGATTTATAGACTTTTAAAAATAGGCAGAAAAAAAAAGGATTGATTTAAAGCTTCCTTTAGCTTATATAAAAAAGCTAATAAGCAGAAAAAAGCAAGCAGGTTAAAAAATAATTAATAAAGCTATTAAAATATTAAAAAACGTTAAACTACTTAAAAAGCTCTAGCTAAAAGTAGTCTACGCAGCTATATAGCTATATAATTAAAGCTTATTTAAAGCTTATAATTTACGTACTTTTAGTAAAGTATTTTTAATTTAGTTTAAATAATATTTTAAATAATATTTACTTAAGCTTATAATTAGCCGAAAAATCAACTTATAACTTAATTAAAGCTTAATTTAAATATTTAAATATAAAATATACTTAATAAAAAAAAATAAACTAGCTAATAAGTATAAATAAATATATAAAATAAATTAACAAGCTTATATAAACTATTTAATTAGTTATTAAGCTTTTAATTTATATTATATATAAATTTTTTAATTAAATAAAATAATTATTATATATAACGTATACTTTAATAAAAAGATTTTTTATTAAAAAAATTAAAAAAAATATATTATTAAAATTAATACGGCTTTAATAAACAATATTAGCGTTAAACTAATCCTTAAAAACCTTTTTAAAATAATAAATATATAAAATAAAAAGCTGCTAAAATAAAATAAACTAAGCGCTAATACCCCTAGTAAGTTTAAAAATAATTTTTAACTTTATAACCTATTATTTAAAAGTTAACTAAAAAAGTATAAGTTAGGAGTAGAAACGTTTAAAAAACAGGGTAAAAAAAGCTTAAAAGCTTTTAAAAATTAGCCGCAAAAACTTATAACTTTTTAATAAATATTTAACCCGGTAAAATAACCTGTTAAAGTAGAGGAATAATCTAAATTAGCTAAAGCTTATAATAAAAATTTTAGTTAAATAAAAAAATTATTAAAATTAATTAAACTATAAAATAAAGCTTCGCGATTTTTTTAAAAAGTATACTTATTAAAAAAAAAAACAACTGTTAACTTATTAAAAAAAAAAAACCTAGCTAAAAATATAATAATAATAAGCGGGTAGCCGGTTTAATAAAAACATAACTATAAAATTTATTTAATAATAGTAAAAATAAGCCGAAAAATTAAAAAAAAGCCCTTTAAAAACTTAAAAGCAGGTAAAGGTTAAAGGAATACTATAGTATTTACTATTTTTATTAAATAGATTTATAAGAAGTATAAAATAAGCCCTTTAAATAATTATATTTAATTAAACTTTTTAAGAACTTTTTTATTTAATTAATTAAAAATAATTTATTAAAGCAACCGGAAGTATAAAACTTTATATATAGTGTTTATAGTAGTAATAAATTAATATAAAATAAAACATTTTAAGGTTATTTTTTAGCCCCGAATATACTAAAACGATCTTTTTAAACTATTTTTTAAAATATAAAAAAATTTAACTAAATATTTTTTAAAAAATTATTTTAAAAAAAATATAGCTAAAAAAATCGCTAACCTTTAAAAGCTTAAAATAATAACAATTATACTACGCTATAAAATAAAATATAACTTATTACCCTTAAAATAAGTATTTATATATAAGTTTAATAAAAAAAGTTATTTAAAAGTTTATAAAATATGTTTAATAGTTTAAAAAAATTTTTAATATAAAAATACGTTTTAATTAACTTATACTATAACGTTTATAATAAAAATATTTAAAATTATAATAATTATAACTATATAGTTTAACCTAGAAGTAAAATAATTTAATATAATTTTAGCTTTTTTAAATACTTTTAAGGAGGGCAAGAAGCTTATAATTTATAAGTTGCTAAATAGCTTTAAATAAAAAAATAAAGCAGCACTGTTTAATAAAACGTTATATAAGCTTTAAAACTTTTTTTTATTATAATATAAAAAGTTTATATTTATTTTTAAGTTTTTTTATTTAATTGTTTTATTAAAAAAGCCTTGTTTGTTTTATTTAAAAAATCGCTAAATATATATAATATTTTATATAAATAACTTTTTAATATTATATTACTGCGATTATAAAAAACAAGCTTAAAAAATAATTAATAAAATTAAAAAAATATATAAAATTAAAAAATAAAGTAATATATATTAGTTTTTAAGGATTAAAGTAATAAAAAATAAAAAAGCGCGAAAAATATTTTTAGTATATAATTAATATATTAAAAAAATTATATTCTGCTATAATTTAGTAAATAATAGCTGGATTTTAGTTATTTTTTTATTTTTTAAAAAGCTAATAAAGTATTTTAAAAAGGTTTTTAAAGCTTAAGTAAAAATATTTTAAAAGTATATAAAATTAATTTTATATACTATAATTATAATAAAGCTAAACGTAGCTTTTATAGCAGCTTAACTATTAAAATATTTTATTAACTTTAGCTAAAAGTACTTAGCTATAGTTAATTAAATAATTAAATATTTTTATTATATTAAGTTTTTAAAGATTATTTATAAATAAGCTAAATAAAGTGTATAAATATTATTAATAATTAAAAATATTTTATTTAATAATAATAAAAAAATAAAAAAATTATTTTATAAATATATTATATTTTTGTTTAAAAGTATAATTTTTTAAAAAACTATTAAATAAAATATTATTTTTATATTTATTACTAAAGCTAAAATTAATATTTTAAGCTTAACTAAGGTAAAAATAATAGCTTTAAAAAAGTTTTTTAAAAATATTGTTTTAAAGCTCGGCTAAAAGTAAATAATTTATTTAAATAATACTTAGGCGATTTGTTTAGTAGTTAGAAAAAATAAAAGAATTAATACTCGGCTACGCTATATAAATATATAAAATATATAAATAAAATAAAAACATTATAAAGGTTTTTTTAAAGTTATTTATTTATTTATTAATTAAATATTAGCGGATAAGCTTATTAAAAACCTATTAAAAGCTTAGTATAAATATTTTTATATATTAATTAATTTATAAAATATATATTATTTAATATATAATAAATTATATAAAAATAAAAAAATATAATTATTATTAAACTAAAAAACTTTTTTTAAATTAATATAAAATAATTTTAAAAATTATAAATTAAAACTTTAATAAAACTAAACTTAAAAAATTATATTAAATTTAATAAACTTATAATTATTTTATAAAAATAATAGCGAGCGTTAGAGGTAGTAGGGGCAGTATTAAAAGCAGCAGCAGTAGTAGGTATAAGCGTAGGCGTAAAGGCAGGAGCTAGTGTAGGTATAGGCGCGGGCGCGGCAGTAAACGCGGGGGTAGTAATAACGCTAAGGAATTTAACGGGCGAAATTTTAAAAAGTACCCGGTAAACCGAGCATAAATATAATATTTTTTATTAGTTATTAAATAATAATTTTTTAAAAAAAGTTTAAATAAATAAAAAAAAATATATTAATATTTTTAGTAGCGTTATTTTTAAAAGTAATAATTAAACATGTTATTATAAAAATAATATATAAATTTTTAAATAAATAGGTTAATATAAAATAAATAAATTAAAAAAATATAAAAAGTATTTATAAAAGCTGATAAAAGTACTTGGAAGTATATTTATAATACTAAATATTATTTATTAGCTTTTTATAATAAGCTTTAAAAAAACTGCTTGTAAAAGCTGATAATAAATAGCCGGCGTAAAGGATTATATAGTAAATGCTTTAAATACGGATTTAAAAGCTTTAGCGCGCGCGTTAAAAAGTAGCAGAAGTAAAGCTAGAGGAGTTAATTAAACTAGGTAAAGCGGGCAAGCTAGCAGCAGCAGCTAAAACGCTTGCTAAAACTTAAAAAATATAACGAGCAGTAGTAGTATTTTCGGTAGTATTAGTAGCAGTAGCAATAAAGGCGGAAAAAGCAGTAGTAGTAATAGCAGCAGGTTATAAACTATTTTTATAATTAATAATAATTTTATATAGCTAAAAAAATATTTATAAAGTACCCGGGGGTAAGCCGGGGGCAATAGGGGTTAATATAATAATAATAATAATAATATTATTTATAGTTAGCTTATTTAAACTATTAATTTGCTGTTTTTAAAATTAAAATAAATAATAAAATAATATTAAAAGCGTTAAAAAAAAAATAATTTATGCAGTAAAAAGTTTTTTAATATTTTTTATTATAATTATATTTAAATTAGCTAATATTTTATAGCTAGTAGTAAGATTATTTTAATTATTTATAAAAACGTATATATAAAAATTAAAAAAAAAAAAAAAAAAAAAAAAAACTATTTAGCTAAAAAACAGGTTATATAGCTTATTATAAATATAAAAAATAATTATAGTTTAAAATAAATAAATATTTATATAAAGGCTTTTAAGAATATTTTTTTAAAGCGTTAATTATATTAATAATAATAGTTTTTTTTATATATAGAAAATATAAAAATATAAATATAAAGTTTTTATAATAAAAAAAAGCTTATAAAAATATAAATATATTATTTTTTACGATTTTTATATTTATTATTTATTTTATTTATTTATTCTGTTTTTAATTAGTTTTAAAGTTTTAAATAGTTTTAAAACTAAAAGGTGTATTATAAATAAATAGGTTTTAACTAATTTTTATATAAAATAAAACAGATTAACTTTAGTTTAGTAAATCCTATATATATATAGCTATATTAAAGAACTTTTTTAATTATTTAAATTTAAAAAAATAAATTACTTGAATATACTTTAAGAGATCGTTACTAGAAAGTGCACTGGTTCACTTCCTATATATGATCGCTACTCCACACCTACGCGAGAAAAGGCATTATAATTGCTGTGGCAAAGACAGAGAGAGGAGTTACACTAATACTACCTAGCGCCCCAGCTACCAACAACTCATCAAACTGGCGAGTTGATATTTGGTCGCCTTGTACGAGGTGAAATGTCCCGCATACACCTATTTTTTGACCTCTGTCACCCTAACTCATCCTTCCTTCATCTTGGCCACACTATCGTCCCTATTTTTTTTAACCGTGATATTCGCACCAGCGCTTCTTCGAACCACTGTTTCTCCTCCTCACTTTGTGCGTGGGCGCTTTGGTACTGTAACATCTCGAGTTTCGCGCTCATGAGCTCTTGGGAAGGGATTTTTGGATTCTCATTGTTTTTGATTAACGTTCGGTTAATCTGAAAGCAACAAGGGCCGTAAAGCTCTTCGCCATGGTGACCGTCGGAGAAGGCGACGATAGCATCCATCATTTCGTAATTTCGGAGAACTTTGTTGTAGAGGGCTTTGGCACATTGTGTCCTGGTCTTTTCCGAACCTCGGGCTTTTGCAATCTTAATCTTGGGGGCTCTGTATGTCTCGAAGGTCCAAAATGCTGGATGGACTGGATGAGGTTGCAGGTTGCAGGTTGGAGTCAAAGGACACCGGGGCCCTTCGATAATTAATCAGGCTTTTCATCTCCTGTCTCTTGACTTTGGAATCCTTGAAAACCACAGAGTAGACAACATCTTCGATCAATACCTGGACTTCTTCAGAAGGCACCCACGTAAAAGAGCCGCTAAACTTTGTGTGGCTCACTTGCGTGGTGGGTACGGCTTGCGAGACACGGAACTGCCCTCTGAGGCGACAAAGCATCCCTTACAGCGTTACCATCCCATGTTAACAGCAATGATCTCGGGAGGTAACCCTAAACTCACACCTCCACAATAGTTCGAAGCGGTATGCCTAGCTAACCTATAATATGTGTGTGCGTGCGTAGGGAAGCGAGGTATATGAGTATCACGTTCTCGACGTTTAACACTGTAAACAACAAGGAGTAACGCATTCTACTTCACTACTCCCGGAGTCATCCAAAAGAGTCTCGACCGCTTTAGTTCAGGTCCTGTTTATCAAGTACATACAGACACAATAATGCCAAGATACTAACGATTATCTAGGCAGTTGTTTATACTTATTTCTTATATTGAAAATGGGAAATACAGTTCAGAACAAAACAGGCTGGAACATTCTAAACCACTAAGAATGCATGTCTCAAGCGCTAAGTCGTTATATGCTCCAAATTCTAGTTGCTAAGTAGCACAAACGCTAATAAAGGGCGAGACATACGGGTAAACCCGTTACTAGAACGGCTACTTCCGCAACTCTATTTTTCTTTTTTCTTTTTCTGTATCTGGATCCTAGCTTGCTCTCTCGCAAAGGGATCGACTTCGACAGCACAGCACCGAACATGAACCCAGAGAGCATGTCCGACACGAACATTTGACTGTCACGCCCGCTTTCGGGTTTGATGTGTGGAATGTCTTGCTTGTATGTTATGTATTTCTATCGAGAAAACATTGGGAGCAGATAGACGAGTAGGCCAGGTTGCTCCATCCGCCACATGCTGCTAGGATGGCCTGAAGACACAAAATCCTCACCGGATGTTAAATATACCAATCAACTAACCAACCAACCGACACGATCATATGCCTGCTAAGTAGGCAATAAAAGCCAAGAAGACCTTCAGCTGAATGAAAGTAAATTGCTAGGTAGTTCATTGAAGACTGAATGTCAATAGACGAGCCTAAGATGTATTGTCCTAACGAGTGTCCGGCTGTAACATGTCTACGTGGCTGATCTAGTAGTATCCATCTTACCGGCCCGGGCACTATATTATCGGGTGTCCCGATCTATCTCAGGCGTCTGCACCTTCAGCACCAGAAGCTTCACCTCGCGCCTCGCCATCTCATCTTAGTTCAGCTCTCGACGTCGAAACTACGGCTGATTCGTCTCCGTTGTTGTTCTCAGCTGAGCGGTCGGGGTCGAGACCCTCAAAGAACGCTCTGAGCTTTGTCTTGTCTGGATTCGGCGGGTACCACATAGAGCGAATTCGGTTATCGTCCAGCAAAGCGAATTCGATAATAATGTCCGGCATGTTGCACTCCCTATGACACTTGTTTCGGAGGAAGACTTCGAGATCATCCCAGACTTCGAAGCTTGGACCGCCGGCCTGGAACTCCACATATAAGCGATATGCATGAATTAATTTGCTCACAGTATGTGGGAGTGTTCCTGGGTCGAGCCGGACTAGGTCCCAATCCTCATCGACAGTAAGAAAAGAGTACGTCCATTTGGCGCTGGGCTTCGCATCGGAGTAAGTCTCATTGAGCCAGTGGGTCACCTTTCCCATGAACGGTTCGGGCCGGGGCTCATCGTGCAAGTAATATATTCTCTCCTTCGCTTCGATCGTAGATGCAGGTGAGTCGGGTGGTGACTCAGGAGCTGACTCGGGACTTATGCATCTCGGATAAGGGCTTCTCTCATATCTGGTAACGAGGGGTGCAGAAGATGGTGTATGGATTGGAGGGGGTCTTGGTCGAGGTACGAATCTGATTTGAGTCATGGTGAAGTTGTCAGTCTGGATACTTAGGCGATGGGCAATAAACGAGGGCAACTTGGTGTGAATACGAGGTAGATGGGGAGGGGTTCGGAGAGGATAAGTAGACGGTAAATTATATATATTCGCTTTAACGTCCTACGAGAGAGATTATCGTGAAGCATCAAAGGGATGTTCGAATTTCTCCGTGTGTTCGGGTAACCGACAGTCACGCGGTGGTGTTACACATGTCACTGCCTGGCCATTTCCGGTTATCTTAGATATGACGAAGACCAACAGATTAGATCAAACAATAGCCTCATTTTCAGAGTAAGGTCAAGGGATGTTGGAGGATAACTTCGCCGCCAACACGTCACATAGGGCTTTGGGGCACATAAATCTAAGTCGTACTAAATAGATGGGGTTTCAACCACGACCGCCCTTTGAGACGTAGGGACAAAGAGTTGGGCGCGCTCCCTGGAATGTATGTATGTGCCTTAGGCCTAGGCCACCATAAGATATGCTCTCTGTTCGTATCGTCGTCGGAATCGGAAGGGCAAGACCAACCCCCAGTATAAGAAGAAGAAAAGGATATAAAGCTCTGTGGACCGAATGCTCAGTCTTAAAATATAAACAACAGAATAAGGAAAGGACCGCGTAATTACCTGGGTTGGGTAAGTATACCTTACCTACCTATGTAAGGGAAAGTTGAAAGACGCCTGAAACAAGTCGAGAGATACGTAGCGGTTACAGCAGTGGACCCGGCGCTACAACGCCCCTAACAAGCGCGACCACAGCACCCAGCGAAGCCCGCCAGACGCCCCAGACCAATCGCCGTGTCTGGCGTGTTTAGCGCCCGCTGTCTCGACCACCGAGGCGCCCCAGCCAGTCATTTGGGGCCGGCGGCCAGCGTCTACGACCGAGCCCCACACTCGCTCCAGATGCTTGCACAGCTTCTTGGCTGTGAGGCTCTCTCAGCTCTCGCTCGACATTGAACCCTCTCATCAACAGCTTTGTCTCGACTTGCGGGGCACAAGGGATCGCTCTTTGGTCTTGTCGGTCTTGTGGACGTTGCTGAAATTGTCCATGTCCCTTGTCTGGCCGATTAGTCGGGCGCTTGTTGGTCTCTGGTTGGACGGATGGCCATGGCCTGAGTTGACCTGACCTGAGCCGCGTTTCATTGTCCTCGTGCTTCAAATACCTCGAAGCGTCCCCTCGTTCCAATCTCCATTCTATTCTCAAGTGCTTTACCATCTTCTCATTTTCTCATCGTTTCTTAGCATCTATTTTAGATTTTTCCATTACTTCATTTTTCTCTTCGGCGTCTTAGACACTGGTTGTCACTATTGATTCCATAGACTTGAGTAATCAATACCCGTTCGTTCTTCACAGGTTTTCACTTCACAGATTTTCTCTTTCGTTAGATTGATTGCATCTCTGCTTGCCTGAATCAGCATTGGGTACCTGACCAACCACCTACCAACACACTCACTATTTTACGTCACCAACAAACAATAAAATCAAAACAACATCAACCATGAAGCTCGGATCATTCGCCACCAAGTTCGGCAAGGGCGCCATAACCAAGCCCCTCTATCTCTATGAGACCTGGCTCCGCCTCGTCGGCCGGGGTCTGCAGCTCATCTTCGCTCTCGTCGTAGTCGGGCTGTACGGCTCGCGCGTGAGCTCAGACCACAGCAACGGCAGGTCACAGGCGGTACAGTGGGTGTACGCGCTGTTCGTCGCCTCCCTAAGCGCCGTTACGGCCGTGGTCTTTGCCATCCCGCAGCCCTTCGTGAAGACAGCACGACTTTTCGCCTGGGACTTTACCCTCTTCATCCTGTGGATCGCTGCGTTCGGCACCTTCGCCGTCATCTTCCTGCGCATGCCCGACGACGACGAGCACAAGTGGTACGAGAACACGCGCGTCAGCGTCATGCGGCACGCCGTCTGGATCGATCTCGTCAACGCCCTCTTCTGGGCGCTGACCGGCGGCTACGGCTGCTTCCGCACCTTCGTCTCCCGCAAGGTCGACGAGAAGATGGACCAGAAGCTCGAGCAGATCGAGAGCAAGGTGTCCGACAAGTTCGGCGATAAATTTGGCGGCGACTCTAACATCGGAGCCAAACTCAGCGCTGCTTCTGACATCGCTGCCAAGGTTGCACCGCTTGCTCCCGCCAAGTACGCTACTAGGCTGAACAAGTTTAGAGAGATGGTGTAGAATGTCCTCTCTGGGTTATGAGTACAAGGAAACAAGGTAGTGAGGGAAGAGATAGTGAGTGGGATTTAATCAGGGGTTTTTTCTGTATACAAGCATTTTTTCTTCGGCGGTCTCATTGGCGGGCGGCATCCGATTCATCAAGGCGTTCTGGTGGTACTGCATATTAGTTGGTTGGGAAGCAGGTATTGGACCATCTATATCAGCATTTGGTATACTCGTTTGATACAATTTATACAGCTGCCCCTAGGTAGACAGGCAGCAGTTTCATGAACAAGTAACGGACTTTCGCAAACAATACCCCTGAAGTTCGTCTGAGGTTTCCACTCGGCTCGACAAACAATAGTTAAGAAGCGTCGCTAGGAAAGTCTCTCTACTGTACCATTTACTAAACGAGAGCACGGCAACACCTAGGTTGGGTAGATCACGCCACATAATGGAACAAACCATCCAAATGAAATGAGAGGAGATCAGATCAGACAAGATCCCGACCAAAAAAAACCGTCTATTCATATTTTGCCAACCGCAACGCTATAATAAGCGGCTCATATGTTCATTCATTCAATCATGTCGCGAGGGCTTTGGCCTCTAGCATTAGACGCCATCTATGCACATGTCCGATTTCCCAAAATAGATCATCAAAATTAAGCCACGGACTCACGATTCACGCCATCGCATAAGCTCCCCAGCCTCGAGGACGCCAATCACCTCTCCCTTAGCATCTACGACGGCAAGGATGGAGTCTTCCCCGCACACCGCCTCGCCGTAGGCCGGCGCCATCAGCAGATCCTTGATCCAGCGCGCGGCCTGCGAGATGCGCGTGTCGGCGCCGATGTTGATCCACTCGCTCCGCGGGACCAGCAGGTCAGACAGGTCCGCCAGCCTGCGCGCCATAAGCGACGTGTCGAGCCTACGTATGCGGACCGGGCACGCGAGGGCGTCTCCCACGCCGACCCATCCAGACGGCGACTGGTACCCCGCCTTCAGGACGTCCGCGCCCGAGAGCTCCGCCGTCGACCCCGGGAGGGAGAAGACCTCGGCGACGGGGACCGCGAGCTCGCGCATGGTGTCGGGCTGCCTGCGGAAGGCGGCGCCGATGGCGCCGCCGGGGTGGTTCCGTGCGAACACCGAGGACACGCTCGTGTGCAGCTCCTGGGAGACGACGACGGCGAGGGCGTCGCCGAGCGCGAGCGCGACCGTGGTCGAGGTGGTCGGGGCCGAGATGCCGAAGGAGACGGTCTCGGACTCGTGGATGGGCGCGGGCAGGAGGACGGCGCCGGGGCGGCGGCGGATGAGCTCGCAGTCCTGGGGGCGGGCGTGCGCGGTGAGGACGACGACGGGCAGCGCCGGGTCGACGTGCGGCAGCAGCGCGAGCAGCTCGGCCGTCTTGCCCGAGAAGGTGATGAAGAGCATGGCGTCGTGCCGGGACACCTTGCCCAGGTCGCCGTGCAGCGCCTCGGTCGGGTGCAGGAAGGTCGAGGGCAGGCCCAGGCTGTTGAAGGTCGCGACCAGCTTCTTCCCGATGTGGCCCGACTTGCCGACGCCCGTGACGACGAGCTTGCCCTTCTCGCCGCACTGCCGCACTACAGCGTCCACCGCCGCGTCGAAGCCCTCGGCCGCCGTCGCATCGGTCTTGTATAGCTGGGTCAGGCTCCGCAGAGCTGTCGCCTCGGTGTTGAGGACATGGATGGCGCCCGCGACGCGTCGCTTCGCTGTCGCGCTCGCTTCGTCGGCATCTGCGGATATGCTCGCGCCGTCTAGACAGAGGTGTTCGATGGGTGTGCTGGAGCCGGCATCCGTGGGCGTGAGAGGCGACGGCGGAGATGGCGGGGGCACGGAGGGGCGAGGGGCTAATCCTAATAGATAAACCTCGCTGTTGTGGACAGGGTGGTGTTCGACCATGATAAGATGTGTAGGGATTTGGCCGTGCAAGGAAGATCGGGGTAAGGCGAAGGCGGCCTTGCTTGCTTGCTTGCTTGCTTGCTTGGTCACGACCGTGTGTAGCGGGACAGTCCTATCAACGAGACGGAAGCGCTCATGGCATTCGATCCTGGTTGGCGCAGCTCAACGAGCCATGGCAATCTCTTTTCGAAGATTGAACGATATATGGCCAGAGAGGAGAGGAGAGGAGAGGAGAATATCCCAACAATGGTCTCCCCGTTACGCCCCGTATTACGGGAGGTATCTGATTGAACTTTGTTCTGGGGACAGAAGTTCCAGCAGCAGGACCCTGGATGGGATAATAAAGGCGAGCAGTTGCCTCTAGATAGGGAGCTAGGGAGCGAGGGAGCGAGGGAGCTAAGGTTAGGTGGTTTAGAGGGGTCCGATCGATGATAAGAAAGAGATGGGGCGCTAATCGCCCATATATACTTAAGTACTTAGATTTACATACATGCCTATCGATCGACCTTCCCTACTCTTCTAGGTAGTTAAGCTACAGGCAGATAGATCTCTTGATAAGCACTACTACCTACACCTGCGCGCTAGATTAAAAATCCAAAACGCAAGGCCCGCAGCTTGCAGACAAGGAGGCCCGACTATCTGATGAATCATTACCGAATGCAGCTGCAAAATGTCTTAGACGCAATGGTGGGGGTGTGGGAGGCTCAGGAGGGTCCCAGGCCGACTCTCAGGGTCATTGGCCCGCGCGGGTGGGAATCGATGAATGACGCTTGTAGAAGCGTGGCTTGCGTGCTCCTCATACTGTAGTATGCAGTCGCTAGTTGGACGGACCATGGTCTTCGAGTTATATCGGCCGAATCAGGCCGTGCTCGGAAGGATTGGATGTCGTTGGAATGCCGGATCTACCGGTGGTTCGCGACAGGGGTCTGTACGCCATGCTCCCGAGACCCAGCCAGTCCTGTGATAAAAGGAGCATGTTGGATTCCATGTATGATGATGTGCATATCGGCAGACTGTATCTCTGGCTAGTTAGCGAATCGCACGAAACCGAACGTCTACCACCTACCCGATTAGCCGCAATGTCTGTAACCTATCCACACCCTCATCTTTTCTTTTGCTTGCTTATTAAACCAGGTTGAAACAGAGCCCGCATCTCCGCTCCTGGTGCTACACCGCGGGGTTGAGCCCTACCTTGCATCGGATATATTTTACTGCTGCCGATATTTGCGACTAATAAGTGTTCTGCGGGGATGAACGAAAAAGGTAAAAGAAAAAGCCAAGACGACAAAAGAGTCAGTGCCGAGCTTAGGCGAGGAAATCAATGTAAAAATACAGGTAGCGTGCTAGATATGCTCGGTCAACTATTTTCGGATTAGCAAGACAGGTACCTTAGGTACCTACCTAATGACTTCTTCAATATGCATATAAAGTGAGCGTGGACTGTGACACAACCTTGGAAGTCTCAACCAACATTAAAACATCTACGAATAAACTAACTTACAGTACATATGCAGTAGAACACGAGATAGGTACCTACTTAGGTAGATAAGGAGAGCATTATTATACCTGAGTACTACTTAGTAATTTGCATGCAAGCGTCAACTCTCACCGATCTTTGTCCACCCTTTCACAGCGTTGAAATCCATCACCTCTCCTTGCGCGCCCCATCTACCCTGTACATCCCACCAGTTTCTGTTCACGGCTGTCTCGGGCCGCCACCGAAATGCCCGCTGCGTCCTATCATCTACCTTGCGCTCTAGGAATTCGAGCACAACTAGACCTATGGCCGGCATCGTCTTGAAACAATGCCCGCTCCCACCGATCGCCAGCAGGAGGCGTCCCCCTTCGGCATCATCATCATCATCATCATCATCACCTAACGTATACCAGTCAATGAGCGGCATGCGATCCACCGTGTCCGCGTCCCAGCATATGCGCGCAAAGCTGAACGGACGCGCTGCGAGATGCGGCATCGTTTCCGCCAGAAAGGCACGAACCCGCTCCTCGGACTCGAGGGGAATCTGCCATTTAGCAAAGGGCTTGGACCCTGTGGTGATCCGCTCAGCCTTAGACTTGCCATCTTGTGCTAGGCTACTATCCGACGACGGTTCCTTATAAATAGGATTGATGTAGCCCGGGTGCTCGTCGCAGATCTTGAGCTCGTGAGTCTCGGCCGACGGCTCCATGAAGAAGCCCTTCTCGATGTTGAATAAGACCGGAAGATCTATATACAACTCCGCCTCCTCCGGCGTCATCTTGATGTGCGCCAGTGTCCAGGCCGTCGGCCGGAGCTGCTGCTTCAAGTCTATTAAGTTGTCGGCATTGGCCCCATTGGCAAGAATGGTGGTATGAGCACGATGGACCGTTCCATCAATACTCTTTACGCCTCGCAGCGCGCCTCGCTTTAGGACGCGCGCTTTCTCACCGCTCTCGGTCTGACTTGAGAATAGTAGCTCGGTCACCAACCCCTGCTCACCGGTGACAAACCGAACACCTAATCTTTCCGCCTCCTCTTTGGCTGATATGATGGCGCCGCGGGCGAAAACCCAACCCGCACCGCTTGGCTTGGCGAAGCCTCTCCAGCCTGCAAAATCGCCCGTGAGGACACCCTTGGGCATAGTATTCTGGAATTGCTCAGCAGATTCGAGCTTCGAATATTCATCTTCATGTCCCCTGATGTCCCCGAGTAAAGCTTCGTAGGCAGCGTCCGAAGAGGCTGCCATGACGTAACCCGTGCGATGATAATGAGGTTTGTATATAGGATCGTGAAGCCACGCCGTAGTACATAGATCATGGAGGCGATTCCACGCATATGCGGCGTCTGTGTCATCTTCAGATTGAGAACCTGGGTTAACTCGTTAATATCCCAAAACAAACCGCATACATTCCTTATTTAAACCGCGAAAATCAATGGCACCGTTTACCTTCTTCCATGATCTTGTTGAGGTCATTGCCGGCTGCGATGCTGCTGGGCACATCCTCTCCGTCGAGGACAGTCACGTTGCTATAGCCATATCTGGCGAGTTCCAGCGCCATACTGCACCCCCAAGTCCCGCCGCCTATGACCAGGACGGATTCTTTCTTGTCGACCGTGCTCATTTCGACTTTGTTTAGCTTCAAAATATGAATAGCAGGAAAGCAAAGCCGAAGGTGAGGGGTAAGTGTAAAATCGAAAGCTCAACCATGCTATGATACCAACCTACTACCGTGAAATTATACGAATAGAAACACTGAATTGAGGTGTAGAAAGTTGTATGGTATTCAAAAACCCATCACAGATATCTTCGGTTTTGTTTGTCTATTCATTCTACAACGTCAATATCCTTATAAATCAATCGCTATAGGCTAGAGGGGCTGGTTGCATCGCGAGTCCCCACCGTACCTGGAGTGCATCTCGGACATACTTACGGACAGTCAATTAACTAATATTGCAGCAACGCATGCACATGGTAGCAAGCGAAGAAATTAACAAAGATGTCATTGGTTAGGAAAGAGAAAATCAAGGTCTCGTGTCACTTTGGCCCGGTTTCTTGGTTCGGGTCATCATGATGACCGCAACCAACTCCCTACCAAAAAATACAAATTAGGTCAAAACGAAGGCTACGAGAAATTTCCCTTCTGGTTTATTGTGAGGTTTTCAGTCGAAATCTTTCGATAAAGAAATGAATCATGTCTTTAAATACATCCTTCTAGCGCAAGCAAAGCAACTCGAAAACTTGCTTCATAGATACCTAGGCTGCCCGTAGTCGCGGAAGACAGCACGCCGATGAATGCGGTTCAGCAACGTAATGCAATCTACTTTGGTCGGAAATGCCGAACACGGCCATTATTAAGGTCCTCTAATCAAATCCTATAGGTCTCAATTCGGTTCTCGTGAAATTTGGCCCGTCAAGCCTCGCATCGCAGTCATTGTTTAAATATTACTACTACCCCTATGTGCCCTGAAGTATGCTGGAGATAGGTAGATTGGGCTGGGGTGCTCCGAACCCGGCCAGTAATAGGAGATTACCCCTCCTCCTCGACCATTGATTGTCGACGGTGTCTTTGGACGTAGTAATATACAGCTGTGGTAACTGTGCGCTATCTATTCCGGTGTTTTCTTCCACCTGCGACGGACTCAACTTAACAAGTGTTCAAAATGCGGCCTTTCTTCGGTCCAAACGAAGAGGAGAGTGACAGAGAAGATTCTTCCGCCTGGGAGGACTATGTACAATTATCAGAGAACATGCCACGATTTCCTAATCTTCAACTTGACTTGCCCGATATTGATAATGGTTGGATGCGCATGTTCGCGGCTCACAGATATGGTGCAGAGGACGGAGATGCGACAGATAATCTTCCCATGAGCCGGACGAAGGCCATCAAGTATTCGTACGTGGCTCAGCTGCGACACTTGATGGGAGGCGACAAGCAGTCTGGTGAGTTGTGCTAATGACTACGATAACATGATTCGCGACATCGCTAACGCTCTACGTAATACTGTAGATCTTTATATGGAGCTATTGCAGAAGATTCAGGACCAGATTTCTGAGACCAGCAGTCTCTCGGAAACGGAGATGGCTCTTGGCTGGCATGTCCTGCCGTGGAGGGATGGCGACTTCTTTGAGACTATACCGGATATATTCACTGTGAACTTGGACGACCTCGCTAGTGCAGAAGACGAGTGCAAGTGTAGGTGGTGCGGATCGTGGGTTGAGTCAATGCGTCGCAAGTATGCTCACGTCTTCCTGTGTGCTAGAAATACCGAAAACAGAGAGGACTTCCGGTTTTATGAATCACAATGCTTGGGATGGGATATCCGTAAGGGCCATGAACCGCCTAGTCTGTGGTCGGAATCGGATAGTCTCCTTTCGGATGGGAACACAAACGAGCCGGGGAACGCAGACAAGCCGGGGAACGTAGATGAGTCCGATACCACATGCCTCTACAAGATGGGCTTTGTTGTTTGTGTTGGCCGAGACGAACCGCTTGGTGTCACGACTGTTAATAATCGAGTGCACGTGCTCGCAGGCAGAGATGAGACTGTATTCACGATTAGGTCCTTCTCTCGTGGTGTGTAACCCACCCATGTCAACTATGACGAGAAGCAAAAACGTCATCACTAATGATTTGGTGCCTTAGACGATCCAAGCTCGGTTAACTTTTCTCCCGGAGTCGGGGCCATCAACACTGACTACACAAGTGCTGACAATTGGCATCTGGCGAAGGAATGTCTCCGGGTATGCCGGGCTGAACACGGTAGATGTAGACATCGCGATGGCTCAGCTTAGACAAGCGGCTTTAAGCCCACCCGACTAATCGACATTGGTGGAGATGATAATCCCCCGCGACTAGTGCCCGGCGAATCTTTGACTCCAGAAGACAGTTACGTGGCGCTGAGCTACTGCTGAGGCGACGACAACGAACAAAAGACAACCACTCTGAACTTCAAGGCGCGATACGATCAAGGTTTTCCGATAAAGAGCCAGCCCGCTACAATTCAAGATGCCATCTTAGCGACGAGGAAAATGGGCTTTCGGTTCCTCTGGATCGATAGCATTTGCAACATATAGGACGACAATGCTGACCTCCTCAATGGGATAGCCTGTTGAATAATTTCTGCCAACGCCGGCTGACGAAGCCGAGTGATCGGTACGCATCCACTCTACTACCATCAATGTAGTAAAGCAACGATCATCAGGCTGTTTGTTACTAACATGAAGCATATATCTCAGGTTACCTGCATTCTCAGCCATACCAAAACAATTCACATACGCATTACCGACGCAATTTTTGTTGCTGGTGTCGATGAAGTTCTGGGTAGCATAGATATAACGGACTTGGAGCAATCCATCGTCACCAAGCGTCCCCAGAAATCCGAGAAGAGCGAACGTTCTCGAGGACATTCCCACCTTATCTGTTGCGAGAACTACGGGCGAGAAAACCTTTCCCGCCGAGGGCAGTTCTGCACAAACAACGGGAACTGATGAGGAGGGTATCGTCTCGATTCATGGACTGGATAACATATCGGCATGTAACGCTACGACTACAATGACGTTAGCCGATAGAAACATCGAAGGCCCGTAGCCAACGATAACTGAGCAACCGGATGAGGCTGCCGATCATTCAAATCCCAAATAAAATCATCGACTCACCTTCGCGCCGAAGATACGCTCTTTCCATTTCAGGTTCGTAGGCAAATACAGGGGATGTCTTCCAACTCCCCGCTGGATTCGTCGTTGGAAATTTCGTCATGGTTTACAAGCTTTTTCGAAGATACCTAATAGCTGAAGTATAGATCTGTCTTCTACGAATATTATTTGTGTGCTGGTGGCTTCATGGTGGTGTTTATTTTCCTGTAAAAGCTCCAGTGTTAGTCGCGGAAATCAAGTGTGTTTCTTGGGGATTCCCGATCATATTACGCACAGGTTAAAGTAGTACCGATTTGAAATACCTTTGCCTTCTCATCGCTCATGAATCCGTCTTTCGTCAGCAGCATGACGCCCACGCCTCCAACAAGACTGGTGAAGTTCTCTGATGCCATCGCCCCAATCTTTCTTTCGCGGTCATTGTCAGCCCACTCTCCTAAAGGCCATCTAAGAGAATACTCGTGGATGTCTGTAAACCCATATTTTTCAAGGCGTTAAGTGTGTATGTCGGGTGTAAACAAGTCTAATCCGCTACGAATCCAGCTTTCCACTGCCTTGCTTTAAGATGGTGAGATTTGCAGGGGCTAAGGCGATGTCCGGCGGATTTATGTCTGTTGCGGTCACCTGGGCGTCGGGATAAGAGCGTGCCATAGCAAGTGCCCAGGAGCCAGTGTCTGTTCCAATATCAAGAATGTATGAAATCTGTGGCGGCAGCAATGTCTTGTGCAAATTTCCATTTAATATTAAGAGCCATAATCGATGTTCGCATCTTGGAGGTGTCGTGTTTTGTCTTCGTTACACCTAAGATTTTATTTCCTAAAAAAGGAAAAGACGTTGAAACAAGTATATAAAACACCTCTGAGTTCGAAACTCGGAAGGGTCGTGAATTTTTGTTAGACTCTGACAGCGACAAGCACTAAATACTACCTAGGCAAAGTGGCTAAACTGGCTTCCGGTATATAAACCCCCCATACTACGAATTCTTTATCGTGGTGGGCGATGATATTAAGGATCATGTCTCTTCGCATAGAGTCATCGATTAGCAGGCATCATATAGATGTCTCAACCTCCATCGTCGCGAAATAAAGACTCTATCGGGATCACTACTGAGTCTATCTGTATCATCCTTGAATGACACAATCTGACGGCTGTTTCCTGTATACTATGAGTTGATGATGTAAAGCGACTTGGATCGAATTTATTCGTACCGCTTCTCGACATATAAGGTATGAGATATGAGCCTCCTGTACCTCGAAAATTACACTGGGGTTAAGAAAAGTCCTCGATAGACTACGACTCATGTACCTGCATAAAACCCAGTAGTCCCCCTATGGTTTTTAAAGCCTCAGGAGAATATGATGTAGTGATTATGCACATGTCAATTACTCAGTCTACTAGCGATGTCATAGCTTGACTCAAGCTCGATATCAGAAGCGTACGGGTAGACAATTCGGGAAGTGAAGGCCCATTCAGCTGGGCTGGTTCGAATGCCTCCACAAGGAAGTAAATGTACATATAGGCACAGAGATGAAAACGGTCTAAGTTCTACTGAAAATAGATCAGCTTTGAGAATTGAAATTAAACAGGGACTCGCCTTGACGCATCTCTTATCGTGCTGTTACCTTTAAGATGGAAAAGATTTCTTCTGAATTGGGATTGGGCGACGGCAGCTCCCGCAGCCACTCTGCGCTCTCCCGCGACTAATGCAGACTGACTCTTTTGACAAGCGAGTGGCAGAAGATCTACGCCTGACCCTTGTCGGTCGGCCGGATTTGAGTTATGCTAAGGAAAGTCTCATGTGCCTGATTTTTTCAACGAACATGGAATCCTGAGACTGTATGAATGATGTCGCCTATTTAATAAAGGGCAGCGCAGGGCTCGCATCTCTTAATCTTGAATGGACAAAAATTTTTCAGATTTCATATTCGAAGTGTTCAGGGCGAAGAAGATACCCTGCCTTCGGCTTACTCTCGCTTTTCCCTTGTCGTGATATTATTATAAGTGTACAATATGAAGGCCGCCGTTCTCTTCTTCCTCGGGCTCTGCGCCGCCGTGCCTGCCCATCGACGCCAGGAGGACCCAAACGCTACTTTCAAAATTACAGGATCTACGCCGCAACTTAGATTTCGCCAATTTTTGCCGCCGGGCTATACGACAGGCGGTACGTATAGCTACGCATCCTTACATCCGACACAACAGTTTGCGGATCAACTAACACGCCTCTCATTCATAGGGGATCAACAGCCCCCGTTCCCGACCAGCACCGGCCAACCAGGTTTCGGAGGCGGCCCCGGCTTCGGCCCAACGGGTGGGCCGACGGCTGGACTACAAAGGCCGGAGTCAACACCACCGGCAGGAGGCGGACAACGTGAGTTTTATTACTGCTACCTTAACCTCACCAAGGGAATTCTTTGTCTGGATCGACTGACAATTATATAGAATCTGGCAACGGCAACCAGAAGTCAGATCAGTCGGGACGGGAACCAGCTGGCTCAAGTAACGGAACGGCGCGTACGTTCCTATCCCAACCCCAACTGCGATCTCGCTCGCGTCAAAACTAACACCCAGCCAACTCTATAGGCTCCGCACCACGCAATCTCCGTATGCCCCCCTTCGGCGGACCGCCCCCGCCGTCGCCCCCGCGTATAGGAGGTCACGGGCCGGTGGTCCCGGGTGGTAAACCACGTGAGTGACACTCGCCCGAAAGAAACGGCCCATAGCTTGACTGACGTCGACATACCTAAAGACCCTCGGCCGGGTAACAGACCACTACTGCGCCCGGACGGGTCGTGTAAGTCTAGATATTTTGACTTCCAAGGTTCTGAGTGATGTTAACAATGATATAGCGCCTCCCCCACCACAAGCCATCGCGTAACCTTACCCTTGACTCGGATGGTAATTCATTCCCTTGCAAACGATCAATCGGGCATGTTGACATTAATTTCTCGACCGGAAGAGAAGCAACGATATATAAATAGTCGGGGTATTTCAATCGTTCGTAACCGGGGCGGCTTGGCTGTGGTTATGTCATGAATATTCGGCTTGTGTAATAAGCAACAATACAACAGCACCTACGAAGCCATTCACAAGCTTAGTATCGCCATGCGAAAGGATTCTTCGTTTGATGAAAAGGTGAACATTCCATGAATACGTCTCAACTCATTCGTAACAATTCGTCATCTGATACATGACTGGCGTTCCAGAAGAAAAGTCATACAGCGTCGTACAGCAAAAGCATAATATCGCGTTATTCGTTTCCTCATACAAGCAAGAAGAGAAAAGAATAGAAGAGAGACAAGAATAAAGGAAGAGAAAAGCCAATCGTCACAGAATCTTAAATCTCACATCAAAGAGGAGGAAAGAAAAAAAGAATGAACCAACCCCTCATCACCATAATGTCTCCCTCGTCCTTCATCAAATTATCCTGTTGTATTCGGTCCCATTCCATTTCTCTTAATTTTTCTCCTTGCATGTTTGATTAGTTCCTTACCCAGGCCAGACCATTATTTCCCATGCCGTCTATCCTTACCCCATCAATACCAAGCACCTAGGCAAAGAGCTTCTTGAAGACAGACTTGAGACCACTAGTAGGCGCATCTTTCTTCTTTCTCTCAGCATCCCGCTCCCGCTCCCGCTGCCGCTCCGCGCGTCTTGACGAGTGTCCATGGCGGTCTTCTTTGACATCAGAAGAGCGCGGCTTGGCGTGCGACGACGACGAAGGCCGCCCGTCGCTGTCGCCCCTGGAACGTGTGGACACCTTTGCGTCGCTGTCGGCTCTAGACCGCGTTGAGTGCCTGCCTTCGCTCTCGGCCATGGAGCGCGAGGATATCTTGGGCTCGTCATCGACCTTGGGCCGCGACGAGCGTTCCCGATGCCGCCGTGATGGTTCTTCCCGGGTCTCGTCGTGGTGTCTCGAGCTTCTCGGCCGCGACGCATCGCCTGACTCCCTTGGCTCCCTTGGCTCTCTTGGCTCTCTTGACTCTCTTGGCTCTCTTGGCTCTCTTGGCTCTCTTGGCTCTCTTGACTCTCTTGACTCTCTTGACTCCCTTGGCTCCCTTGGCTCCCGGTGCGATCGAGAGGAGTGAGGCTTCGATGTCGACGTTGGCGGGCTGGACCGCTTGGGTGCCTCGGCCCTGTGCGATTCGGGCTTTGACGATACATTAGTCGCGGCTAGGGTGCTTTCGCCACGTCTGAAATCAAAGAACTTCTTGCTTGAGACTGGCTCCGGTTCTTCTATTACTACGCGTCGTTCCGAGTGAGAATGGCCCGACCGCCTCGAGCTGCGCGGAGAGTTTCTGTCATCAGGGGGAGGGGTCGTCTCGGCTGCTTTACCCTTGTGCTCTCGTTCGCGTTCGCGTTCGCGGTCTCTCTCATGTTCGCGATCTAGTTCGCGGCGAGCCCGACGCTCTTCTTTACGCTTGTCGTGGGCGGCTTGTTCTTCGGGGGTGCGGCGTCGGTGGTGCGAGGAATCGTGCGAACGCTCATGGCCGCTGTCGTGTCGCCGTGATTCCTCTCTTTTGTGTCGCGAAGATATAGATCGGTCTGAGCTCGTCTTGAGGGACGCCTTACTGTCATCATTGCTTCTGTGGTGGCGATGGCGGTGGTGGCGGTGCTCATCGCCGCTCGCGCGCTCTTTATCTCGCGACGAATGGTGGTGGGATCGGTGAGTTCGATGCCGGTGTCGGTCTCTACCTTCATCATCTGTCGAAAGGTCAGCAACAGTCGGTGAAAGGTCACTCTCATCATCACTGTATTCTGTTGCTATCCCTGATGACACAGAATCTGAAGACACCTGAACCGGACCCTGAGTAGCACCAAATGTTTCTACAATGTTATCGTTAACTTGGTCGCCGCCAAGGTGGGGGCTTGATGGGGAGCTCAGCCCCTGCGCAGTAGCATAGATAACCACTGCCGTCGCCACAGTTTCCTCTGCCTCCTGAAAACGCTGCTGGCGCTTCTTTTGGAGACTCCTCGCCCTACCCAAAGCCTTGACGTTAGGATCGCCAAGGTCGGGCAAGACTATGGTCGGCGTGGCGGACCGTGGATCCTCAGAAAATCTATAATTGGAGCGGCGAGAAGAGCCGCGTAGAAGCTCTTCATCCGTCTGAGTGCTTGAATGCACTAGATTCGGCCGACGTCTGATGCTCTTGGGCGGGATTGGCCTTTTCTCATAGAATGAGTGATCCTCAACTGTATCTACGCCAAAATGTATTGGATCCGTGTACTCGAATGAAGTCGAGGGTATAGACTGGAGCTTAGAGGCTTGGTCCCTGTGATCTTCACGAGTTGACGCCCCAACTCTTGCCAATGGCAGTGGCCCGTCAAACTCAGACCCAACATGCCTAATGGCTAATCTAGGCGCAATTGGCTGCTCTTCAAGCAAGTCTTCCGAAGAGTCATCTGAGCTCGATTCCCGAATATCTCGAGAAGATGGGAAAAAGCCTACGTGAACGTCACCATTGGGAGTAAAATCATGCATATGTAACGCACCACCTGTGGAAATCGCCCGGGTTTCGAAATACACATCTGCTTGTGCGTTGTTCCTTTGTTGTTTCGGGCCGATTGGCACCTCTGCTACCGAACCCATTTTATCACTCTGATCATGTTGGGGGCCATGAAGGTCGAGACTGACGCTGACGTCTTCAGCCTCGCTAGGGCCGGTGGACGCGAGCTCAAAATCTGAGATACCGGCGTCATCCAGGACCTGATCCTGGGTTTGTGCAGCACCGAGAGTCTGACTTGGTACAAAAGCAACATCAATAGTTCCCAGATGTTCGTCATCTAAGAGCGGCTCAAACCTCCCTTTGTCGGATTTTGCAATCGAGCTTGAACTAGAAGGTGACCAGTTAAACTCATCTCGTGGAGCGCGTTGGCTTGCTTCGTTTTCGCTCCGAGCTATGCTAAACGCTTGACCAGGATGACTAATATTGCGCCGCCAAGGTTCAGCCTGAGCCACCACTCCTTCAGATTCTTCGTCAGAATATACCTCCTCAACAATGCGGGAGGGGCCGGCAGTGGGAGTCTCAGAAATAAACCTGGCATAATCGAACACATGGGGGAGTTGCTGAGTTTCTACATCGGTATCACCGTCTTCATCTTCCAAAGAAGATATCCATCCCTGTGGCTCGTTTTCGGCAACCAGAAAGGTCTCGTCTAGAATGGTCGGTTGCCCAAGTGACCCTGTAGATGTACTAGCTTGTGCTTCACCCGATGCACCCGCAGCTACTGGAAATCGCTCAGCTGGAATCTCCCGAGGAACAGCGCCATCGGGAGTAGACGGATCAATCTGTTTGGAGACATCAACGGAATCCCTCGCGTCCGACTTTTGCACAATGAATTCGTCGTCAGAGTCTTCAGAAATAGTGTCGAAATATTGCGGGTGCTGGAATGTTGTAGACCCAGACTCTACCAGATTTTGCGCACCAGGGTCTCTCCAAGCTGTTGAACCTTCAAACACGAGCTGTCTTTGGGATTCATCTACGTTGGCAGCATCAAGAGATTGTCGTCTATGACCCATTTCACCGTCTAAAGAGTTGGTCGGTGCGACTTCTGGTGCCCAGCGTCCCTCATCATCTGGCAATTCCTCGTCATATAGCGTTTCATTGGGTGCGAACTTGTGTAGGGAGGATGATTGATACGGTACCTCTGGGTCTCTCGAACGCAGAATATCATGAGTTGCCTCTTCTTCTAGTGCCTGCATATCGGACCCTTCCATGTGCGCAAAGTTGGAGCTGGGAAGATCGTGTAAGTGGGACTGAGGAGGAGTGGACTCGCGAGAGACTTCTCGAGCAACATTCTTGTCGCCGGAATCCTCACTTAATTCGTGAGCAACCTTGGAGTTCGCGCTCGGGGAATAATTCTCCTCCAGAGCTTCAACATTTCCCGAACGCGACTCTGGTCTCTCATCTTCGTCAACCGTCTCCCAAGCAGAATCGTCGCTAAGTACCTCTCCATATTGAGTTGCCATAGGTGCGTAGCCAACATCATTGGTTGCGAAATGCCAATTTTCGGGAATTCTCTGACTGCCGTACTGTATTTTTGGCTCATCCGTCTTGTCTTGCGCATGATACAGCTCGTGTGGTAACAGAGGAGGCTCTGCGGCTGAATGCTCTGCACTCATCGCAGAGTTCTCTGGTAATGAGTCGACGACAGCATCATTGTCTAGGGCGGCTGGCTCTAGATAAATATTCGCTTGTGGCATAGCTGGAGAGGGAGGATGCGCGATATCAACACCGTAGGCAACGAACTCGTTTTGTGCTGACTCTTCGAGGGCAGACGATCCCATATTACCAACATGAGATTTGGAAGCGAGCTCATCTACTGGGTCGGGGTCTTTGATTGGCTCTGTGGTGAAAGGCTCATTCTTGGTGGCGGAGTCCCAGAGGAAGGATTGATCCTGTTCGGTGGCGGTTTCTTGTGCAGGTTGGAGAGTATTTGTGGTAGAATAGCTGTCTTCGTTGCCGGGAAACTCCGTTTGAACAGTAGAAGCTGTGTCTCGTTTCTGGTCTGCGGGCGCCTCGGCAGTCACACTATCTCCCATATCTGGCGATTCGTCCATACACTCCTTTAGTTGTGGCGCTCTAGTGTCTGTATGTAGAGCATGCTCGTCCGAAATCGTCGTCTCCTTATCATTAGGATGCTGTACTACACTACGAGTTCCACTGTGGGCATCACTCGGAGTGTGGTGCTCAGGAGGCGTGACCAAACTATCTTGAGTTGCTGTGTCTGGATCGTTGGCCAAATGATGGACACAATTTGATCCTTTAGTAGCCGCATCCGCGGGATGATCGCCTAATTCCTCGAAAGAGAAAGTCGGCGGCGGCGCCTCGTCATGTGGCGCTTCTTCGAGAGCGTGGCGCTCAGTTTCCGTATCCTCCCCAATTTCGCCCGTACTTAAAAAATAATCTCCACGCAAAACATTCTCAGGGGCCAGTTCAGGTCCGTCTCCACCAAGGTTATTGGCCTTGACACCAAGGGTATCTTCAAAAGAAAGGGGGAGGGGTTCCTTCTTACCTCGTCTTCTAGATGGCCTCTCCTCGCCTCGTATCGGGCCAACGACATCTTTACTCTCCTCGGCTTCTCGCGCTTTATCGTCCCTGGCTTTCTCCTCTAGCCGCTCAACGGCATCGAGCTGTATACTCTCGTCAGCAATCATGCATGGCCACATGTTACGTAGACTCTCCAGTTCTAAAACCTAGTTTCTACGACACATAGACAATGAGGAAGACATACTAAACGCCATCCAGTGAAATCGGACGACCTTGTGAGGCTGCCAGAAATTTTGCCTTACCTGAGGTTTTGGTGCATCAGGCTCCGCGGCCACTGGTGGAATCTCCCTTGAGACACCCTCCTCCGTTTCAACGGCAGCTGCAGCCGCTTCGGTGGCGTGTACTTCTCTCTCGACAATTTCGGCAGGCTCTACGGCTGGTGCTTCAGCAGCAGGAGCCTCTTCTACAACAGGAGCCTCTTCTATAACAGGGGCTACTTCTGCAATAGGATGCTCTTCAGCCGGAGCTTTCTCGGCGACAGGGGTATCTTCGGCAACATGAGTTTCTTCCGCAGCCGGAGCAGGTTCTTCGGCAGGCGTCTCGGCGATGGTAGGAACCTCTCCGACAGTAGCAACCTCTCCAATAGGGGCCTCTTCTACAGCAGGGACTATTTCCGCAACAGGAGCTTCCTCGACGGCAGGAGGTTCTTCGGCTGCGGGAGATTCTTCTGGAGTGGGGGCCTGTTCTACAACAGGAACTTCTTCAACAGAAGGCGCTTCTTCAGTATGCAGTGCTTCTTCAGCAGAAAGTTCTGCTTCAGCTGTAGCGGGAGATGCTTCTTCGACAGGCGCGGTCTCAACATTGGGAGCCTGTTCGGCAGCAGGCGCCTCTTCAGCAACGGGAGCTTCTTCAGCAATAGTTGCCTCTTCTACAATGTGAGCTTCTTCAGTGACAGGGATCTCCTTAGCAGCAGGAGACTCCTCAGCGGCAGGCACTTCCTCGGGAGCAAGAGTCTCCTCAGTAGCGGGGGTTTCTTCAGGGGCCGGAGCCGGTGCCTCTTCGGCAGCAACGTCAGAAGGCGCAGCTTCAACAGCGGGCTCTACGGCTGGCGCATCTTGAACCGGTGATTCTTCAACCACGGGCTCTTCAACCACGGGTTCGACCGCGGGCTCAGCCACAGGCGTCTCCTCAGCAGGCGCTTCCTTGGCAGATTCATCCTCAACAGGAGCCTCTGGAGCAGGAGCCTCGTCGGCAGCAGATTCTTCGACAAAAGGCTGTTCGGCCACGGCATCTTGAGACGGAGCCTCTTCAACCTGAACTTCTTTGCTAGTGGTCTCTCCAGCCGGCATGCTGTCCTCAGGTGCTTCAGCAACAGTCTCAACTTCGGCCGCAGCGGGCTCTGGCGTAGCTTCGGTATTCTCCGCGGCGGCAGGCTCAGGGCTCTCTTCAGCAGGGCTGGCCTCAGCGGCCGCTGGTGCTTCTTCCTTCGCAACAGGCTTGTCGGCAGGGGCCGGTTCGCTGGTAGACTCCTCGGCGGCTGGCTTCTCCTCAGCCACGGGCTCTTCAACGACAGTGGACTCTTCAACGGCAGCGGGCTCTTCAACGACAGCGGGCTCATTGATGGCTGCGGGTTCTTCGGGAGCAGCCTCAGGCTCCTCGGTGGTAGTAGGAGTCTCCCCAGCCTTAGTCTCAGGCTCCAACCCAGTTTCAACAGCGGCTGTTTCTTCGGAAGCAGTTTCAACAGCAGCCGCCTCTTTGGCAGCGGGCTCCTCAATAGTAGTGCCAGACTCAGAAGTCGTTGGTTTAGGAGCGGCTTCAACCACAGCTGTATCTTCAGGAGCGGGAGCTTCGATAACAGTCGTTTCTGTAGGAGCGGTTTCAGATGCAGCCGTATCATCAGTGGCGGGGGCTTCGGTGGCAGTTTCAGTAGCTGTTGTTTCTGTTGGGGCAACTTCATCCGCAGCCGTCTCTTCGGCGGCAGCCTCAGGCTCAGGGGCTGAGGTTGATGCTTCTTCGGGTACTTCGGTCACTTCGGTCTTTTCGGGTGCGACCTCTTCTGCCTCTTGTTCAGGTGAGTCCTCTGCCGGAGCCGCATCAGGGGCTTTAGCTTCATCCGCCACCTTTTCTTCATCTGGCGTAGGAGCTTCCTTAGTCTCAGGAGCCGACTCCTCGACAGGAACAGCCTCGGCCTCCAAAGCGGAAGTATTGTCGTCAGGCTTCGTTTCTGCCTCGGACGGCGTTTCAGGAGCAATATCCTTAACTTCTTCTGTAACTTCTTCTGGTTTAGATGCACCGGCATCTGCCTCTGGAGCAGGAGCTTCTTCGACAGGTTTTGTGTCTTCCTCGGGCTGAGTTTCGGGAGCAACCTCCTTGACTTCGACTGTACCTTCTTCTGGCTGAGGTGCATCGGCATCGGCATCTGCCTCTGGGGCAGGAGCTGGGGCAGAAGTCTCTTCAGAAGGTTCCGTCTCGACCTCAGGCGACGCTTCCGGAGCAACTTCCTTATTTTCAACTGGAGCTTCCTCTGGCTGAGGTTCGCTGACATCTGCCTCCGGACTAGGAGTCTCTTGAGTAGGAGTCTCTTGAGTAGGAGTCTCTTCGGCAGATTTTATCTCTTCAGCAGGTTTTATCTCTTCAGCAGGTTTTATTTCTTCCTCAGGCTGGGTTTCAGACTCAGTTTCGGGGGCAATAGCCTTGGCTTCATCTGCAGCTGCCTCTTCTTGGACCGGGGTGGCATCTTGTTCCGAAGCTGGGTCGGCCGGAGCCGGTTGCGAATCCTCGGCAACCTCTTTCTCTGCTGGTGCTTCCACCACAGGGGCGACCTCGACTGGCTCCGCAGTAGTTGTCTCATTAGCTTCTTTCTCATCAGCTTGAGAGGCGGACGCCTCTGTCTCGCGTGTGGCCATCCTTTCGAAGGCAAAGTGGTCGTCTATCATGATTTCACCCTCCGGTTCAGTAGTTTTCTCTTCGGGAGACGCTTCTGTATCTGCATCGGTGGCGGGTGCCGGTAGGTCTTCTTGCGCTGCACTTGGCGTCTCGGCCTCGGCCTGGTCTTTCTCGGCACCATCTTCAGCTGCAGCAGTATCAGCGGCAACGTCTTCAGTCTCCACTGGATTTATGTCCGGTGCCTCGGCCGTCGGTTCCGGGTCTGGACTTTGTTCCTTTTCCTCGCTATCCGCCGTCGGCTCTTCGGCCACCTCTGCTTTGTCACTTTCCGGAGTAGGCTCGGGCTTTTCGGAATTGTCTTCTACCGTTGCGTCGGCCTCATCGGGTGGTGTAGGCTGTGTATCGACTCGGTCAGGTGATTTCTCGTCTGCAACCGCAGACTCGTCCTTATCTTCTGTAGAGGGCGTCTCGGCTTCTGGGTCGCCACCGTCGTCACCGGCCACGGGGGCGGCAATACTGGTCGAAATAAGGTCAGCATAATAGATAATCTATCAGCTATTGGTGGGATTAATACATACACGTCTGGGTTCTCATCAGATTGAGCTTGCTCTTCAACTGATGATTCTGATTCCCCACTATCTTCAGCCTTTGCGGGCTCCGCCTGCTGTTTTGAAGTTTCGTCTGCGTCGGTTGCCTCAGACTCCGGCTTCGGCTGCTCTGCTTCGTCGGTTGGACTAGCAGGCTCCTCGGCTGGGGTTTGCTTGCTTTGGTCGAGTTCCGGGCTTTCGACAGCATCCTCGGACTCGGGGTCCCCTTCCATCTCTACGGGGTTGGTAGAAGGTTCGTCTTCAGAAGGTTCAGCGGCAGCAGTTGCTGCGGTTGCACTATCTGCCTCTGGAGCTTCGGTAGTTTGCTTTTGCTCCTCATCTTTGGCAGTGTCCGTCGGTATAGGACTGCTTTCATCTGGTTTATCTGCAGTCTCTGATTCCGCAGTCTCTGGTTCCGCAGTCTCTGGTCCCGCAGTCTCTGGTTCCGCAGTCTCTGGTTCCGCAGTCTTTGGTTCCGCAGCTTCTTCAGTCGATTCGTCACCAGGTTCCGTTACCTTTTCGTCAGGCTCCTTATCGGTTTCCTGTTCAGGCTCGACCTCATCTTTCGAAGCATCAGGTTGTGGAGCATCGGCTTCGGCCAGGGGGGTTTCCGGATCAGCTTGAGGCTCCACACTAGGACTTTCCTCGACAGCTTCCTTCTCGGCAGGAGTCTCTTCGGTGGCTTCTGTCTCACTAGTAGTATCTTTGGTGCCTTCGTTCTCAATAGGAGCTTCTTCGTGAGGAGCCTCTTCACTTGGAGCTCCTTCAGTAGGTGCTGCTTCCGTTGAAACATCTGCGGCAGGCACTGCTTCGGCAGCAGGCTCCTCCTTCGCCTGAACCTCTGCAATCTCGATGCTATCAGCTGCCGCCTCCTTGCTCTCTTCAGCAGCTGGCTTCTCAGGTTCGGCTGAGTCGGCATCTTTGGATGGCTCGCTAGACTGATCTGTCGAATCCACTTGAGGTTCCTCGGTAACAGGGGTAGTTTGGGCTTGAGCCGGTGTATCGGCCGCTTTTTCTGTAGCCTCATGTTGAGTATCGTCGATAGCAGGTGGCGAAGCTTCTTCCGGATCTTTAGATTCCTCGTTGGCTATTTCCTCGACGGGTTCAGCAGCCTTATCGTCTTCCGTCTTGGCTTCACTCGGCTCCTCTTCAGGCTTAGCCTCAGGCGCAGCAGCCTCAGCGACGGTGTCGGGCTCAGCCTCGTCCTGAGCTTTAGATTCCTCGTTGGCAGTAGTTGTTTCTTCGACGGGTTCAACAGCCTTCTGATCTTCCTTCTCAACTTCGCTCGGCTTGTCCTCAGTCGTAGTCTCAGGCGCAGCAGCCTCAGCGACGGTTTCAGGCTCAGTTTCTGGTTTTGGTGTGGACTCTTCGACCTTTTCGGTCTCAGCTTCCTCTTGAGCTTCAGGTCCCTGATTGGCAGTAGTCGTTTCTTGGACTGGCTCAGTAACCTTCCCGTCTTCCTCCTTGACTTCACTCGGCTCACTCTCAGGCGCAGTAGCATCCGCTGCGGTTTCGGGTTCACCTTCAGGTTCAGCTGAGGACTCCTCGACTTTCTCGGGCTCAGGTTCTGGGTCCTTGGGAGGGTCTACATCAGGAGATTCGGTCGCAGCTGAATCAGATGCCTCTTTCGACACTTCCGGAGCAGCATCTACAGTCGGCGCCTCTGTAGATTCATCTGCTGCCGGCTCCGCAGGGGCTACTGGAGTTGACTCTGTGGATTCATCTGCTGCTGGTTCCGCAGGGGCTGCTGGAGTTGAATCTGTCTCCGTCTCGGCAGCCTTAGGTGTAGAATCGCCCTCTTTCGGGCTGTCAGTTTCCCCTCCAGCAAGCTCGGCCTCAGATTCAGCTGCAGTTGAACTTTCTGTCACAGCAACAGGTTCGGGTGCGGGCTCAGCTTCGTCCGACTTATCCGGTGACTCCCCAACAGCATCACTTGTGGCGTCAGCCGCAGGCGACCCATTGGGTTCTTGTGTTGACTCTGGTGCCGACTCTGGTGCTGTCGTCTCTGGTTTGGCTTCCGGTGCTGCTTCTGGTTCCACTGCCGGTTTCGCCTCTGGCTCCACCGCCGGTTCTGCTGCTGGCTCTGCTGCTGGTTCTAATGCTGGCTCTGATGCCGGTTCGGCTGCCGGTGCCGGTGCGGGTTCTGGTTCTGGGGCTAGTGCTGGTGCTGGCTCCGGTGTTGTCTCCGGTGCTGCGCTCTTATTCTCCTCTTCTGACGGGCTTTCATTTGCGGAACCAGTCACTTCAGCGGCCTCTGCCGTTGGAGCCTCATCCTTTACTTCTTTGGTTGTAGCTTCGGGCTCTGCCGCAGGCTCAGGGTCCGCTGGTGCCTTCGCCTCCTCCGTTTGCACGGTCTCAGCAGCGGCAGGACTATTCTCTGCTGGCGAGGGATTGTCCGGTTTCTCATCCGCTGCGGTGCTAGGCGGATCATCCGTTGCGGCAGGTACTGCTGTTGGCGGGAATTCTGACTTCTCCTCAGAAGACTCGGGCTTCGACTTCGCGGTCTTTACCTTCTTCGCAGATTTCTCTGCCGCTTTCTCTGCCGCTTCTCTGCTCTTCTTCTGCTTTTTGTTCTCCTTTTTCCGAGCATTTTTTCCTTTCTTCTTGTGGGCTTCTGGCTCTTCCTTCTCGGATTCTGACTCAGATTCCGGTTTTGATTCCGGCTCTGGTTCAGGTTCTGGCTCGAGCTCTCGCTTTAGCTCTGCCTTTGGCTGTTCAGGATCTGGTAGATTCTTTTGCTTCTGCTTCTGCTTCTGCTTTTCCTCCTTCTCTTTCTGCTTCCCCTCCTTCTCCTTCTGCTTCTCTTCCTTCTCCTTCTGCTTCTCTTCCTTCTCCTTCTGCTTCTCTCTCTCTCTCTTCAACTTCTTCCTGTCTGCTTTGGATAATATCCGTGGCTCCTCTGAGGACGGAGATTCAGGTGGGCCTTCTTCTGCACCCTTTCCTTCTATGTCGCCCGTTTCGCCTTCTGGTGAAATTAGTTCGCTTCCGAAAATGGGGCTCTGCGACATACCATTCTTTTCTGTGTCGGAAGGTGATAAATCGAGGTACTGAACATTTGAAAAATCGACGACCTGCATGCTCGCAAGTGGATCTACGCGAGCAGGAGAATAGACGATCCCATATTGCTCGGCCATTCTCCCTTCTGTGGTTTGGTGAGTGATACAAATATGAAGAGAGTCTGAAATTTTTCAGTCTCCAGTATAATTGGAAGAATTGGAAGAAAAAAAAGAATGACGACTAAAGGCACGGGTGTGTGCAGCGATTACTACGTCAAAAGGGTTGGGTATTGGGATGCTAAATCTTGCAGCCGGGTATCGGAACGCCACTGCTATGAAACAATGACAACGTGGTTCTGGTAAAACAGATAGGTGCACAAGCTCTACCTATGGGACATGGTGGTGACGGCTGGGAAAGGGAGGCAAAGGGAGTCAATCCACAGAGCAACCAACGGGAGCGTGGAGTTGAGAAAATAGTTTCACGACGAGATTGGCAATCGCACCCCACGTGAGGGACCAGAAGTCTACACAGTCATATTTGATTGATACTTGATACTGGGCAATACGGGTAAGCATGCATGGTACATGCCACATGCGGCTTCAAGCAGGGAGAGGCAATTCTACCCCGCGACTCGACGAACGACGGCAGCAGTGGAGAAGAGCCTGAAGGCGTGGTGATCAATGAAATCGTGCTCGAGGGTGATTGGCGAGCCAGACCCAATAGGAGCCACGTCGCATCGCCGCCGCTGGATAGATTGGAGACCAATGTGGGAGTGCTGCTTGGTCGGGTCACAGTGGTGTGTATTCCTGTCTCGTATGGGCAAACCGGACGATGCTGACGGCTGGAGGGCACCTTACGGGACAGGACAGGACAGGACAGGACCTAACCGTTAGTTAGGGCATTGCGGCAATTTGCGGCAGGACCGGGTGAGAAGACTAGGCGCGCGCCGGACTGGCAAAAGATTGGGAGCTTACTGCCAGCGGCCAGGCTCACCAACGTGCTGCTTGTTGCTGCTACTGCTGCAGAGCTACCTATCACGGCCCAATCGCCGTCTCACGGAGCGTCGTCGCTTCAGCGTGCCAGCCCCCTTTCGAATTCGGATGCAGCCATTGGGCGTCAAGCTGCCCTCCCTCCCTCGTGCGTCGTTGGTCGAGACATCTGCCATATCAACGGAGGCAAACAGACTGCGTCCAAATGGTTCCTGAATTGGCCAAAGAGGGGTGGGAAAAGCCGCCCAACCGGCAGCTAAGCAGGGTGGGCTGCAGACGTGCAGGGGACCGATGCCGCATAGGTGCTAGTATCGCGTGCAACGTGGTCGGTTAGGCTTCGTTGGCACCGCTCGGGTGCAGTGCTGGCGAGGGCCACGACAGCCAACCAATCTCCGTGGGGCGGGCGAGACGTGGTACGTCGTCGGCCGCCGGCCATGCTGGTGGTGTACGGGAATTGTAGGTAAGATGCCCGATCGGGATCGTCGACGGGTGCACTGGACACAGCATAAAGCTACTACAAATCTCTCCCTGTCACGCCCCCTCATATATCAACAGTACTATCTATAAAATGAGGTCACAGTCGCGCTTGGAGAAACATGAATGAGGGGAGATATTGTGAGACCTTCTTCTTCAAGAACAGCCGGATACCGACCGACATGTGAAACCCGGATGAGTAAGCATCTGACGCCATGTCAGCACGTGAGTTCCAGTCTGATGCGATGAGAGCAGCCAATGCCAAAAGAGAAAGACCGAGAAGGTGAAACGTAGTAGATACTCTTCTAATTGTTATGAGATGTGATGTCAATACAGATTGAGATTGATATGGTCGCTTGTCGCGAAATTGAGTCCGGCTTAATAATGACTTAGCGCTATGTCATCGAAGAGATATAAATCATCCTCATTTTCATATGAAATTACAGACATGCCGAGATACTATCAGGCGCGCGGATCAGTGTGAGGTGCACTACACACATCGACCTCGTCTCTCCACATCGCCGTGTTTAGAGTCGCTCGCCAGCTTCAGCCCTTCGACACCTTACCATCAACCCTTGAATGAATGAGCGATTTCACTCTGATGAACACCAAGTCTCACTCTTGCATGGGGCATTCCACCGTATCAACATCGACGCATATCGGCGGTCTTTACTTCCAGGCAACATCAGGCTCAAACAATATCGAAATCCGCGTTGTCTTGAACATTTACTTCTCAGGACGTGGGAGATATGGGCTTTCACAGAACTACCCATAGGAACATCCGATGGTTGAAAAGACGGGAACTGTGTGGTACCTGTGAAGGAAAAGGGGAAGTCTCTATTGTCTGTCAATCTTGAGATGAGAAGATAAATATCTTCTCAACGAGCTTGCCAGGGAGTAACACGATATCGCACAACATGGGAAAGTATGATCGTGGTGTGTCATATTGCGGGCATCCGATTTACAGTATCGGGCATCATGCCCGCCTGATCAGTTCCGGCTTCTAGCTTACAAATTCCCGAGCTACAGAAAGGGTTATAGTATGAGCAACATGCGGCAATTCAATAGCGATGTGGATGAATCTGCTAAACTAAACTCATAGCGAAGCGACGATTGCGGCAGCTGGTCGCAGTCATGTGTTTAAGCGACTGTTCTCTATGAGATGGCTCCGCCTAGATATTCTGTTATGAATAACCAGGCGATGTTTAGGCCCAGGATTCCAACGACAGCCTTGTTCGGGATGGATGCCTAATTATTATTCCTCCTATACACTAACTAACTATCCACCTTTATGAAACGCCCAAACTCCCTGCTAGACAGATTCCGCAAAAACAACGCATATAGGACTAAATATAACCATATGCCGGGTCCGGTGATAGCGTAATATATGTGTATTATTATCACCCGTTAATGTTGACCACCAACAAGCCTCTGCCCTGCTAACTACTTGACGGCGTCGCCGAGAAAAGATGTTTCAACACGTAACTGCAACACCACATGGTCGAGAGCATGCATTGCGTCGATATGGAGAATAAACTTGAACACATAAATGGATTTCCATCTCGATAGATACTAACGACGTGGCTCATCTAGACTGAGTACTGGCCAAAAAGAAAATAGCCTCCAAGGAAAAAAACCAAGAGTGTATCAAAGAGCAACCGTGGTCTCACAAACGCCAACGCCTGAACCAGCGATGAATACAGGCCAGGCAGGCTAACAGGGGATTGGGGCGTGCGTGGCTGTATTCCGTCAACAACAACGGACCATCGCTTGTGCCAAGCCATTATCTACAATCTGACCCAACCCCTTCCCTTGCTCTCCTTGCAACAGCTGACGTCCCCCCTCGCATGCGATTCTACGGTCTGAAAAGACACAAATACATTTGTAGATTGCCAGACTACGTTTCTCACATGGCCATCTCTGCCTGCAGCTTCCGAAACTCCTCTTCTTCGTCGTCCTCGGTTTGTGCGTGGCTTTTGACTATCAAGATATGTTAGTTCGTAGAAATAATGCGAACCCGGGACCGAGGGGCCGTACGATCTGAATTTGCCACGTTGGGTAGTTTGTGGACATCTGGTGACACAGACACGGGCACTGTGCCGGACTCGAGCATTTTCTTGTCGAGCGCTTCTTGCTGCAGAGCCTCGAGCTCTTCGTCCAATTCGTCCTCGTCCAAGGGCTCGCCAATGGAATTATTCGCGGTGATAGCCTGAACGATCTCTTCGCTGAGGATGTTTTGCTCGCGGAGTACATCCCTGTTTCAGTAGTTGTAAGTAACTCGAAAACGAAGACGTCGACGACGCAGGACTAATGACAACACGAAAATGGCGACATACATTGTCTGGTCGACTTTGTCTACCGTCAGCTTGCCATGGATCTGCTGCATGGCCTCACCTGCCCGTTGCATGGCGGCAAGAGTCTCTCTGTTGATGTTGGCGGACTCGATGGCGTTGATCTGCTGCTCGAGGGTTCCTATTTGAGCAATGGTCTGGTCTAGGCTGTGCTCGTGGGTCTTCTTCCTCCGCAGCGCAGCCTTGGCAGCTGTTGAGGACTCAGGGTCAGCGACTCCGGGTTACCGCCACGGGGCATGTGACTGTGACATGTGACGTGTGAGAAGGGGACGAACCGTTCTTATTCGAGTTTACGTTCTTCCGTGCGATAGCATCCTGCTCATCCATCTGGTTCATGAGGTGCCTCTCGCGCTTCTGCAGCATTTCCAGCTGGGTGCGCAACCCGAGGATGGCGTTCTTGGGCGTGTCCTTCTTCTTCGCGGCACCACCGCCAAACCAGCCCCAAACTCCCGACATGTCGATAGATAGGCGACGGGAACGCAGCCGAAAAAGTGTATGATAGAATATGACGGAGAGGGTCAATATTTGGACCGGGGCAGAGATCGCTACCAGGGCAGTTGTTGGAATGCCGCGATGGCGACGGTAATGGCGATGGTGATGGTGATGGCGGGGTATAATTCGATAGGCGGCAGCTCGGAGCCTGGAACAGGCGCGCGAGGATCAAATTAGTGCAGCCTGAACAACGGGCACAGCCGGGATGTCGCTAGGGGTTGAGTATTCGTGGTTGGTACGAGACGCGGTGTCGTGGGGAATGGGCGAAGATGATGCCTGATCGATAAAAAAGAGTTGTTTCGGATGTAGGTTTAGGTAGTTGGTAGTTGGTAGTCAGTTGAACGTTATCGGTTGCTGGGCTGCGGAAGATGGGCGACGATGATGCAAGTGGTGCTATGACCTGCCTGCTGGAACAATGAGCCTGGGCGGGCTGCTGGTGGCAGCTGATATGTCGCAGCCACCAACCGGTCGCCAGGTCGGCCACCTGCTGCCGACATACCACATAAGCATGTCCCTAGGTACCCAGACTAGCCTAACCCAAGTGCGGATTTATCCGGCGATTAGCCAGCTTACGTATTAGATACCTAGTCACTGCCCGGCTATCGAGGGCCAAGAACAAAGCTCTCGGGGAGGCTTTGACCTGTCATTTCTCTCATCAAGCTAAAACCACCCGGATATCCCCTACGTAGATGCCGATTGTTCACCGTGACTCTTACTTATAATCTGCCAACCCCTTCCCTATCTTTTTATGGTGCATGAGCTAGTTCTCCATCGTCCCTGCATCCGCAACCATAACATATGAGCCCTACCGCAAGAATAAAGCATTGTAAGCCACTACTGGCCAGTACCCTCACTCACGAAAGCGGCGCCGATATTCCAGGATAACACGCTCGCTATCATGTCGAATGGGCCACTCCCCTCGGAACGCTGTCTTCTTTCCTCACTATGCAACAAACAAATAGGCGACAAGGTCAGGTTTCTAGGATGGTAAGACCATATCGTCGCTCATGTAGCATCTCCCTATGCTATCATATTTCCTCAATATTCAAGGCGTCTTGGCGGTGCCAACTTACTATAGCGAAACCCGAACCCGACTTCCCCCGTTGTTGAGTTGGTTGAGCGCTTGGAAATCCCCGCTTGCCGTTCTGCTGACCATGTTGAAGTGTGACAGGATATTCAGCCCACCACGCACACGTTACTCTCACACATAGTTACCCGAGGGAGAACAACAAGGTCGAGGCCCTGGTTGACGTAAAACTCCTTCTCGAAACACTGAAGTCGGAGCAAACTGATATGGGACAATGGGTGCACGTGATTGGGTATCTTACCTCCGTCGACCCCGCGTCGCCTGTGACAGCCACCGACTCCCGGCATCCGTCGAGAAGCAAGACTGCAACACGCGTTGGTGTGCAGGCCCTGTTCCTCTGGATTGCCCGAGGTCTCGATCTCGGGACCTACGAGAAGTCGATGCTGGCCGACGCTAATCAAAACACAGTAAGCTTGGCGCCTCAGAACCGAGATGCAAGATGAACCCGGATGTTCCCCTCCAATAGTCGCTGCAGCGGGCGATAAGGGTCTGACCACCAGCCAACGTCACGTGCCACGAGAACCGTGCAATGACATGGCATATACGTTGTGTGGTCTGCGGTATCGGGTTCCCGAGTGGCCATTTGAAACTGGCTGCTTATTATTACATGGCGCATCGAGAGTGCCCCTCCCCCTCCTCATCGGGCAACAGGTGATGGGACGAACCCAAAATCGCGGAGGGCTTGGGCAAGTCACAGACAATCCATGCCGATCAATGCACGCGATATCCAAGACCAAATATAGCTAGGCAGTTCATGCTATCGGGCTCGCGGTCATGGGCGAGTCTCTTGGAAGCAAGGGTGATATTCACGCAGATAAGAGTGCGCCATTGTGCAAAAAACTCGTCTATTCGCAAACCTATTAGCTTGCAAGCCGCTTTTTGAGCTTCCGACGGCTACCAGACTAATCCTTGCTATTAGGCGTGATGAACTGCTCACCGCGGCTCTCGTGGATGCAGCAGACCACCACCGAGATGCATGGCTTTTACGTGGCATCAAACACGATAACCAATTGAAATTGGTAGCAGATGGATTCGCCGCAGTTGTTGAAATACCACGCATTACAGATTACATTATGCAGCACGTATCGAATTGGGATGCAGCTACCCTTTCTTGCCAGGTTCCAATCTAGGTATCCACAAGGAAGATCAGCATTTTGCCAGATGGCACGCCCTTCTTGGATGATGACCCTCTTTATTCCAAACTTCCATCTCAGGTTCCATTTCCGGGCAACTATCGATTCACCGAACCCGCTCGGCCTTCACCAAATGGTCACTTAGTCTTCCGTTTATGTAACGTCAACCGCAGCAATGCTTAACGTACCACGCCATTCTATGTTGCAGCCAGATGTAATACACTAGCCTGCCATCTCGCCGGATCCATGTCTGTTAAGTGTCAATTTCGGGAGGGTTCACACCCTCTTCTATCGTTATACGCTCGCTTCGAAACGGCACCTCTTCGGTTGTTGCGGCGTTTCGATGCTTCTACCGATCCCGCTCCCGACCCCGACCCTTTCGAGATGAGAACTGGCTGGTGTAGCGGTCGTTTGAGCGGCTTTTCTAGGTTCTGTTGGGCTTTGGCTGCAGCTTGCCTTTCCCACATCTCCTTTGACTTGAGACAAATGTCGTCGATTTGCTCCTGAGGGGAAATTAATAACGTCTCACAGCCGCGCCGGGAACGGACCCCAGCTCACATCCGTCAAGCAGGCCCCCGGGGTGGTAATAAGGAAACCATCCTCGCCCTGCAAGGATGTGTAAGTGTGGTACTTGATGAGCTCGTCGATTATCGTACTTGTCGCGTATATGGCCTCACTGTGGCCTCTGGGCCAAGATAACACTGAAGTTCCTGTGTGATGACTTTTTTGTTGATATCGAGATGTGGGATCCAATATCTGTTCATAGGGGCAGACATATTCATTAGGCTGTCGAGTTGGATGTGTGTTGAGTCTTCCTATCAAAGCATGTCGGGTATCAGTCTTCGATACGCAACAAGAGGCACCAGCTATTTATATTAGCATTCATTAGATCAGCCTCATCAACTCCGGGATACTCGACCGGCTCCGCAGTGGAACTCGCGTCTCCAGCAATATTGCACTGCATGTTTCATTCACCGCTAGGGTGAATGTTGCTGAGACGTAAAAAGACATGCATTGCATCCGTGTCTGCTTGATCAACTCTGTGGCTCCTGCCGAGTCCGCTTCCAGCAACCTTGTCCGCCTCACTTGTGCGCCCCGTTTTCAGACAGACGAATCGTACCACCAAGTTTGGGGAGTCTCGAACAACCTCACCTCAGAAGGGGGATCATCTGCTCTTGTGCTCATCTATGGTTGGAACACTAGTGTCCTGTAGTGTCACAGTCCTGCGCTCCATGCATGGTCCTAACATATATGGTTTGTTATTGTCGCCCGCAGAAGCACCTCTTGCTTCCTGGATATAGACCTTTTGGTTAGTCTCCGCTCGTCACATTTACTACAACACCATCGTGCCAATCATGTTACAATATCTCCCCACTCCCTATGGTTGCAAAACATGCATCTATTCTGCTGTAGGTTGGATAATATGCAGCTAACGGCGTTTATGCGTTCGATTGATCAACAAATTAACTACTACCTGGCGGACGTTCATGAAAAGATGTAAATCAAGTGACAGGCCCGATTAGATATGTACGATGTAATATTTAATTGGCCTCTATCAAGGCCAGAATACGTGCATGGAATGTCAAAACAAGGATCTAAGATGCTATTGAAGAATACCCACCAACTAGGTATATGTGTACGAAGGTCTCCCTAGAGGCCATGGGTGGACCATGGGAGCAATTGGGCTAGCCATACCAAACAACATTCAACATGTTCTGGTTCGCATCCTGCTGCCGCACGTAATGAGAATATAGCTAGCTGCGAGGACATTAGTTGGCAATCCGACCACCAAGCCCAATACTTTCTTGTTGAGGGTGTCTGCTTGAAGCCAATCTAGTGGCCACGAAGCCTTAATTCTTCTGCTGCCAAGAAACGAAAAGAAAAACATTATAGGCACGAAAGCAAGGGAGCGAGGGAAGACAGAAGGAAGGTAAAATATATAAGTAAACAAATAAGTTGGCGAATTAACAGCGATTACCGCGTAGCTATTGTTCTAGACATCATTATACTGGGGAACGGACAGCTCAACATCCGAGTTTAGCGAGAATGATCAGACTGATTATGGCTACTACCCTGAAAAACGAGGTTAACCGACAAGGCACAACCATTAAGAGTAAGAGGGGTGTCTGGGATGATCTGAGAGCTCAGTGCGGATTAGGCGTATTGTCACGTGTGTCAGCTAATCAACAAGGAATAGCCATCGATTCTACACGAAAGGCATATTTCCACCTTAATATCTCGTATACACTGTTTCTTACGTTAATTCTTTGGATCTACGAAGTTCAATGCCCCTCACAGTCGAGTTTTCGTGCCCAGGATTGCCTCTCGCGAACGCAGTTTGCTAAGCAGTGAACAGTGAATGAAAGCAAATCGATCGGACACAGACGGTCGATTGGCCTTCCCTTGCAACGGACAAAAACCATCGTCCTCTCTGGCTCTTTCCTTCTTTTAGCAAGAAACCAAAACCGACTGACTAGATGCCAAAATGCCTTCACTTGTGGGTATCACCATAGGCCTCGTCCAGTATGCCACGACTGAAGGCAAGATTTGTCTTGCCTACGGACTTGGGGTAATTCGAACTGACTCCAACTTTTAGGCTCCAAGTCTCCAAATAAGCTGACCTGGTATCATTACATTCGAATGAAACTGCAGATATTAGACATGTGGCATAGTGTGCCTCTGTGAGTGGTCTCAGCCCATCTCTGTTTACGAATTGATCGCTGGTGTTTATTGCAAACTCACGCTTGCTTTGTAATTACCATTATAGGGGCCATGTGCATATCTTGTGGTGAACCCTGCAAGAGAATATTGATCCGACAATTACAGACATGTTCCATGCTTCGAGATACATGGGTACTTCGAGCACTTACCTACCAACACGCTAAGCCACACACCGCGCTGTAGTGGCGGTGTCCACTGTGGCTCAAGCTCAAATGGCCCCCAACACCTGCATTCACCTGTTCAAGCCATTACCAAACATCCAGTCACACCTCTCACCGTCCACGTGGCCGGGGCGGCATCAGACTCTAGCTTATCATCCTGTCCGGCAGATAACGACGACAAGAGAGTTCTGTTTCCAACTCCGGATGCTGAAGTCAAGCATACAGCAAAATGACCGACACACCCAGCGAGGAAGCGATGTGAGCCCGAGATCTTATCAGCCCCGCCGGATTGATCAAAGAAAGCTTCCTACTTTGTCCGAGGCAGATATCTATATAATCAATAAGACTACCCTGTGAGAAAAGAAGAAGGTAGATAGAGCCGCACGAGCTGCAAATGAGTGCCGGCGTCTCCGTTCCCCAGACCCTATGGGATCTGCAGGTCCCCTTGTACATCACGCATGCGAGCGCCCCCAACGCGCCTTTCGTGACAACGGTGCCGCGGTTCAGTTATCTGGCGTTGCTGCTACCCCGCTTATCCGCGTACTTTGGACTGCCATGCTCGAGTTTCCACCACGAGGATGTGCTTCTGCGGAACTTGGCCGTCGGGCTGCTGGTCGATCTCTACCAGCCGACATTACCATGGCGGTTGATCGTTGCTGATGGCATCAGCTGGGATATCGGAGACACCTTTCTTAACAGTGCGAAAGAGGTCAGTCAATGGATATACCAGTAGTCGAAGATGAGAGGGTGTTTCTTTTCCAGAAGACAGAAACGAGCTCATGAAAGCGAGTGTTGAGAAGGAAGAATCAAGGCTAATACTGATGGCAGGCGGACTTCATACGCAATGGCAACGCTAAGCAGATTATGTCTTTATCCAAAGAAAATACGACGGCGCTCTGGAACGCGGTTCAAGACAGTAAGTCCAATGAATAAGACCCCGGTTCCTTAACTTCAAGTGATCGATCCTTGGTTTGACAGGCCTGATAGATGACTATGCATCATTCAACAAGGTGAACGCGCGGCTGCTGAACACCCCACGCGAGCTCAGGAATGTACCACTTCGCATCTACATCCCGACATCTCCGAGCGATGCGGCAGGCAGCACGAACAACTCGGCGGGTGCGTTTAAGGTCGTGCAGTCCCTTGTACAACCCCGGGTCAACGATCGTATGTCTCGCCCACATCGTGCTTCTACACTGTCAACCCCTCATCTCACCTTCAACAATAAAAGTTACGTTCTAAGCTAATCGACGATAATCTCTGCAGGCACCCCGCAGACGGTGGGCGCAGCATTGCGCACCTTGCTGCCCAAGCTGTTCCCAAGTAGCCGGGACCCAGTCCTCGCCGCAGCAATCTTGCATGGTGCACGTGTGCCGTTCCACGCACCCCTCGAGGAGCTGATGCGTGAGGCCGCGTACCCCGACGGCTGGTTATGTCTCGTCGTCGTGCCGTTGGATATATGAAACCTCTACTTTAGAGCGAGCAGGGTCCCCCGTTGGATGAACATGACATTAGTCTCGTCACTAGCAAAGCACGTCAGGAGGAACTGTGTGGATGTCGCTATGACTATCTACACTAGCATTCATTGTACATGGTACATGGTGGTCCTTGAAGGAAGGCATCTTGCAGAACCTACCGTATCCCTAACTGTGCTGCCGGCGATGGGTCGGTATCTCGGTGGCAGGGTATCAATACCCTGACCAGGACCCTGACCTGAAAGAATAGGCAGGCAACTGATTTGCCGGCTATTCCGTAACCCTGGCTCACCTATCTATCTAGATGTACCGATACTATGGAGCCAAAAGACCCTGAGCAGATCCTGAGCAAAACATCAATGATCAACAGCGGGGTTGTTTGAGGTTCGAGGGTTGGGCATTCAACGATGCCGATGCGTATCATCTTGGTGGCATTAGTACAGTAGCGTTGGGCATCGACGACAGGACGATGATCTACAGCACATGTAGATCATCAGGGTGCAGATAAATGCGCTACCGGTTTGACGGCACAAGATAAGGTTAAAACGACCACCAATTTCCTATCACCAAATGATAATCTCGGTATATTCGCTTCGTCATTCGTCCGTATTACGAACTTTAGCCCGGTACGTCTGTAACAGTACTAGCAAGTGTACAGACGTAATATTGGCGATATTACCCTAATCCGGTGCAATCCACCGAAGCAGAATCTGGGTACACTACAGTATCTAGATTACCTACTTCATGCCTGGTTATCTTGCAGGATCTAGCTAGTTGGGACGTCATCCTTCGATGAGTGGAGTTATAGGATCGCCAGCTATGTGATAATCTTCCAGGTATCATTTACAGTAGTTCGTTTCTAGAACTACATACGTACTACAGTCAGCTGTGGACGTGGTGCATAATGGACCTCAACTTGGCTGCTTTTAGCCGTTTCAGACTTTCAATACCAAATACATAACTGTACCTACCTGGTACTGTGAGGGTAATTTAAGCTATATAGGTACTATCTAGGTATACGACTTACCTCGTTTATCTCGTACAATTTTTTTCTAGATGCATACTCACACATTACCTAATCTCCGATCGTTTCCGTCTCAGGGTCCTCACCCTACCCACCTTGCTCACCGCAAGTATCTGGCTGGTGTCAGGTTAGGTAAGTACCTACCTAGTTACCGAACGTAGTCCGTACGTCGGTATCTGACCGTTTTCAGGGACCATGTACTTACTCTAAGGTAGTATAGATAGTGGACTGTACTATACATACATATATCAGAAGCCATAGAATTCCTGGGGAAAGCGGTGTTATTCCCACCTCGTGGTTTGTATGTAGTATACTTGCGGGAACATGCACAGATGGAACTGGGCGGAATTACAGAAAGGTCACGGGTGTATACAGCTTGGCTTGCACCCTGCTCTGTTTTTAGTGGGACACGTTTAAGTAGTGTACACGCGGTGCTTAATAATACAGTTAGTTAGTATGACAACCTCCATATAGGTAGTGGACGAAATAAGAATAATGTAGGATGAACTAACAGAGACCTGCCTAATACAATAAGGGAAGCTAGAAGCAAGAAAGAAGGGAGTTTAGAAGAAAAAATTATATGAGAGCTAACTCACCTTAGGTGCCTTGTATCTATACCATGACTACCTGACCGTGGGTACTAGGGTACCCCAAGGATCAGCTCCCAGGATGCAACCGACCAGCACTAGTACGGTTCGGGGGCGTACAAGCCCTATGGCGTCATACCGCGCAGTTTGACCGTGTCTGATTCCGTCTTGTCTTACTTACTTACCTACCTACCTTCTGTAGCGCGTACCGTAATTATCAATCAGGCATAACATCCGATAGAATAAACAGCACATAGTCCACATATCTAGTACACCGCCATAAAACTATTCTAGTAGTGTGTACAGTAGCTAGACACCTAGTGTAGTTCGGTTAGGCAGTATGCAGTATCAAACGCCCCTAAAGTCGCTTATGTAATAACTATCCTAAGGTATCCACCCGTGACATAACGCGCTGGCTGGCCATCAAGGTTCCCGCCCGCCCGCCGTCCCTCCCTCCCATCCCCGTCCGTTCGTTCCGTCGCAGACTCGAACCCGGTAGCACGGGGTCTCGGGTAACCACGGATCTGCAGTCTTTGGGTGTGCCAAGCCCAAAGAAAACAACACAAAAATCGCCTGTACTTACACTTACACTTAATTAGTTAGGTACAGTAGTCAACTAGTCAACGCCACAGACACGTGTATGGCAGCTTAGCACATGGTAGCGCAACCATAGCGCATGGGCTGAAGAAGCGAGCTGTGCCAAATAAATCCCGACTAATCTCTTAATGCTCTTAATGACATGCAGGAACGGCCCAAGCGAAGCGCCGGCGTCGTTCTAGGTCGTCTTAGCTCGTCAGCCTCAAAGCAAGCGCGTCGAGACAATGTACCAAGAAACGGCCGAAGTGTGTATAGTCCAGCTTCCGGAGACTTCCGGAATTTCACTCACAAATTTCCAACATTGTAGTTCTCCGTAAACTGTTTTGTCTTGGTGTGATCTTTAGATAATGCTCATAGGTGCGAAGCTGGACGGTCCAAACAGTCCCGTCCACGCGCCAGAGCCAGGTAGATAGGTAGGTAGGTACATACATTTTCGTCTCCGCTCTTCAACCTTTTGATCTTCAAGCCAAACCCAATGCAACGGATGGATATCTGGGTGCTACTCTCAAATTTCGCTTCCCCCAAAGACCCTCCCCCCAAGACTTCGGCCACCTCTTGGATTGGGCATGTCCAAGCCTTAGTCAACGCCCCCTGCCACGCATCTGGTGGTCTACATCCTATATCTCTCCGATTATACCCCGGCCGTCCACTTGGATAGACGGCGTCAAATACAAGTTTACCAAATACACGAAATCACAAATGTGCCTCCCCCTGCTTTCCCGCATTGTCATTGTATGCCCTGGTACCGACCGTCCTTCCGGATGACAGCAAGCAATGATATGATGCTAATGATGGCGAATGATTCCTCGGAGTGACCAGTAGTATAGGAAAAGTGGTATCTCCTCCGCGGCCTCCGGAAGCAAGATCCAGGAATAGAAAAAAGTACCAAAACAGGATAGGTCCGCCCAATGAACGCCAAGCACCGGTATTCCGAGGCTCTGAAAAGAATGCTGCCGCTCCAGTGACTCGCCGCCCGTCTAAATCACCCCCGGCCGTAACAACTGTACAGCGAGGTACACAAGTCGTTCCAAGATGAAGACTTTGGACATTCGCTTAAAGAGAACATCAGAGCTGTGGTGAGCCCCGGTTATGCTAAATTAGTAGTATGTAGTCGACCACGTACGTCTTGCGCGCGTATTTCGCATGCAAGCGTCGTGGTTGTGTTGAGTTGTTCCATGGAGTCGGAGAGCAGCAGGCCCATTTAATATATACGCGTTGCTAAGCCACGAAATCGAAATCGTTCGAAAGTGCTCGCAAAGGGGTATCATCCGCAATCATATGCCGCAGAAAATCAGCCGGCGCTAATTCCATGTTGAATTTGGTTCAATATCACCGCCACCCATTCAAAACACGGGTCCGTAGGTATTCCATAACATAAGAATATCACGGCCCGGAATCTTCATTGGTTTTCGATATAAATCTCCATGTCGACCGGGCCATAGTTGTGGTAGCGTTTAATACGTTCTCATCATAGAGGGTGATGAGGCGCCGTGGAAGTGGTAGTTGTTCGTAGTCGGATGCATGGGATGTACCACCGCACTACTCGTGGTGCTCGAAAAGCTCGAATCGGCTCTCACATCCATCTCATCAGGCGTGAACCCTAATTCCTTCGCTAGGCCCATCAGTATGTTCATATCCAGCTTGAGTGCACTAGACGGCTGAGCAAACGTCGCGAAAAATCTGATGGTACGAGAGAAAAGACTGCTCAGCTCTTCTGCGCTTATACAAGAGCGAAGAGTCTCATTCTTGTAGCACGCCGCTAGAGTTAATAGATTTCCCCACTGGCTATAGGAAGAGTCAGCAAATACCTAGGCAACACTACGCACTGCATGGTTCGCAACTTACGCATGAGCAGTCCCGAAGATGTTGGTGATGATGATCCGATGCTGGCCTGTATCTATACCATGAAATGCGCGGGTACTCTCGATGAGTGCACGTATTGCCAACCTCGCATTTTGAATCGTTCGGGGGTTGTGTTCTTTCGAGTTTTTCTCGTTGATGCTCGGAGGAACCGTTGTATCAGGCGGCGCATGTTCATTCTGGTACGTCAATGGAGTTTGTGCCTCCGCGTTGAGGATACGTTTTAGAAACGGTCGATAAAGAATGACTTGCGAACCCCAATACTTGGCACGAAGTCGTGCTGCAAGTATATCTTTTGGTGGAGGATCATCGTCATTCCACCTGAAAGACGGCGGCACCCACGTATCCCTGGCACCACCGAGAACAGCCTGAATCTCATTGATCTCGTCATCCATCGTCTGATAATGTCGGCGATGCTCCGGGTTCGGGTTATATAGTAGATTATGCACCCTATTCAACTGTTTTCGTAGGTACAATTGCGCCACATAACTTTGCACCACATCCATGGAGAATCCGTGCTTCTCAGCGAACACGCCGTTTGGGTAAGGCATTTGTGATTCGTACGCCAGAATGCCTGACTGTGGGAGCTGCAATTCGGCCAGGATGTCGCTGTTGAAGGTTAGTCTGAGGGGTCCCCGCTGGTAGAGGCAAACGGCCTACCTTTCCAGTTGTAGACACGTCCAAAAAGCGAAGGATAGCTGGTTGTCTCTTCGAGATTCTGGGCTGCATTGACTTAATTGTGAAAGACGACCGAGGCTCCTTTTAAGTCCATGTTAGTAGAAGACGGTTGTTAGAATGAAACTGTTGAGACTCACGGTCGGAGCACAACTTGAAGCTTCCGGCTCGCAGTAGATATATGTTCCCAGCTCTCCAATACACGTCCCAGCTGTCCGTGATATAATCCGGCGAGAATATGGACGTATACGTGCCTAAGGCAAAACCCACCGTAATCTCCGCCCATGATGTCAGATGCAAGCGCGAAATACTCGAGCCCGGGAATTACATCAATGTTGCGCTTGTGCGTTGACGATGGCCGATTGAAGGGCAAGTTACCTTGCATTGACGACCTGCGGCTCATCATTACAGTTCGCTCGTGCTCTTTTGGCGAAGGCAAGCCAGAGGACTGCGAAGGGGCGAACTGGCCCGGGGAGCCTTGACCAGGAGAGGCTAAGACACCATTGCGTACCATGGGTGAGTTGCTCGTGAAATCATCGGGCTCGTGAATGACTTCGGGAATATTGCCTTTATGAAGACATATCTTACCCAGAGCGAGGACCATGAGAACAAGAGCACTTTGCACATTTCGGTAAGGGCGACCCGGCTTTCTGAAGCTCATGATTGGACTCAGCTCGTCACCGGCTGGAGATCGCTTCCGCTTACTCCCGATCTCAGGCATAGCTGAAGGCGGGTTTGGCGCCGGTTGAATGAAGCCCGCCGAGAAGTTGCCCGCCTTATTGCTTGGGGTATTCGACGACTTGGGTAATTGTTCAAGGAACACCCTGACCATGGCATCAAGCTCCTTAGGAATGATGATGGGGTGCATATTGAGAATGTGCTCCTTAAAGCTCCCAACATATTTCCAAATTCTGCCAGGGTCCCAATCAGGGTTCCCATCTGAATTCAAGGCACCTCCTTTATAGTCAACTCCTGGGCCGGGCGTAAGACCTCCAACTTGACCCCAGATGTCAGGACCGGGTGTCGGGCCAGCCACTTCTGAGGCGTCGTCCCTGTCGGTCGAGCTCACGTCCTGCGGCGTGCCCTTATCAAACGTTCGAGTATCCGAATCAGGCCCTTCACCTCTCCCAAAAAGCCGGAGCACACCCCTTTGTTGTTCTTGCCGAATTGGGTATTCCTCCACATAGCGGATTCCCTCGGCCATTAAGATATGATGGACCATGTTGTAGATGGATGGCCACGTTAACAACAGACTGGCCAGTGTCGTGTGGTTCGGGGGGATAGCAGGGCGTCCTGGCGGCACCGTCGGGCCTGGCTCGGCCTCGATATTATCATATTCTCCCAGTCGCAGCGTCTCCCGAGCGTCCTCGAGACTCAACAAGGGAGCCTCGACAACGCTGGTTCGCCCTGGTGTCGAGACCTCGGTCGCCTCTTCCTCAGGCATGTCCCTAGCATCCGACACGGAGGACTGTTGGGGATCGGGCCGGTCATCCTCCTCAATGGACTCGAGTTTCATCTTGGCTACGTCCGGATTCCCATGCATCACCATGTTCTCCAGATTAGCTAGGCGGGATTCCACCCTATCGAACTGGTCGATTTTGGCATCCAAAGACTTTATCGATTTCTTCACTTCACTGAGCATATCCAAGATATCCGAGGACATCTTATCGGGCCTAATCTCGTGTCAACATTGGCAAACCACCCGCCTCGATAAGCTGAACTTACTGTTTTGCCGGGGGATCCCTGTACTTGCACTCGACATTCTTTTCGCGGCAGTTCTTACAGGGCTTCGTCTCGTCGCATTTGGCTTTTAGCTGCCTACAGTTATCGCAGGCCTATAAGACACTTGCATTAGCAATGTCGCAGATTTTTGTATGCGCGTATATATCTCGAACATGGGATTTCGGGTATACACATACTTGCGACGCTCTTTGCGCTTTCCGCTTGGCACTGGCATTTTGTATTTCCAGCGCGGGATACATCGGAGGCGGCGGCCCGTAGCCGCCGTGAGGGCCCTCATAGTGCTGTGGTTGCTGAGAGGCTGGCGGGGGAGGAGGCGGGTGGTAGCCCTGGGGCAGAGACGGCGGCCGGTATAGCGCCGGCGAATGCGGCATCGACGCCCCGTTGTCGAAGTTCATGTGACGACGCGGGTCCTCTGGATGATGCTGGGCTGGATGCGGCGGACCATGCGGTGTAGGAGGGAGGCCGTCAACGGTGTGGCCGGTGGAGCTCGGGCGACGTAGCTGGGGGAGAGCCTGCTCCTCGCCGACGTCGCGCTTCACGATAGGGTCTCGCGTGGGGTATGAGGGATACGGCGGGTGGGCTGGAGAGGGTGGGAGCTGGCGAGGCGTGTCCTGGATCGGAGGGTAAAGCTCGTGGTCATGGTGGTGATGACGGTGGTCGTCGAGGGACTGGTGGTGAGCTGGCGGCAGAGGAGGCTCTGGTGGTCGCGAGAAGGAGGGCGGCGGTTGGTACTGAGCTGGCGGCGGTGCGTGGTGAGGGCCTCCCGAGACGGACGGGTGATGTGCAGGGTTCGGTTGCGGCAGTGACACGGCTTGGCCGTGGAGTTTATTCGACCATGAGGCAGCAGCAGGAGTCGTTAGACGTGGTCGCTTGGTCGGATGCGCGCCAGGTTCCATGCTTGGGAGACTGGTGGTTATATCTGCGAGCTCCGGTCATGCGGCTGGCCAAACACAAGCACGGGTCAACTCGACAACGACGTAACTGTGATCAGGGGAGGTGGCCATGGAAAAGAGGACCTCGAGGATAGGACGAGTGAGGATCCCCGGCGGGCAGGCAGACCAGAGCAATCGGCCTCTCCTCGGTTTTGGGGTGTGGAGGTTGATTTGCGTGATGCCCACTTGCGGGCGAGCAGGTACTGTGCTGGGCTGGGCTCGTACTGGAGTACGGGCGCACGGGAGTATAGTACGTCGTTGTACGTTGTACGTTGTACGCTGGACGTGGTAATAATAATAAATAGGTAGTGGAGGTGGTGTACTGTTGTACTTGTTGCCCGATCCCAGACGGAGACGGAGGCGAAGACGGACAATCCGACGATGATGGCCCGCTACCTGCTGAGCTGCCGACTTGCTTGTCACTCGTCTCTCCCGCTCCGTACCAAGGTATCAGGGTCCCCTGTTCAACGAACGCCCTCGAGTGCTGTGTCTTGGACAGCCCGTGCTATGTACCCAGGTATACCAGTAGTCCTACCCTCTGTGTCCTACTATGGTGCTATTGGATGAAGCAGAGCCCTGCCGTTGCGTACTATGTAGTGTACAGAAGGAGGAGCTTGTGATATGATACGTTGATAGGTACCACAATAGTGCCTGAGCCCAAACTAGAGCCGAAGGTGTAGAGATCAGCGAGCGTGCGCAGTTGGGCAGGGACAAGAGCATGAGAACTCGGCGGTCGACCGGGATTATAGTATTGGTATTGGCAGGCAGGTTACTAGGTGTTTCGTCCGTAGAAGACCTGGAGGGACTACTTGAGCTACTTGAGGCTATGCCAAGCCAAAATAGTGCAGTATGTATGTAGGGATGTATGCAGTACTGTCGAGCTGGAGCCAGCAAAGCCGTGGGTGCAAGATGTGGTGGTGGTCCAAAGCTACGTCCATACATATAGAGGCCCGGCGAGAGGAAAAAAGAAAGTGCTGTTGGCGAATGAGCGAGGTCTGTCGCAACGACGCCGGCGACAACAGTATACTGTACCACGACCTCACAAGCCCGGGTAGCTCCAGAGGCTGCTCCAGGGATTTCGTCCTCGAAACGAGGGTCACTCCTCCAGCCTGCTTAGCATGATCCACCCAGGCCCTAGGGCCTGGGATAGATTGATGACAGAAGCAAGGTACATTCTACACTAGGCCGAGGACAGTGTATACTGTAGTCGTAGTGGCATGGAGCATCGCAGCGACTATCTACCAAGACAGAAAATAAGCTCGAACACTGTGGTGCAAAAGGTAGCTACCTACCTACTTGGAGCTACTGGAGCTACTGGAGCAAAGCGGCAGGGGCCATCACGACAGGGGGTTTGGATATCGATGCTGGAGTGGTGACAGGGGACCGACTAGGATGACCTAACAAGGATGGCTCCGACAAGGGTGATCCGACAAGGACTAGCCGGTCAAGGATAAGAGGCGTGGGCAGGGAGGGGTCAATGGTGACGGGCCATCCCAGCTACAACATACCTGCGATGTATCAGTACCTCGGCCGCAAAACGGTACGTGGGTACAGCTGCTGTGGGCATTTGCTCCCACTTACAAGCAAGTAACTAGCACGGGGTTTTGCACTATGACAAAATATTCATCTCCATGTCTCCATATACGGTAAAAAACTGACTAGACGAATACTACACGGTTTTTACGTTGCTATCGGTATAAGACTACCTAACCGTAGGTCGTATTATATAGATGGAGACGGTTCTAATCATCTGGGCACACTCATCTCAACACTCATCGATAAGGATCCATATGTATACTATGTTGTGTTAAGACAATCTCTGGATAAGGTGCCACTCTCCTGCCCGGTTTCGCATGTCACGCACTACCAAGTATGTCATGGCAGAGAGGAGGAGCACGATATCTATTTCATCATTGCTTCTTGTGCCTATCGTGGAGCTGAACGAGAAGCGGTGAGTCAATGTTGGGCAGGATAGGAACGAAAGTGGCCGTAAAGGTGACCAGAGCCTTCCGCCTTCCGGCCTTCGATACAGAGATAGGCCTACACCCTTGTAAGTAGGTACTTGCATCCTTTACATCATACTTAACCTACCGATATGTTGTCAGATCGTTCGTTGGTGGTCAGCACCAGGAAGCTGCTAGAACCGTGCATGTGCCCCCGAAGCAAAGACGTAGAATAGGTGGGAGCCTGCCAACTTGGGTGATGACAGGTCAATGTGACTTAGATCCTTTACTACGATATACTGCTGCTTGCGGTATGTAGTGTAGGAGCAACCGTGATGCCACGAAGCTCCGACGCGAAAGCTTTAAGGGACAAACGGTTGAGCCCGGATAGTGGTGAGAAGTGCTAGTCTAGCGCAACTTCTACGTTAAAGGCTATTCTTAAGCTCTCCGCTCTATTTTCTACACGTATGTCAGCCTCGGGTTCTGTTCCGCAAAATTGTTCAACGGACTACTCAGTGCTAAACAACTCTGGTTGACTTACCGACTACGTAGGTATAGATGACGGGGCGTAGCTCGATAATAGGTGATTCTATTCCCAGTTCTATACCCACTCTGGCATCCCGCTAACTCGGGGCAATACACTACTCAGGCTATTTACGAATCCAAGTGCGACTTGTTCGCTTCTGTGATGGCCCCTGCTTGGTTGCAGAAATACGACATTCGAATAAAGTGCGATAGTATGTCCATATACATGCAGAACAACTTGGATGGGTTATTACCTTATTACCTTGGCTTGAGTCCTATTCGATGTTTCAACCACGGCTGTGGGAAATCCTATAGGCTTGGCACAACCTTAAGAGACCATTAATCAGCCGCTCGCTGATATGGGTTATAGGTAGGTCCCTCCATCTTTAACAAGTGTCCCTCGATACGCCGTAGGTCGCTTGTCCAATTAGTTATAGTAGGTTACCGAATGCAAATAAAGTAGCAACGGAAGAAAGCAGTGGCGATGCACTACGACAGCCGTGATGATATGATACAGAACATGATTAGAATGCAATGATCCAAACAAATGCTTATGGTGTAATAATTCGGGTTGCTAAGTCCCGATTATGCTACTTACATGAAAAAGGATGGAATTTGACCGGCCGAGTTAGTGTGTACACGGTGGGCTGCTGCTGAGGATATATGGTTTCAATGCGGTAAAGATTTGCATTTTTGGATTTTGGGCGAGGCTAGAACAAATGCACGCCCTCCGTCTTGCGCGGCACTTATACAGGGTGAAGATATGCGTTGCAACTATGGCTTGTTTGGTACGGTAGGTAGTAACCAGTGGGGGGATCTGACATCTGGAGACTGTGGAGGCCCATGGTACACAGCTTAGCTATCCGTGCAATGGAGCAACGTCTGTAACAGCCGCGAATCAGAAGTGGTAGTATGTGCGGTGCACCGTTCCAATATGTCGAGATCGCTAGCACAAAAAGCCAACAAGTAAGGGAAGGGGAGGACAGGGGAGGGGAGGCGGGGGAGACAGGGAGAAACAGCGAGGGCTGGTGTCGTTTTGGTTCTCGCTTCGTGATCATTACTTGGAGGCGGCATTTCTCCAACGTCGATATGACCAGGTCGGAGCCTATCACATTTCTGTTGGTTCCAGGGACTTCAGGACGAACGGATAAGGTCGAACCATGAGGTACTGTACGTCCGCCGTTCTTCACTACTGGTTGGTCGATAGAGATGGCCGCTTGCACCAACAGATTTGCTTTAGTGGTATGTTCACTGCAACCGCATGTTCATTTGAACTCAACGACATCAGGCCACTTGCATGGTCCCAAACATGAAACATTGAAGGCCCTCACGAAGATAAATCGTAGTCCACCATATGCTAGCGTTGGGCTTCAGCTGAGCGCTCTCAAATAACTTATACGGTATCCTAGACTACATGCGATGGAGTGAGAGAACCATAAGGTACCCTCTTTTCCCCACACAGATCTCGTTGGTGTGAAAAGCATGGGAGCAACTTCGAGTTCCGTTTTGAGAATCCGTTTTGAGTAATGAGAGACGGTAATGTTACGTCGGACGGAGGGAAGTCCCCGAGTGCCAGCCTCGCCTTGCGGTGAGGACTCGAACGTATAAAAGCATATACTATGTTACTAGAAAAAGAAAACTATGCGCTCACAAGGATAGTAGTTGTAGAAGTTATAATTGTCGAATGGCATGGTCGTACAAGTAGGGCATAAATGATAGAATGTCCGGCTACCTATTAGTAACTGCATACTTGCAGCGGAGCCTGACCGGTCAAAAGGTGTAAAGCCACCGGTTTAAGCAACTTGCCCTGTTTTCTTTTCTTGTTTAGGTATGCATCGTGATCCTCTTATGATTTTGTGACGAGTACTGGAAAGAGGATATGATAGATCATCGTAACCAGCAATGTCAAACACTACGTGATGGCACGTAAGTAAGGTACGGGAAGACTGCATTAACACATGTACGCAATTCATACTAAGAAAGCGGGCATCATAGATCAAACTTAGACAAATAAGAGGGAATCTATTGCAACGGATTGTTCAACGACCAAAAGAAAAGATCGGTGGCTGACGAATTCCCAGCCTGCCGCCGCACTTAGGCCGAACGCCTCATCGCCAAGTTTTTCGCAAAAGGAAGTTCTTGACGGGTTTCAGATGCAAGATCCAGCAACGATCTTGGCGCATCTGTCTGCTAGTGCCGATGCTCGATGTGCGATGCTCGATGTGCGATGCTTAAAGATTGTATCAGGAGGAATTTGAAGTTTGATACTAGGTAATACCTCCGAAGCTGTGGCTCGCTATACTAGCACGCGTGTAATGTGGTAGATCCTCCAGGATTCAGGCTTCTCAATTCAGGGCTGACATTGCGGGGATAAGTCGATTGGATAATCCTTAAGCCTAGCATGGTATACCAGTCATGAGCTCTTGAGAGCTCAAGTTGCCGTGCTACCTACTTAGGCATCTTAATGCCTTGAGTCTAACATAGTAGATGTCATTATAGATCAAGTCACAACAAGCAATGTCACACTAAGCTCTAGATGCCGGGTGTTGTCATTCGCCTTACAATCTGGGGCTTCGCATACACGCGGGAGTTAGGTAGACTGCCTACCGTAACCAGCGACTTGCATAGAAGATAGAAGTAAGATTGACGAAAATGTAAGACTAAGTAGTTGTCACAGATCTCCCGAAAATCTGCATCAGGTGAATAAGCACATCAAAATCTAGTCACGCTATCAATGCAGCCCTGTCTGCTTTTTGATACGGTGCCAGCAACGTACAGCGAAGGCGTACAGTACGGGAAACACTTTGATACCACACGCCCCCAATGGCCGCCTTCCCACGCGATGATGGTTTCCTAGATGGGCACTTCGAGCAGCTGTCAAATTTTAAGGAACCCTAGTCACTGCATGCTCTGTCGACCACGTGAATCAACGTAATCCGGTGAAGTACACGTGTACGTGTCTATCCTAAGGGAGCAGGCTAACAAGGTAGCAGTCACCGATAATTTCTTTTCTCTTATCGTCTCTTGGCAACATGGATCCCCTCGACCGGACAGAACATTCTTTCGATGAGCGATGAGGGGCATCGTTCGATGGTTGGCCGGTACTTCACTCGCCGATGCGCCTAAACAAATGAGTATGGAGTATACCTGGGTACCAGTAGTGACGGGATGGAATGTTCTGAATTGCTATGCCTACTTACATATATTGTTAGTGCGGTCTTGATGTGGTGTAAGTTTAGCTCCTGAAACTTGAGACATGTTTCCAATTACATAGTAAACACGCAACAATAGCTGGCGTAAATACTCCAGCGCCCGACAAGCCACCCGGTCTTGGCTACATCTAATAGGTATGCTATACAGTTACTTTATAACGCCCACCCTACCCGGAACCTCATAGCGATTGCTGTAAGACACCTACAATGATGCTTGGAAGTGGGGTTTATTTAATACGGCTAGGTACATTATGTCTGGCACTTTTGTTGAGACAGGTAGAATAGGTCTAGCCTATCCCCAAACATGGTAAGTGTGTCGGTACTACACTAACCCTAAATCTTGAAGTATTTATTCCCTGGCTTATTCCCGTGATATCCTGTACTTTGACCGTCAGGGACAAGAACCGAGTCTTCGAGGCCAGCAAACGAGGGAAAACTATACCGGATAGCCCTTAGGGTAACTCTCTAGTGGCTAGGCAATGCATTACGCAGGCATTTTTTGGGAGAGAAGTATGTATACTTACACATGTTCTGAGTCTGCCGTTTAGCCGATGTAGCCATTTCCCGAGGCGGTATGTTCTGCACCAATCGTCAGTGCAGATGTTCTTCAGCAGAGCGCCATCGAGCCCAAGTGGCTATGACTAACTTCATTGAGCCCAAACAATATAAACGCTCGCTTAAAGAGCAAGGTGAACGAGTCATGTCATCAAAGTTTTAGTACTTAGCTTGACTCTTCAAAAGCGTATCAGAGGCCCTTGGCGCCATCCGGCGTGTACTAGGTACTCAAAATTATTCAAAACTACATTTCAGTTTCTATACCTAAGTAGGTATTGTCGTACTGCACCCATTAAAGATACTGGTGATTGGCTGTGGGGTAACCGGTGTACAGGGTCCTTGCTAGCCATTTTACATAATACAGTGTATACTAGGTACAGTTGTAATTATATACTACGTACTGTAGTATATTGTTCCATACTTGTAAGAATTATCGTACACTGTGCCTGGCGCCAACGTTTATTGGTTAGTAATCCCGACCAACAAGGCACCGCCTCGATCTCATTGTGGTGTACTCTTAACGCTATACATAAATAGGTAAACAATCCATGAATCATAGTGCAATGATCCTCGCAATACGAATCAGTCGACCCCTTCTTGAGCACCAGCTACTTGAGGGCGATCCCGAGACCAATTCCTTGTCAATCTCAGGGGTTTCTCCAATGATCAGCCATTTTGGGACCCAAGAGACTGGAAGCTCATGACGGGCTTTGAGAATGCTGGCTAGTTTATGATTTACTACTGGGTGCTATTAAGAAAACCCACAAAAGCAAATCCCGAATACTACGTAAGTAGTCGACAGTACGCAGTACATACCCAGGTAGGTAATCGCAAGTTATTCTACCAGACCCTCCGGTGTAAATATGAAATTTTAGAAAAGGCCTGCTGCTTCGCATGGGTACATGAATAGCTTCGGCAATGCAAATAGTGTTTCCATGAAGTTTCCTAAATTCCTGCGTTGCTCCGTCCCCGGATACCCAGCCCTACCATATAAATGTAGGTAACACACGAAATCCCCGTTACCGGGTAGTTATACGACAGTGCAACCCAATTCAGAGTCTAGAACGGTGCAGTCCGAGCGCTTTCTGTATGCCCATGTCACCCCATAACCGATTTTCCCTGGTAATACTTGTAAGTTGTAACACATTTGAAACACATCTATTAGCTTTTAGATAGATGATAGTCTTCTTTTATTACATCATATTATGAAAAGGTAGGCGATCTCGACTATCGTCATGATAGAGCGGTCCGTGTAGATAGCACACCTACTATAGATAGATACTATGTCTTCATCTTCACCGATGCCAAATAGATACATGAAACAACCCTACACACGATTTAGGAAAGGAAACTCCCCAAACACACGTTTGATCATAGGCCTGCTCAGCCTCAATATCTTGACCTTCTCGCTTGCTCCTGTGTCCTGTCAATTGTCTTGCCTTCAAGTTGGCTTGAGATGCAAAATATTTGAGATAATCTGGTTTTGGTTCGGTTCGGTTATGAGAATGGCAATCTGATTAGTTATACCGCGAGAGTTTTTCGTATACAGATCTCCAGCCCGAAGGCGTTTGGGGGGCCCTTCACGCATTAACAAGGTTCAAGCCATATCTCAAGATAGGTTCTGCGTCCATACGTAGAAGGACGTTCTGACATGATCCAAGCATAGGTAGTCCTTTTGAGTTCTGCGTCGCACAACATGATTGGCTATTACATGCATCTCCCCAGAGGCGGGAAAAGGGAGGACAGTCCCGTACACGTGCCGAGCGGCAGGCTGGCAGCCACGGGAGATATTTCATTGCCATGAGCTGAGCAACATTGCACCGTGCTTATCAGGGTACAACCTCGCTCATCTCCAGGCAGGGCACGCACGCACGCCAGTCACGCACGGATGGGGTTCGGGCACTACAGTACAAGCCTCCAGCCACGAAAAGTCGCACAAACACGTTGTTCCCATTTGCGAGAAATGGATCTGACTCAGCGACGCGAGCGAGGACCCCCCCCATTTGCTGGGTTATGCCTCGATGGTGTGGCTGCTCGCTCTCCGCAAGGTGGGCAATGCCCAGTATATACAAGACGCGAGCAAAGCTCCAACGACGCGTTTACTGGCCACGGGCGGGACGCGCCCATGCGGCTCGCGCTCGGGTGATGATCACCACTCTCAGCTCTTGGACTTCGCATCCACTGCGATTGTCACCCTCTTCGCCAACATATGCCATGCCATGCCATGCCATGCCAGCCTAAACTCGGTTCTGCCGGTGCGTTTTATGGGGTATGAAAAACAGCCCGCATGCCATCTCCTGTCATGTGTTCCGCAACATGCCACCACCCACCACCACCACGCCTGCTGCTGGCTGCCGACTTGCTTGCGTATGGTGTATGGTGTAAGACTCTGGGCATCGGCGCTGTGGGGAATATACTTGCCCTTTCTGTCGCCCGTAATGGTTGGTAAGTTGCGCGTCCAGACCTTTCCCAACAACGGTTCTACCCGTCGACGACAACTGACTTCATTCCTTGGCGCTAATATTACGTACCCTTGCAAGACCCTTTTTCAGGTGATGCTGGACATGACAATCCAACGAGTGCGATTGCCAGAATAGGAGTTTTTTCTCACTTGTTCGTCTTCATGCTTCAATCTCACGCATCAATCTCACCCAATACACACGCATATACAAACATATGATAGGTGCACACACTCACACACTCACGGAACGTCGTACCGAACCGGCGAATTTAGCCGGCGAAGGAGAAATCTATATAACGATATATCATATATATATATATATCCCCTCGTTCTAGATACGGTAGAGCGCAGACCAGTAACCAGGCATACGGGTCGGCCGGGGTGGCGGTCGGCCCCCAAAGGTGCTAGCGACCGCCTGACCAATTTGTCAACCGCGGGCGAGCTGAGATTGGTTCAAATTTGGTTGCTCGAGAAAGCTATCTTACAAGTCGGTCCACTGATGCTTGCTTACTGCATATGCTGCGATGCGCGTCCCGTGACCTCGGCGCCGTTGGGGGGGATCTTCTGAGACACACACACACACCACCACCACAAAACATCCCGAAGAGTATAGGTCTAGTGCAGTGTGCCGCTTGCCTGCCGATCGTCGTGTCAATCATAGATGCCGTACGAGATACCGTATTCGTAGTACGCGTTACGTTTTTCTCTCTTCTCTCCCGGCTGCTGAAGTACCCGGTAATCGAGGTTGGAGTACCTGCGCGCTAACCCCAGACGCCATACATAAGTACAGCATACCTAGTACTACCTACCTATCCGGTCCGACTTTGCCTGCTTTGCTTGTCCCGGGCCGCGGGCTGGATGGTTATCCTCGGCCTTGAGACAGTTACGACAACTCGGTTCTTGGTAACTAGTGTAGTGTATGCGTCCGATAACCGAGAGTCTCGGCAGTGCAGGCAGTTCCAGATGTGGTGGTTTGTGCAGCCCACCATCACGATGATGTGGGCTCATCTTGATATGTGGTGTGTGACATGTCATATTTCGCCTATACATCGTCTCGAACACATTGTGTATCCCCACGGAACGTGGCTTGCCGCCTTTTGCCCTGTTTTAAAACGTGAAAAGAATAGTAGCCACGAGAAGAAAAATGGGCAAATTCAAAACGCGAGACGGGATGGCTGATCTTGCTTGTCTGGAACTAAGTAGCACTAACCAGGACCTTACATCATGGAGACGGACGAGGCGTCCTCCTTTGCTTTGCTTGTTTGGCATCGTAGTGTACATAGTATGCTGGCCCAGGTCAGCACCCTGACGCCACTCAGGGGATGAAAGATACGTGCTGTACCTCCTCGCACTCCTGAATCGTGCCATTCTCCCGCCGCTATAACCCTCGATTCGACGGGAGTCCGCCAGTGTTTGCTTTCTCATGCGTCGAGTCCAGTGTAAAAAGCATATTGAAGACATCGATTCGTTGTGGCGGGCTGACCTGCCACGATCCGGTCCGAATATGGGAGATATCGGCTTCTGATTGTCACTCTAAGGATCGTGGTCAGACAGGGTATCATGCTTACCCGTGCCAATATGGGCAAATCTACAAAACTATTCCTAGACGTATCTAGTGAACCAATATTCGTCTACCCTCGTATTCCAGCAAATGGAATCCTGAAAGGGGGAAGTAAAGATGGTAAGATAACGCCTCTTGCATGCAGAGGGATATCTACGATCGTTGAAGAGCCAGTAAAGATAGTATCCGCTCCTTCTGTGATCTGATAAAGAAGAACCTTGATGCCTGGATGCCTAAGTCTGGAATGTCACATCAGAGTATACACCCTACTGAATACAGTAGGTCTCTAGAATGCAGATGCGGAATCTATCCACCGGTATGTCTTCCCCATAAGCGGTAGGATTCCGCGGGGATCTGAATAGCAGATGCAAAGCTCAGCTACATACCTTTTGTCATCGTGTGTTAATCATATACTAAGTAGACAAGCTGAGCTTGATAACTACAACGAGTAGTTATATCCGGAGAAAGAGGCGCTCCATCGTTCGAAATGCCCCTTAGGTGCCTGCCGTATAAGTCGTGCGCCGCAGGATCAGGCGAGGCGTCTGTTGCAGCGAGCCAAAAGAAACCGTCCGAAGTCGATATGTCATATCGTCCGAAGTATTTGGTAGTATCCTATAGGTAGTAGGTACCTCATGTTCATGTTGGGCCGAGGATTTGATACATACGTACTGTTGGCGCGTTTGAAGTAAACAGCCAAGGCACACATTTGTAGCTCTTCATCTCGACCACTTGCATTGCATAGTGAGAAACTGCAGGAAACCAAAAGTTTGTATCTTGAGGCTATAGCAGAAAGGATTAGAAACAATCGTATGTTTTCACATGTTGTCGAGTGCAAAAAACTTAGCCACGAAATCTAAGCATGCTGACTTGCAGCTGTATTATACGCATATGTTGATATGATACAGTATATCATAATGCTAAATGCCAAAGAAAATATCTCTTGCGTTGTTTTCTCCGCATGCAAGATTCCCTTCAGACACGACATTAAGCTTTATTTACCGTAAGATACTGGGCGTTGGATGAAGAGAGGACCGTACGCTCATAGAGACTTTCTCGATAGATAGGATACATTTATGTGTCAGGAATGGCAAAACGGCCAGGCCAGGTACAATAGTAAATTAGTAGTCTTGTAGATAGTGGGTATACAATAAGACCAAGACTTGAAGGAGAATAAAGGTAGGTGTGTGAAGCGTGTGTGATAGCCAATAGTAGGCCCTGGACAATATGCACGCATGGCATTTGTCTGGTGGCACAATTATCGACTCGAAACTCGACAACCTTTCCTCCAATAATCTTGACAAATGTCTTCCAAGAGCTCGCACAAAGCAACTTTGCTTCGCATGGCATAAGGCGAGGCGAGGCCTCCTATTTTCAGCCCTTCAGCCATCGTAGGAGCAACCATGGGACAACTGTTCATGTCGGCGAAAGCAAATATTTGCATAACAACTCAGCAGCAGCAGTATTACATGCCTACCAAGCTGGCTGTGCCTCGATGATGCCACACGCACATGTACGCACATGCACAGTGCCGCCTGGATACCCATTTTCAGGGTCTCGTTGGGTCACCGTAGGGGTAGATAGACATTCGGTGTTGCGCGAAGGGGTCTAAACCACCTTCGTGATCCAGTTCAAGCTATCTGCATGTGCGTTCTTTGTCACAGGGGTGGTATGTGGTATCGTGAGGAGTTGTATCGTAACACCCATACATGAATCTGGTATGAATGGTAGCTGACGATCACCTTTTCCAACAATTTACCTGTCCCCAGCCTCGTCCCCTGCGTTTTGTTTTTCGGGGGGTGGCATTTCATCACAAGCGATATTTCAGACCCGGAGGAATGCAGTTTCTGGTCGGCCATACCGGACCCCTGGCTATTCGACTAATTGGTACCGAGTACCCTTGGTTGGGGACCGTAAGATCGACCGACGCAGGCCATCAACTTTCTGTCATTCTGTCATTGTTTATGAGAGGCGGGTTTATTGTGCCTTTCCCCCCTTCTTCATTCCCGGTTCTAGGTTTTACTACTTTCTGAGCCACAAACCGATTGGGTTTGGCGTAGGTGCCGCTTTTGCTCAGGTTCGGCTCACCCTGTCCTTAGTCAGGTGACTGAGCAACAGCGTTTGTACAGATTTTATGCATAGAAAACGTTCCTCGAAACGGTCTTCGAAAAGGTTCAGTTTTAGTAAACGGTCTAGCCAACCGACCCTGTTCCAACTGACCAAGACGATACCTCTATACATTTCCAAAGGCCCTAATATGTCCTCAGGAATCTTCTTGTTATAGTGCCCGTTGAATAGCGGGGCTTATTAATGGTTTGAATAAGCTGAACGGGACTATAGTTGGCAATGCAAGATTTGTGCGGGCGATTTTTCTCTCTACTTAACCTAGCATTTACCGACTTGCACCAATATTACTTTCCCCCACCGAGAGGCCATGAAACAAATGCTACATAAGGTTAAAAATAATAACGTTATAACGATTCTATATATATTCTATTCTATTATTTGCTTCGAAATCGCGAAAAAGAGGCCCGTAGTTAACATCAAAAGCTATTTAATTAGTCTCCTGCCACCATCGATGGCTCAAAACTTGGTTTATCGTTGTTCTAGCTGTCGGGTCTAGGTTTGTCATTCCGTATATCATGTTCTGTGCCTCAGGACCAAGCTCTACTCCCCACTCCGTGAATCTTAGTCCAGGGTCGTCATGTACTGCCTGCTCGGCCGCTCTTGACGCTGACTTCACAGCACGACGCCAATTTTCATTGCTAACCTGCATAAGAAGCCCTTCAGGAACTGGCCCAAAATATGAAAAATGTCGAGTCAGTATCGCTTGTTCTGGCGTTATACCATGCTTTATAAGCTCCTGGTAATCGTTTAGAAGTAGAAAGGACCCGCCCCCGAGAGTATATATGCACTATGAACAGAATTAGCGTAACTTTTTTACTTTAGTCATAGCATACCTACTACTAGTCCAAACGAGAATATGTCTGACGCCTTGGTCACACCTGTTCCAGTTTGTCCCTCTGGGTTTCGCCACATCGCGTTGCCTATTGCGTACGGGGTTTGAAGTGCCAGTCCATCTTCCAACTTGCAAGCAATGTTAAAATCACCCAGAGCCACATCGGTAACTATTTCGTTGCCTTCGTTGTCGCGAGTCCAATTCAGTAATATATTATCTGGCTTTATATCTGTTGATATAGATTGTTTAGTCGCATTAAATTATAGTATTTAAGTTATAAAAGGTTTACCGATGTGAATCCAGCTTTTACTATGAAGCTCTTCTATTGCTTCTGCTACGTGTCGTAGGATCTTTTGTCGTTGCAGCGAAGGAAAGTCCGAATTATTCTGAATTAAGGAAAGCAGGGTGCTTTTATAATAAGGATAGATTAGAATGCCTTCTTCTTGGTTGCAATCATTGTGCATTCGAAGGCAACGGGAGCCCGTAAACTCGGCTGCGAGGCGGAGAGACAGATTGTAGAAGGGCCTAGGCACGCGCTTCACAACAAAATATTTATTCTCGGACCTAGACAAGATAGTTTAGTGAAAGTGATAGGCTGTGAGAAGAGTTCATGGAGTTCGAGACGTACTCGGCTTTGAAGATGCTAAGGTTGTGGTCCTCGCGATGGCGCTGGAGCACCTCGCCTTGGACGTAAACGCGACCGGATTCGCCCACTCTGCTGAATACCTGCCCTAGGGACCGACTTCCTACCGACTTCCAAGTTCCTAGGAAGTTGGTCCCAAGAAACAAAAACGTTTAACCCGGAAAACAGCTACTCTACGTCTATTACGGTTTAGAATAATGCAAATGGACTTATGCAAAAGTGGCGGCGAGCTCACGCTCGACTCAAGCTAGGTAGGCTCAGGCTAAAAGCGGTGTGGCTCAGCATGAGGTGCCCGGTACGAACTCCAGAAGTCTGGGGCTAGGTACGGTACCTGGTAAAGCTTCTCTCCCGGCCATCGAACATCTTGACAGGCATTCCCCTAGTTATGGGTAATGCAGAGAACGAAATAGGGACAACTTTGCGATGACGACTGGTGTAGATCTGTTGATGCCCAATGCATATAATGGTTTTATAGCATCACGAGGCCATGATAGTGTCGATTGAAACGGAAGGAATCTATTTTTGTAATTCATTGGGGGTCATGAGGGTAGTTGTACGTAGGTAGTTGTACCCCGCGGTGTTTTAACCTGTCGATGTGCCAAAATGGTGCACGGGCTTTTGCTGCAGCTCGATACTCTATAGGGCAGGCTGCGCGATATCACGTTTCAGTTTTGCGCTGTTGGGTTGGGCTGCTGGATTCCCATTCCCATGTACTAAGTCGACGTTGGTGATATACCGGTTTTACCCACCTTTGGCCGTGGTGGATTGATGGCCCGGCGAATCAATCCCCCCAGCTTGGAATCCGCTCAACTGACCTGGCTTCATCGTCAGACGAGCAGCTTCCTCTTTTAGTTGATGCCGATACTTGTTTTGGCTTGCGTCAACCTAAATTCATCGTCGGCGACCTGTCGATACGTCAACATCCTTGGCGACTGTGCGTGTCGCTCAGACTTCATAAGTATACTGTAGTTTTGATCAATAGGAGCCAAGAGTCCCTCAAAATCGGTGATGACGTTAGGTTATATTATTGGTGCAATGTGACATGCTAGAAGTCCTTTTCTGTTTGAGGCCATACGATCCAACCCTTAATTGTATGGACTATGCTGAGATACACGAGCAAGACCTACTCTACAGGCCTGGATGTCAGTCTGTGCGAGATGCGAAACACATCCGTGGCGAGCACCAAGAGCGGCCATTTTCGCAAGCTGCATACCAGTCTTATGCATCTCCGTCGGACTCGCGAGGTCGCTTCAGGTGCCCTCGAGCTTCGTATCTAGGTGCGTCCTTGAATCCGAACACCTCAGCTTCCTCGTCCTCGCCCGGCTGTCCTCCTTTATGTTCTCCTACCTCTGCACCCTCCGTAAACACAAGGTCGCCCCTCTCGCCCAATGATTCACGACTTGCTTCCTCGAGTAAGATACCGAACGCTAGGAGTGCGGTCTCGTCCATACTTCGTTCGCTAACGCCCGCCCCGATCTCGCCGCGGATGGTTTGCTTGTTGGCGGGTAGGTCTCGGTAGAAGTGACTGGCGTAGCTGTGGATGGTCTTCAGCAGGTCACTATCGGGGAGAATGCCTCGTCCGCCATCGGGGAGATCCTCATGGGCTTGGTACATATCCTTCTCGGCGTAACGGACAGGCGCGCCCGAACGCTTGAAGAGCACCTCTTCGGGGGCCAGAGTAGGGTTCCAACGTGTTTCAGGAGCATTCCGCCTGTGGTGTTTCACGGACGGCCGCTGAGACTCATAGGAGTTGATAGGAAGTGTTGTTGTCACACGACCTAGGAACAAGACAATAAGCAGGGCTCGCCATAGACATTGACGAGAATGGTGCACAAACCTGCGACGGCATCATAAAGGCTGGCCTGTCTTCTCCTGACGACGGGTTCCTCATCGTCGGCAGAGGACCCGGCTTCCGTATCGGTGGCATCGCTGGGTTCAGCTAGGGATAGAGGCCGTATAGAACGCTTCTCTTGTCTTTTTTTAGATGACATTCTCACGAGAAGTACCAATCCTCAGCCGGCTGGTGACTTTGATGTAAAAGAAACGCCTGAGATACCACTATCCGAGACCATATTCGCGACCACAAGCAGGTCAGCTCAGTAGTGGCTGTCGTGCCGTATCACCGCAATTCACAGCCTCAATGTGCCATGACATGACCATGAGATGTAGGATTATGTAAGTCGACTTGCAAAGAGCAATCAGATAAAGCTGCAGAGCTACCCCATGATGCTACGTACCCACCAGAGCTCTCTTTCCACTAGGCTATATCCGGATTAGACCGTGGTACCGTAGCTTTGGTGGAGTTAAAAGTGGAGAGCGGATTCACCCCCCCGCTCCTGCAACCGGACATGTGAAGTGAAGTCGCATTGCGGCGTCATCGTATTTCCAATTGTCCATCTTGCATGGTCAAAGTGACCTGTTACCACCACCATTGCCGCCGTGGCTACACCACGTCCCCGATTCTCGACCATCGACCATCGACCATCGACCATCGATCATCGAAGCCCTCGAACTTTCGAACCATCGAGATCTCGACGCCGAGCAGCAGATGAATGAATCAGCTCCTCCTTGAAAGGGCCACGGGCGCAGCCGGGCCCAATGTGTTCGCCCGGCTGCAGACCACGCGCCTGCTCACGTCGTTCCGACCCGCGCCGCAGTATCGCTTTGATGGCGGCGAGCGAGGCGTTGCCGTCCACGACGGTGAGGCCTCCTCTGCCGACGCTGCTACGTCTATCTGGGCCCACCAAGCCGGCGTGAGTGCCCTGGCCCTCGAGCGCTTCGATGGACGAATGTGAGTTCTATCTTTCCCCCAGGGCTTTGTAGCTCCAAGCGATTGATTGGCTATTTGTTGGCAATCACAGCCTTGTTTCAGGTGGCTCCGATGCCTCGATCAAGCTCTGGGACCTCGAGCAATGCGGTAACCCGTCGAATCCGCATACCTTCAAACCCGTCGGCACCATTCGCGCCTCGGCCCAAACCCACAAGTTCGGCATCACACATCTGTCTTTCTACCCCTTCGACTCGGCTGCTTTTATCTCTACATCCTACGACCAGACATTGAAGTTGTGGTCGACCGACGAAGCTAGATTATCGGCTTCTTTTAGTCTTGGATCCAAAATCTACACCCACGGCATCTCGCCTATTGCTTCGCACTTACTCGTGGCATGCGGGACCCAGCATCCCGCTGTTCGGCTTGTAGACTTACGCTCTGGCTCTAGCATTCAGTCCCTAACAGGCCATGGAGGCGCCATCCTCGCGACGGCTTGGTCGCCCCGGCACGAACACGTGCTGGCTACGGGCAGTGTAGACGGGACGGTTAGAATCTGGGACATTCGTCGAGCAGGTGCTTTCATTGGCATGCTTGATCATGAAGACAGTCTTGGTCTATACTACAACGGATTACTAGGAAATGATGGCAAAGTCAAGATGCGCGCTTCCGCCAAGGCCCACGTTGCGCCAGTAAACAGTCTGACGTGGACAGACGACGGCAACTATATCGTCTCGGCTGGCCACGATAACAGAATCCGCGTCTGGGACGCCGCGACGGGCCGTAATACGCTCGCTAGCTTTGGACCGAGCATCAGGAACTCCCAGCTTGCCAGCGTGACCATGTTTACCTCGCCCGTAGGCCTGACACATCCGGGTAGAGAACTTCTATTCTGGCCCAACGAGACAGAGATTCTAGTTTGTGACTTGCACGATGGGCGCATAATCACGAGGCTGCGCGGCACTGGTGCCGCCGTCGCCGGCGTACGTGGATCCTCGAAGAAATCCGAGCGGTCGGTCAAGAACCGGATCTCCAGCATCGTGTGGCGGGGCGCAGGCGGCGGGGGCGGCTCAAGCGGCGTCGTCATGGGCGGGACGAATATGCCGGGGGCCGTATTTAGCGCCCACCTGGACGGCCAGATCCGCGCCTGGACGCCGCAGCTGGAGGGCGCGGGCGAGGATGCTGATGACGAGGATCTTACTAACCTCGAGGGAGGAGCCGAGGAGAAGGTCAGGAAGCGGAAGGCCCTTGATGATGTCTATAAGAGCTTGATGGGGCAGAAGATCACGTTTACCTAATTTAGAATTATAATTATCGAAAACTTATTGAGGCCGAAAGACGGCTGTTTTGGATAGGTTAGTGGTCATTACTCATCGCGGTGCTATTCATCTATCTACCTCTTTCTCTAATCTATCTGTTTCACCCATGCTCTGCTCTCACGTTTTCGAGGAAAACCCCGGTGGCGCTTCGTTACTTAACTTGATGTGCCGTGGCTGAAACGCCGTGCTGCACAGCTCGGCCGATGTGTCAGACCGACTCTGGGCGGGATGCTACGCTGAGGCGCATCGCATCATACATCATCGAATAGGTAGGTTTATTCGATCTCCTCGGCGGTCTTTGTACCGGTACATGAGAGTAAGTATCGAGAATTGGTTCGCGACGGGAGGAGGTAGGATAGATATCTGTCATCGGTCTGGGATATAGGGCTTGACGCCAGGTACTTATTTATGATGATGACATGTCAGACGTTTGATACTACGCAGATGTTGTTCCGTGTGCCGCAGGGGCAGATTCGTTTCTTATGCTGTATGTATATGTTCGCATTGCCGCCCTTTACGTAAGCTAGGCAGTGTATCTTTGATATCACGCTGCAGACCGCAGAGGCGAGATGGTACTTTTGTTTCAGCACCGTTGTGATGTGGCTTGAATTGGTGGTAATGGCCGCGTCCATGCGAATGCCGTTCTCGTATCTACGGTTTATGGGGCTTGTCTACGTATGCAGTACCGCATAATCTGTTAAAATTCGTTTCGGCCCTAATGCAGCCAAGAAAGAATTCAGAGCCCTAATTGGTCAGAGCCTGCTAACTACCAAAAACCTGCTGACTAACAGAATAATTGGACCTAAGGAATCCGGGGCACACCAATCAGAGCCCCTTATTTTTCCTTGGCTTTGTTAGGGCCGAAACGAATCTTCACAGATTATGCGGTAACCTGGGGCAGCTTGGTAGATAGGTAGACCGGTATGCCGTTGTCGTCGATGCTGACTGCCTACCTACCTACCTAATGTATACGTATGTTAAGGGTCCTTGCGGATCCCTCGGAAGGAATGGATGGGGGGACGGATGGCGTTTCTGGACTCTTTATGCGTGTTAGAAGGGTAGATGATTAACAGGCAAGCTGATGTTGTATTACTTTGTATGTGTGTGAGGCGCGGGTAGACGGGATATACGGAGTCTGGTACGAAGTACAGTAGATACATAGATAGGGAGTTTGATCTGCCTTGTCTGATCTTACACAACTGGGTATTGTATGTTTGCATAGTGTACTATGGAGGCTGACGACAGGCTTGCTTGTTCATACTTGATACTGTATCCTATTGTATCCTTATGGAAGGGTAGATACCTACTGCATTGCACGTACTATGTTAGAGGAGGGTTGGGGAGTTGCTGTGGAGGAGCTACGTCACTCTGTGCGGTATTCGCTGCTCTATTCTGGGCCTTTTCATGGGGAACTGCCCTTCGCTATCTTATTTTCTCTCTCCCTTGTTATATTCACGGCATTGCCGAAAGTTACTGATGGAGTCTCTTACTGTAGGTATACTGTATAGGAGGTAATTAAGAGAGGTCGGCCAGACCGGTGGTATGGATGGTTTCCCTATTGCGGCAGCCGCTGAAATCCTGCCCTGCACAGAAGGAGTTAAGGACTCAATTTCTTTTGTTTCGGTAGGTATCCGAACCCCGTAGGTAGGGCTTGGATGTCCGGGAAAACTTTCATACGGAAGAGACGTTCGTGTGGCGCAAGCAAGGGACAGGGGCCATGCATTTGCTATGTGCTCTCTGGATTTCAGTGGTGTGTATAATCCGTGGCTTGTCTGCAGATACCGCATAGACGTCCGATCCGGCTCTCTCGGAATAGGAGCTAAGTTTGAGGCGGTTATACGAGAGAGGTCTGTTTTGCGCTGGGTGCTTCTGCGCATTCTGGACTGTTATGTTTGTGGTCCGTCGTCCGTCGTCTGTCTAAGTACCTAATGTAATATGTGCTTTAAAGTGGTCGTTGTGGGAAACCTCCTTGTTTAGATGTGGAAGTTTCTCTATTTTGGACATTGCCCTTTCCTAGCACCTTCTCTGTTCAACGGCATTAAGAATTATATCCGTAGCCACCCATATCATGAAGTATTGTAAACAGGTAGTTTCGAGCTCTTAGTTAAGCGACATAGAAAAATCCTTGTCTATTGCTACGTTACGATCGGGACAACTTACCATCTTAAGGAACCCCAAGGATTCGAGATTAAGATCAGATTGTCTTGTCTTAGTCCTTAGGATTCATCCAAGTGACATAGATTCATCTTCTCTTGGTGCATGTAACCCAGATGTTTCAACCACCCGCCCGCTTTGCATGAACGACGAGGGTATATGCACGTTCCTGCTTTGAAATCACCGCTGGCTCGTTAGTTGATGCCCTTCGCCCGGCCAAAGCGGAGCAGTTCGTTCATTTTCGCCCAAGGGATTTCATGCACGTTTTCTCAATGCAGTAGCGTCATCCCAGTTCCGTGGTAAATGGACTGAGACTAGGTTGGAGATCCTTCGAGCTTTTGCGTTTCTTGGGTGGGATTGACAGGCAGGGGTTAACACTTCTACTATTGTAGTGTACACTACACTTATAATGTAGTAAACTATCTACTTTGAGTAGGTAGGTACGTCTGTGTCCGTGTTCCTCCTGGCCTCGGCGTGGGGGATATACGTACAGTGCCGCATTATAGCCCTGTCCCTCGGTGAACGAAAACGGCTCTTATCGCGTTAGTACTGTGAAATTGCAAACTCTCGCTGAAGAGGAAGGAAGGGTGGCAGAGGTTTGATAGAAGAGACATGGGATCAAGATCCCGCTCACCCACACATACTTACGAATATGGCAACCTCGGTGAGTCGGTGAAGGGGACGCTTTTCGCTTTTCTGACAAACACAACGCCCCCAGGGTCCTGCCCAGGGGGTTAGTGATGGTTTGATCCCCTGTTCTTAATGATAGACGAATAACCTACCCCGGTCCTAACGGATGAACCCCTACCTATACACCTTGCTTACCCAGCTTAGCGGTTCTATGGGGGTGACCCGCAGGATGTTTCTGGGCACGGGATGCAAGTACACTAACATGACAAGGAGTGCATGAGGCGAGAAATGGTAAGGATCTGTTGGGGTATGTTTAAGCCTAACGGATGCGTGTGGGCATTGTACGTTTCTATGCAACGGTTTGAAAACGCTTCGTAGATATTGCGGTACATGTGTAGAGATGAAGATTAGTTCACCGATGAGAGTGAAACTCATTAATAGATGGTATCAAGCACTCATCTATCTCACGGAGTTAATTTGCATTTGAACAATAATTGAGAACAAGACATGATTACTAATAGTCTTACAAACTGCAACGTGCGCGTTAGGAACAGGCGATACCAACCACCTATTCTCCCCGACCACTCACTTCATCTTTAAAGCAAAGTTATAGACCTCATAATGAGACAAGCTAATAAGTTAGTACTAACAAGATACGACCAGTATTTATGGCCTCCCAATATGTAGTTACTCTATATGTAGAAAGAACTATCTGGCTGCTATAACGATAACAACGGCTCAAAAGCCTGTTGCAATGCAATATTGAACACTCGGTATGAATGTCGCTGCTGACTCATTGGAGGTGGGGGGGACCAGCGCCTCACATATGAGAATCAAGAGCTCTCTCCCAGGTAGGTAGGGGGGAAAGGAGGGCCTACCAATAAGTTGTATGGACTATGTACTATGTAGCCTGCATAGCCTATGTAGGTACATATGTAGTCTATGTAGCCTATGTAGGAATTCAAGATTAACGTAGTATAATGGGCCATTACTACATGAGCCAATAGCATGAATACTTGCTATGCGCCCATTTTTTAATGTTAAATGCCCATAAGCAATATCTTGATAGATAACAAAGTAGGGTGGAAGGATGGGATGGTGTGATGGGTAGTGTTGTTGTAGTGTGTGCTAGGAAAAGTGTAAAAATCATAGGATAACAGTTGCTGAACATCACGCTCGGTTTAGTGTGCCTGATCAGACACCTAAGGCGTTAGGGGTTGGCTTGCATGTGCCACGTAGTTGTACGGCGTCTAATACCATGTATATCGATCGATCTTCAACGAGTTGATCATTGATAGACAGCTATAAAAGCAGTCTTACTAATCAATCCTGTAGGGTTCGATAACTTGACTGAGGCTACCGTGACTGTGGGTAAGCTGTAAATTTGACCACGTAGTCCTAGAGGGAACTTTCAAAGACCAGGCTTATTTATGAATTACAGCCTGTGCTAGGAGATCATTGTTGCGTTCCAATCTGCGTATTCCTCCACAATCCACTGGCAGTATGCTTCCCACTTTCCCTGCCACAGCCTCAATCGCTCAGCTTTTATGCCAGTCCCATTGACTCCAAGCTGAATATCACGGATCCACTCCTCTGGATTCTGATCTATAAAATTTGACCAACGAACAGAGTTTTGAGCCAGTGCGCCCTGTTTGATATGGTCAGCGAAGCTCCATGCTGTTGGGTGATTAGGATGAAATCTCACCAGACCCCCTAGCCCAATATTGTCGAAACCTTGGATGATTTGATAAAAGTCGTAACTCAAACCTGCAGCGTCTTCTCCTAAGATGGCTGGATCGTCGTTGCTAATGGCCGTTGCTACGCCATGAGCAATCACTGTATTAGCAGTTAGTGTTGATGGTCCCTCAAGTTGAACGTTACATGTAGGAGCCTTCATCAGCACTTGTGGCGTTTCAGTTTTTGATTCCAAACAGATCCAGAATCCCGACTGGGTGCTCTAGAAACGAAAGAGAGAAGCAAAGGAGCCAGCTCCACTTACTTGCAGGTATTGGGTGGTGTAAAATGTCAGTACTCAGTCTGAGCACTTCATTTGAAATTGGGCAGACCTCCACCATGATATTCTTCTCGACATATTTGTCAAGCAGTAATGGATGCTTGTATAATGAGAACCCGTGACCGATACGGCGACTGTCAAATAGTAAAGCATCAAAAAGATTATCATCGGTCGAGTTGCCGTCTCCAAGGGTTTCTCCAGCATGAAAGAAAAAGGGATATGTCATATTCAACGCCTGGGTTCTGTTTTGAAACCACAGGAGTTCGGGAGCTAGGTCGAGTAGGGTTCGCCCCAGATCTTCTTGTGCCACAACATCATAGCCACTGAAAAGATCAGGGAAGTGCTTCTTGCGTTCAATGGCCTTTTCCATGTCTAGAACATAATCTTAGTATCCTGGAACATGAAAATGGACGTGTTAAACTACTACGTCAATCTCGACGAGAAAGTTCCGATACTTACTGCTGAGAAGTCGAGACCGATCCGACCCACGCCAATCCGCCCAGATGATACGAACTCCCCATAGTTCTTTCCCTTTCTTGGTTTCTTGAAACTTGTGAAGTTCGTCCAACAGTACGTGAATCCAAAAGTCGAGATCGGGGTTGGGAGTGTCCTTTCCCTCGGGAACCAGCTTGGCAGATGATCCGCCAGACCGAAGCTCAACCCACGTGATGCCGTCGTCCACCCAGGCATTGAAAACACTCTGGTATGTCTTTCGTATGACTGGCTCGTACGTCATCGCCGACCCGGCTGGGTCAAAGCATGCCTGGAATTTTCTCCAGATTTCATCGACGCCAAGATCGTGACGAAGGACTTCATCTCTGGTGATGGCCACCTTAGACATCAGGAAGTTGATGAATGCCGGCCTTCCACCTGAGAAGCTGTCGGCCGCATACGTAACGGGAACCTTGGTTCCAGGTACGTAGTATGGAGACTCGATAGAGATGTTTGCTACCTTTGGATCGGCTGTGAAGTCATTCACGTGCGAAAAGGCGAGTGTAGCGTTCTCTGCAGAAAGTACAGTTGAAACATCTTGGGAGGCCGTGATGACGATTCCGCTAGTGTCGAGAAGTATGTTGAAGATCGTCTCAAACTGGAGGATGGCACTGGAGTGAACGTGTAGCAGAGACCCTTTTGGCATTCGAGACACGATTGTCCAGAGCTTCGTGGAAGGAATCAGAGGCTTAGCGCTAGCAAACATCTCTCCAGCAAACCTCTCGTTATCCTCGAGCTCTAGACCGGCGGGCTTCCTCCAGAAATTTTCTATCTCGTACTGACGGATCGCGCCGACAATGGCCTCCGCTTGTTGTGCTACAGGCGATAGGGTGGACCGGAAGTCGTAATCTACCTTTGAGTTAGCTTTAAGGCCAGAGGAAGATTGGGTCGAGCCATCTGAGTGGTAATTGTTGCTTATACCTTGACGTTGAAGCTTTTCCTCGGCTTTAAGCTCCGTCCTTCTTTTCAGATGCTCTTGAACGGCTGGATCGTCCGCCCACTGCCCGTTTCCGGTTGTTTGCGAGTAAGCATAGCGGAAGAGCAAAGCCAGAACAGGCAAATATCGCGATACTTGTGTGAACTTCAGAATAACCATTGCGACTGAGTGTTAGGGCGTAGTTGATCACCGCAATGAACCTGCTTGGCTCTTGACTACGAGGATCGCATCATCGACCGAAGACTCTTTTCGTAGCGAGACAGCCCATATATAACTTTCTCCAAGGCTTCCTGCTATCAAATGAGGGGGTGTAGGCCGTAACACCTGCTATGCATGGAGCACAGATTGACAGTGTATTAGGCTATCCCGATGCCATATCTTACTACTCCCTGGATCTCGACTTTCGGAAGACGTTCCGAGATTATGATGTGACGGAAACAAAGATGCATATTCGCTGTCTATTGATTATTGGACAGAGATTTCTAGTGAGCCAATCATTTTTCCGAGTTTCCGAACACAGAACGACTACCGGAGTTGTTTTATCGAGCTAGTATACCGACATGAACTTTTGTGGCTTGGTTGGGAGTGGTGCCGGCATATAAGTCTACTTGGGATGCGGGCTTGCTTCAGCTATTACACGGTCCGAATGATTCATTTGTTGTCACCTACGTCCAGAAGTAGCAGTTCCGCAATGCCGCTGCAAGATATTTTGATTAGATGCGTGGCTGGACGGTCGCTTTTCCGCCAACTCGCCAACTATTGAGCTGAACATATGCAGGTTTCCGTGCGAATTGCTTTTTCTTCAATGTTGCCCCCATAATACCCACAGGTACCTATAAATTGGTACTCGGCTGTGGGCATTTGCGTATATTAAGTAATATACACATACAGCGAAGATTTGCAAGACATACAGCTCGTATTTACTGGACTGCAGACTCACGTGCCTGAAAAAGTCTGCAAGTAAGGCCTCGACCAAGTAAGGGTGTAGAGGAAACCAAGGACCCTTTAGACCCGTAAAGAATTATTAGTTGAATTGATCTCTTGCTCCAAGCCCTTGTATTCGAGCCCTTGTCACACACTTGAAATTACACAACAAAGAGCACTTTGCTTATAGCTAGAATAGCCCAAGAAGGTACTTTAGAAACCTTCGCGCAGCAACAAGTGGTTATGACCTACCTGCTGAGTTCTGGTCACAGATGTTAAGCACCCCATTGGTGACGGCTATGGAGCAATTAATTGTCGCTTTTGCAGTCTCTTGATACTAATTATTGCATACGAATGTTGAGCAGTCGGTATAGAAGCCTCCAAGACTACTTACTTAGTCTACATGTTCCTGTTCCAACATGACCTGTGTGTTGCCACAACGTGAGTCGCATTCAATGTTGGAATGTATGTCTTAAATCAGGGCTTGGCAGGTTGATCTGAGCGACAAAGTGTGCCTTGTGACACCATCGATCTCAGCTAACGTAGATGGCAGTATCTAAGCAAATGATATAATGTTTAGTTAACCTTTAATAGTTAATTTTGCAGCAAGAAGAATAAGAAGTATTCAAAACAAGGCAGGCGGCGGTATTTGTTGGTCCACACTTCCAAGATCCTCACATAGCTGTAGGAGCTTTCATAGTAATGGAATGGTCCAGACTCATTATACGTAGACAAGGTTGTCTGACTGCGAGTCTTTCGGAACACATGAAAACCTCCCATCAAGGCTCTCATCAACACGGCATATATCAATCAAACTAGCCCTTGTCACAGGATAGTATCTAGTAATACGTAATTATAGACCAACACCTATTCTATATTATATGAAGGAGTTGATACACGTCCTTGCTACGGTTGTATATATATCAAGAGCCTATCTGGATAACACCCATCCACTCGACAGAGCGCGTCACTGTGACGACGGTCATTTCTCCCCTTAGTTTCCGTCTCATATGATCCTGAGCTACCTACCTACCTACCTACCAAAACGTACATACATATCCCCGAATAAAAAACATTTCATTAGGAACGCGTCTCATAACCTGATTTCACTCACGGCTGCTGTATATCCCCGAAATATCCCATCCATTTTCGCATTCGTTAGGTTCAACCAACATGTAAGAACCTACTATCATCGCTCTCCTCAAGCTGGAAGCTCACAGGACAATGAAAATATATGCCACTGCCATTGTCACAGTACAAGCAAGCAAGTAGCATCTATAGAGCACCTGAGCTACTCTTATGTACGTGGGTAGCATTACCAAGAGACCATTTCCCACCCAATACCAGCAATTACATCACGCCCCTACGTGGAGGCAGATAATCGAAACATACCTAGCGTCTGTCGTATCTATCCTCACTTGCCCAATCCCTTCAGTGTAACTAAGTCGCCGTCTATCTCGTGAACCGAAGCTACGGACCGCGCCCTGTCTTGCGTGAAGAGTCTTGCTCGCTGCTAATGAAACAGACGCGGAGGTGAGAGGGTACCGCGCATCATCTTTTTGGTATTTTGAAACATTCTATGCTGTTTGAAGATCTTAAACAATCGTACTATTCAACGCAATTTGTCCTACGTAGTACGTGTGTAGTCGAGGAACACGCGAACCCGTGGGGTAAGATTCTCAGCCTCAAGGTTACAATGGTACCTACCCAAACCCTTTCTTTCGTAGCAGAACATATACCAATCCTCAAAAAAAATTGGCTGTGCTGTAATTTGAGGGGGCCAGGCTATGAAGTATAGTCATCATGGTTTTCACGGACAGTCAGCAGCAGAATTCATGGTATCAGATATCAATTGGGTATTATATTTCGTCAGAAACTACCGGTTAGTGTGCGCATTCCCATAACCACGCGGCATTCGTGATCATCGTCACGCCTCATCATACCACTTTGCAGCGGGTCGATGCCCAAGTAGAGCAAGCTAAAGTAACTCGCCCGGTTGACATTGAAAGGGTTTTGGGTTGGCAAGCTGGCGATTCCACTAGATCTAACCCCGGATCTGGGAATAACTGACAAGCCTTGCAACCCTTGCAGCTTTCAAGATAATAAATGACCCCTTACTATGACGACCCCTCCATTTAAAGCAAGAACCTTTGCTTTCCTTATGGAAATTGAAAAAGCCACACAACCTCTCCGAGTTGTATCATTGGCGAAAAAATGCAGGAATGAGTCATGGAGGAGTGAAGTTGAAGAAAATGTCCACAATGTATGCCGAGTCGGTAGCTGACCACGCAATATCTGGGCAACCTTCTGTTGATTTCGAGATATTTACGACATTTCTAGTGAGAGTCAAGACCTGTCCAAAATGGCGGTTGGAGGTTGGTAGCAGACGTTGACGCGAGATCTCCCCTTGTCTATCCACAATGCTGGGTCACATGGAACCGGACGCTCGTGTTCGCATATGACGATGTAGTATTCTCGACTCTGCCACGATAAATGCGAGAAACCGCGGAAAAATAGACGCAACAAGCAGTAGAATGCCCAAGGCCGTAGTCCTCGGGGTCGATAGTAAAGGTCGTTCTCGGTAACGTTTTGTTTTGGTAATACATTTGGTGGCGTGGCGTAATCCGGCCAAGGTCGACGACCGATCTCTGGACGGCCCATGCTTATTCTTTGGAGGTTCCCATGGCCGACAATGTCAATCATGGATTAGTATGGTGCGAAGCCGCCATGACCCCTACCCCGGTATCCACCACGATATCCGCCCCGAGGCGCAAAACCACCCCTTCCGCCCTGGAAGCCTCTCCCAAAGCCGCCCCTCCCACGTCCACGGCCGCGGCTCATACCCGGGATGTTAGTGCGCTTGGGGGTAACCTTGATATTACGGCCCTTCAGAACACTATCGTTGAGAACAAGAGCCTGTGCAACAAGACTCGGCTCGGTAAATTCGACGTAAGCGTACCTGTATACAGTAGATAGTCAGCCCACTGTCGCATCATCGCGGCGCGTGCCACCAGTTGCAGGCAAACACAAGGGGGAAAGGGGGGAAGTTCATACCCTTTGGGTTGGCCGGTGAACTTGTCCAGCAGAATGGTTACGCGGTTAATGGAGCCACAACTCTGGAAGTGTGCCTGGATCTCCTCGGGGGAGACGGAATAGTCGACGTTGCCGACAAAGATGCTGCGGCTATCGATGTCGTTACGATCGTCAGACGCCTCCTGGTTCTTTTCCTCGAGAGCGGCGTGCATCTCGCGCAGCTTAGCAGCCTCCTGCTCCATCTCGGCAACGCGGCGCTTCATGGCCGAAATCTCTTCCTGTTCGATGGTGAATCGGGGGTTAGTCGACGGGATCTTGCCAACGGCTTCCGGGGCTCGAGGCATCCAGTCTGCCTGACGGTACTATAGGGGATGGCGCACCTCATCGTTGCCCTCTTCGGCGACTAGAGGATCTTCGCTGGCGACATCGTGGTCGTTATGCGCCTTGTCTGACATGGTCGTGGATATGTGTTTAAACTGCGCGCGTTAGTTGAACAGTTAGCTGCCGAGCTTTTCTACTTGATGTTGTCGGTACTGCATTGCGTACAGCACCATGGATGTAGCGGACAGGGAGCGAAGAAAAGGAGGACAAGGAATAGGAAAAGAAGCCGGTGACGGGAAGCGGAGGCAATAGAGGTCGCTTACTCGGCGCGTATCCGAGTTTACACCGAGGTATCACGTACTATTCAAGTTGGTAGATCGGTATGTAGATAGATTAGGTACTTCAGGTAGGGAGCGAGATAGGCGGAGGTCGAGATATCCGTTGCCGACAGGTGAGCACAGCACAGAAGAAGACGCAAAATGCTAGGTGGATTGATTGACGGGCGGGAGATAAGGGAAACGAGAAGGTTCGGGAACAGTAAGAGACGCTGTTCGCGTTGGCTGCCTTGGGTAGGGAGATCGATGGACGAGGCGGAAGGCGGCCGTGAATGGTGAAATTTACTGATAACCTGGCTCGAGATCGTAGGTAACCTGAAAGTAAGGCTGACACTGTAACGACCTACCTACAGTAAGGTACCTACAGTGATGTAGTGTGGAGCTACTTACGTACCTAAGTAAGTAAGTACCTACCTAGGTTAGTAGGTACCTACCGCGTAAACCTAAGTACCTAATGGCCGGTCTTTAAATCTTAGTGGGTCTAGTGCTAGACTTAGGAAATGCTTAATGACGCTCGATGTATAAGTAAGTACCTAGGTAGGTAGGTATATTACAGACCCTGCACATGCTAATTTTGGGAATAATCAATTGAGTATATGGATTGCCTAGATTTCTGGATAGATCCGAGAGGCTTTGCTCTCCTACGATATTGGCTCCGTTTGCCATGTTTGTTTGTGTACCCAGAGTCCCTCCCGTGTTGGCTTCAATAATATGTGTGAGAGCAAACAAGGTCGGCTGCAGGACTACTAAGTGAGGATCTAATTTAATACGCAATGCACCCAGCTGCTCACGTCTGTGGCCAAACTTTGTAACAATAAGCTTTTTTAACTACCTAATATTTCTATTGATAAACATATAGTGCAGGATCCAAGTCGGAACTCTGCCACTTGACCCTGGTCGGCCTAAACCCTCACTTTATAATTATCTAGTTAAGAGCTTGGAAGGACGGTTCATATGAGAACAGTATAACTTGATCAAGTAGGAGAGTTGTTCTTTGACAGAAAAAATCCTTGTAAAACACACAACTCGGAAAACCTACTGATATATCGGACGGAATGTAGTTCCTATGCCACTGGATTCGAATAGATGTTGCCGGAGCTATCCAACACTATCTCATCAACTAAGAGTTCGCATGAAAGCGAGACTATGTGTTTAGTTTCACCCGTTGATTATTATGAAGCTATGTTTATGGAATAAGGAAGACGTGTATATCGCCGTCAGATCCCTGGCGCAATAGCAATGATCATCGATCATGCTAGAACCAGCCATTTGACGAAGTCCTAAGGCAGACTGTTGCACGAAAGCCATAGGCTCTTGCGGAGTGACAGTCCATCAACTAACAAACCAACATAATATAGGCTGGGCGCTATCACTTCACTCTATATCCTTACGCAATAGCCGGACACTAGTAGATTAGAGGTACGATAGAAGCTTCGTTGTATCTAGGTAGTAGGTTATTGGTAGCGTAGAGCCTAGAATAGTACTTAGAACTAATCAGCCCTTTCATCATCTTACCTTGATACATACCTATCATTAGTAGCCTGGAAAATTTATGCATAACCACTGGCCGACACGGACCTTCAATTATTCACAGCTTGATGCCGCCCAAGGGGAGTAGATGGCAGAGTAGGCGGATATACCAGTCTCGCCCGTCGTCCTGGTGAAAATGCAGTCGAGTGTAACCTACGAGGCATCCCCAGGTAGTCGTTGGGGTTTGGGGGGTTTCATAACGGCTGTCGTGTAAGCCAGTCATTGGACGCATCTGTCAGGTATTTGCTGAGACGTCGACTGTACTTAAATGATCACCATTGCTGAGCGAAGGGTCTGAAAACACCTCTATCGGCTGGTTCCTCGTCTAGGTATATCGATGCTGCCCTCTTTATGTCGGCGGTCCTAAAGTCGTCACAGATGCATGGGTAGGGATGTCGGCGGGACATCATGATAGTGTCTTGAAACTTTGGGATTGTCGATACTAGCACCTTGATTTAAGTGGAATGAGCCGAAATATCATATAGGATAGTAAGTAAATATGAGCGGAAGGATGATATAAGCTCATTGTAATAGATATCTTACTCTTCGTCCCAAATAGCTCGGACGGTTTCTTCGTAAGATTATCGCGGAATGATATCTTCCGGCAACGTAAGCACCGGAGATAAATGGAATCGTGTTGGGCGTGACCTGACCTGGAGATGTGGTCTCTCAAAGGTTGCAATCCCTGGGAGATACAAGGTTGTCTTGATACGACGGTCACCATTAAGGGGATCGGATTCAGAGATAGACAATGTTGGCATGTTAACTTAATATAGTATACCGATCAGATGAACAAGAGATTATAGGCGAATGCGATTGGGTTGGTGGGATAGCTGCCGGTGGAATACCTTACCGGTGAAGATAATTTTGTTAAGGGTCGTGGTCTGCAGGTTTAGATATCTGTAACAATGTTGTGCTTCAGATCCCAGTCGCAGATCTTCTGACACGCAGCCGTTTAAGCTTGCGCAAGCCCCAAATACGACGACGACCTCGGCCAAATGGTAGTTAATAAGGCTTGAGTGGTGGTAGACACACATCGCATAAATGTTTAAGCATGTAGATAGTCTATACATCCCAAGGTCAAGCGACAGGCAAGGGCTTTATGTCGACCTTCTCAAGTTTTACCATCAATGAACACGCTAGAACGATCGCTCTGGGATCGCAATCAGATCATTAAGATAGGATGAAGGAGATATTTCAAACAAGTTGGTTTGAGAACTTTCATAGGTGATTCGCACGTGTCGCATGATCTTGGCGTTCAGTTTGGGGACGCCAGGGTGGTGCGGTTTCAGATCGACTTCGGACCCTCCCCCCATCTAGACCACTAGACAGCTCCTTTCAAGTTGATGGACAGCATGGCAGAAGCATGGACTGCTTTAAGTCTTTATATAAAGCGGGAGATCATTACTCGTCGCAGATCATCGACTGAAAATCTCAAGAACACCCGGCCAAACAGTTTCGATCGCTCTTATTCATTGCTTAGCGCCCGGATACTTCTTCTATCGCAGATACGCGCCCAAGTCCACCTCTCTGCGTATACTCGAACCTTATCAACATGAGAGTCTCAGCTTGCTTACGGGCTGCTATGGCTGTAGCCATAAGCACGTCCCCCGCCACTGCACTGGTGATTGGAGAGGACGAAAGCCATGTTAAAGCCACCCTTATGCTTCGGGACCTCGGCTGTAATAAGGACGCCATTAACGCCTGCGTCGCATCTACAGGTCAAGACAGCTCATCCTGCTTCGGTCACCTCTGCGCGGGGAGGCCAATAGAGAGAGCTGTAAAGCGCCAAGACGAATGCACCGAAGACAACTTGCTCCAATGCGCTATATTGGACTGGAATGAGGCGCAAGCCTGTTTCCAACAACTATGCCTATAATAGAGGGGTGAGAGCACGAGATAGAATGATAAGAAGGACGAAAACGCTGGATTCGTACCCACCATCTATGGCACAACTGACGATCATACGAAGCAAGGACGTGTTAACGAAGCGTCGTGCAGGCCGACGACGATGGAAAGACTATTTGGCTGTGGCGCTGTCCAGAGGATATGAGGCGGATCACGATATGGCCTCGAAGGCTATGTGATTAGGAGTTTGGGACGACTCGGCGGTTCACATCAATCAACGCCGACTTCGGATGCCTTTTCTGTCGACCATTTTCCATTTCGGTTCTTGCCGAGGCCGTTTATCTTCGGCGAATGAGGCGTGTCATGGCTTTCATAGACGATAGACAACCTAATGGCAATGAATTGAAACAAACTCCCGGGGTTTGTTCGAGCTACAGCAGCCCCTGGCATAACTATAGTAGCGTTGTTCGTAAACCGGTTTCACCCGTCGATGGAACTTGAAGTATTCCCTACATACGAAGCAGACATGTTAGGTAGCACAAGAGAAGAGGTGGAATGGCCGTATAGATAAAGAAGTAGTTAGGTTAGTTAGATGGTTGACATTGGGGGATAGTTGACTGGATTAAAGATGTAGGACTCCATAACCGCAAGCCACCATGTCCCAGGTGACGTATACCTAAGTAGGTATGCAAGGTTCGTATAGGTATGTATCTATCTGCACTGATCGTATACTGTCGTATAGTATCGGCTGAACTTTTAGTCGAAATTTAGGTTACATGATCAGAGAGTAGTAACGCCTAGGCTCGCGCAGTTGCTTCGTAAGAACTACTATAGTACTAGTACGATGGTTTGATGATGAACAGGTATCGATATCTCGTATAGTTGCCGGGTATATACTTAAATCTGGTATGTGGGCACTACCTGTACAGTACTAGAGCACGGGACTTAACATACGGCACGGCAATAAGCTTATTAAAAATCGTACATTAGGTTAGGTAGTTAGACTACCTAGTGTAGGGCGAATTATCTCCGATTGTACACTAAATACCACGTCGTGTAATCCTTCTCCAAGTCCCGGGCTTCCAAGATCTCCAAGCGCCCTCAGGATCGTTGCAGGTTTTTTGCATCATAATCAGCTTACTTGTCGCTTTGGCGCCAGCAGGAAAATTAAAATGGCCATTTACGGTACATCCGCGTCCGCGTAATCCTGATGTATGGTGAGGGTACACGTGTAAGCGATGAAGAAGCTCCATCCAGTACCAAGCCGTAAATTTGTCATAGCTGAGGGGTAGGCCTAGGAGGGACCTAGATCTAGAAGGTAGCACTCCCAATAGGTAGGTTGGTATATATAGGTACCGTACCAGCATCTCAGACTCAGGTCCTTGTGAGGCTCTCAGCTCTTGTTCCTTATTGTGTCGTACTCGGCGTCGTTTCGAGATGGCTGACTTCTCGAGACCTTTTACCACCGTGCTTGGTGAGGTCGAACTCTTATCATGGCAGGGTATCGGTCGCGCGGCGCTTGGTCTCTTCGCTCTCGCCGTCATACGTTTCTTCGCCATTGCGGTGTATAACCTTTATTTCCACCCGCTTCACCATATTCCAGGGCCACCGCTGTGGATCGCATTCAATGGGCTTAGGTCGATATACAAAATGCGTGGGATACTAGAGTTTAAGTATGTCGAATTCCACGAGAAATATGGCGAGGTGGTACGAGTCAACGCCGACGAGGTCGCTTTCATCCGCCCCGAGGCCTGGAAGGATATCTACGGCCACGGGCACGCCGAATTCCCGAAGCACTTTCCCGGCCTTAAGCTGGACACGAAGAAAATTGTCTTCGCCGGCTCGAAGGATCACTTCCGGTACCGACGAGCTATGTTGCCCGCCTTCTCTGACAAGGCCTTACGTCTACAGGAGCCTCTTATCCGCGTCTATATCGATCTGCTCATAAAAAGATTGCGAGAGCGGTCGGAGATTGGCAAACCCGTCAACATGGTAAGATGGTACAACTTCACGACTTTCGATCTGATTGCCGATCTTGCCTACGGAACCTCATTGCAGGGGCTTGCGGAAGGGAAAAGCAACGCGTGGCTAGACAACATCGGTAATATCATCAAGTTGTTGCCCATCATGGCCTTTGCCAGCGTGTTCCCCTTTTTTGGCGCCTTCATGCGGTTCATTGCCGGGCCCCAGATCCGTAATGCCGAGAAGAAGCACTTCGCCTTTGCGTCTAGCATGACCATGGATCGGATTTACCACAAGAAGCAGCCCGATCGCGGCGATTTCATGGATTTCATGTTGCGATCTCGAGGAGAGCCGCACGAGATGAAGGACGACGAGCTCGCAAGTAATGCGGATCTGATCATGCTTGCCGGCTCCGAGACTACGGCGACGCTGTTGAGTGGCGTCACATATTGGTTGTTGAAAACACCTCATGCTCTCAAGAAAGTCACAGACGAAGTCCGCGAAGCTTTCAAATCCGATGAAGAAATCACCTTCGACGACACCCGAGCCAGGCTTCCTTACATGTGGGCCTGTCTCCAAGAAGCGCTCCGGATCTTCCCCCCTCTTCCCCTAGGCATGTTACGTACTGTACCTGATGGCCCGCCGGTCCAAATTGCGGGCGTCACTATTCCCGCAAAGGTATGTCCTGCTTCAAGGTTCAATTTACTCTGCAGTTTAAACTGATTCGATATAGACACAAGTTAGTGTGCCCCAACTGGCGGCCTTCCGCTCCGAGTATAACTACCATCGGCCACGGGACTACGTTCCTGAGCGATGGCTTCCTGAATCGACAACGGACCCAAAGTCTCCTTTCTTTAATGATAGACGAGAAATCCATAAGCCATTCAGTGTAGGACGACGGGACTGCATAGGTCAAAACCTAGCAATGCGTAAGTTTCTTAACCCCCCCCCCTCCATTCTTATTATCTTGAATGCTAGGAGCATACCTGCTCAAGGTGATTCTGGGTCCGGTTCATAGATACTACCATATGAGCCAAGTGTGTATCATTAGTATACGAATTGCAGACGCTGACTAGTGATTTCCAATAGACGAGATGCGATCCATCTTGGCCAAAGTCCTATGGAACTTCGACTTGACGCTCGACGAGAGCTCCAAATCTTGGCATGACCAGAAGATCCTGGCCCTGTGGGTGAAACCACCACTAATGGTACATATCAAACAGCGAGCAACTTAAGAAGTCTCCATGTATGAGTTCAAAATAGAGTATCTCGACGGAAGGCATAGGCGTTGAAGGAGCATTTTTTGTTGGGATCCTACTTGATTATTATTATAAAATTGACCTCAAGACTAGAGGCAATCACAACTACCTAGCTATCTGGAATCGGTGCATGGTACTTCCGCAGTCTTGGCTATCTTTACGTCTGTAGCTTGTTACCTTGGATTGCTTCTATCCTGGTACCCATAGACGGTGCTGGCTAGCTGGGTCGTTCGGTAGTGTCATTGCACTATCAATCACTACACCTAGCCGACAGAAGCAAAGTGTATATGACGACGCCTTGCCAACGAAGGTGACAGAGGATATAGATACTAAGTACCTACCTAGACAATTGGACAAGACAAGACAGTTGGGCAGGCGCGTGACATGACGTGACATGACGTGACGTGACGTGACATGACGTAGCAGTATGCGTTTCTCCAGCCGTTCCTTCTCTGTATAGCTTCTTAATAGGAGTTATCTAGAGAAGGAACATTTAGAAAGAAGGCGCATTCTTGGTTGGCGGCCCATACAAATTATCGAATTCGTGCGGGCCACCATGGCGAGGCGAAAGATCCCTTTTGTTACAGTACGTATACAAGTGACTGTAGACGGTCAAGTCTCCAACTTGACAGCGTTCTATCTTTTGATAGTGTTGTGGTTTAGAGCTGCAGTTCATTGTATGTTATACGGTGAATTATTCTGGCATAATACACAGAGCTAACATGATATACAGCACACACAAAATCACTACAAGCCACCATTACGTGGCTGCGCGCCCGCGCCATCACCGCCGAGGATGCCCTCCGGGCCCTCCGAGCCCAGCTCCATGGTAAATCACTACCGTTCGCTCATCACATTGTTTATCAGTGTTAACATATGTTAACACAGATGACAATGATGATGACGAAGACGAGGATGAGCCCCGCGCCGTTGTATGTATAAGTTTGGCATAGCATAGCATACTATGCCAATGCTTTTACATACTAACAAGCAGCAGGGATCAAACCTTCGACAGCTGTGGTTGGTGGCCGGCGGGCCTGCACGCGAGGGACCCCGCGCCGGTGGGCGCCGACGGTTGTCAGGCCCTGCCATGATCGCTGCCGCCGCCGCCCGAATCCTCGCCGACTGCACGCCGTCGCCGCTGCCGCTGTCGCCGCATTGCCTGCCATGCCTCCTCGCTCCCCTTGGAGCAGTCGAGAATCGGGGGCGCCCGACGTGGAGTATGACGATTCCCTCTGAGGGAGGAAGCGCCCGCCGCCAGTTTCAGGCGATGGCGTACCACGTCACGTGGTGCGCGGCGAACGACCAACCCCCCCCCCCCCGGGTGGCGCGGTGGAATACAGCCACCGTTGCCACCAGAAGCGGTGCGTCGAGCCCTTACATGGGGTCTGGGAGGGAAGGGGGGAGAATCGGGTTCGGGAAGGGTGTCAGGCGGCGGATTAGCCCACGAAGGTGATTTTAGAGACCTTCACACAACAACAAGTGTCTATCGCCTACCTCAAGTATAGGGCTCCTGACAGGATGCTTAGATATAAGGTGTGCTAGATATTAGAGCACTGGCCATCCCGCTTACTGTCTGTTCGGTTCTCACAACTGTTTTTTCCTAAAATGTGGTACCGCTTGTAATATAAGAGTGCATTTTGTCTTCTTTCTTTTTTCTTCCCTTTTCCTCTTCTCTTATGGCTTGCATAATATATTTGCAACTCTATTGTGTCCACTATTCTCCTTTCTACTTGAAATTTAGGTGAACTATTTCCGCGGTGGGCGCTAAGCAGGACGCATGCCTATAATGCCCGTTTCAACCAGGGGCGTCCTAGGTCGTCTCGATCGTTATTAACCCCATGCTCTAAAAATTCTTATGGTTTCGCCGTGCCAAGTACGATACTCCAGCTGATCATACTACGAGCCACCTTGCCACGTCTAGAGATATCGGATACACTTCTCATATCGTCGGATACCGTAAATTATCATCGTCTCAAAAAGAATTGCTGTTCATTACATGGTGGGTAGTCAGATCCATAGTCGGTTACATACTTGCATTTTATAAGTAGCGGACACGTATACACGTCGTGGTGGACGAAGTATGAAATCTAGCGTGCCCAACAAGGATGTCGCCTTGTATCATCAAACTTTTATTTTACCTTTAGATCTCACAACAAACTGACCCGTCCCTCTCTTCCCCTTCTCAACGACTGTTTCAAAACACTGGCGCAAGTCTACGGTAGACGGGACAGTCGAGGACAACCATTAGCTGTGATTGTAGACAGCGTTGCGAAGTTCCGAGTTAGCAGGTAGATCTGCATTCATGAACAAGGACACAGAAGAGTGCAGCAAGATGGCTTTGCGTCTTCTCAGAGTAGCTAAGCTACACACAATTCAGCCGGACGCGTAATATACAGGGTTGACGGGATAACCTTCATCCCATGCTTCGGCAAAGCATCCAATGCGTGCGCCGCCGTAAACTTTCCGATAAACACCCCTGTCATGAGTTCCTATATATAAACACACTGGCGGCTCACCGATTCCTATCCTACTTCAAAACCACTCTCCTCTCGTTCCAATGAAATCCACGCCACCTTTGGACCACGCTTCACCCGACGAACAAAACACCTGTGTTTCCGAAGGTATTCAACATGGCGGGCCTCCCTGCACCACCCACATCATTCCCTCACTTCACACGCCTTCCAACTGAGATTCGCTTGATGATATGGCGTTGTTGCCTCCCACCACGTATCGTAGAAGTTATATGGGAGCAGTACCACTGCATATTTGGCCCCCTTGGGATAGATAAAACGTGGACAGATATTGCGTTATCCTTGCCCGTCAAACCTCCGCTAATATCTCGAGTCTGTCGAGAATCGCGTGAGGAAGCTCTATTTCGTGCCAAGTATGACATCGAGAGACCTATCAAGCTTTCGCGTTGTCCCGGATACGCCCACCCAGAACCGACCTGGCGAGAGCGTGTTAACCTCTGGTTTGACAAAAGTATCGATACGATAATCTTTCACTCGCATTCAATCTCCGCTCCATCCATATCACTAGACCGTAGCGGCAATGGCGATCGAGAAATCTCTACGAAATTACGCGATATCCTCTCCGATTCAAGTATTCCTCTCTGCATCGGCCGTTCCCTTTCGCAGGGGGGTAGACATCAGATGACCCGATTTGTCAAATGGGCATTCGAATACATCGCGACGCGAAAGGAGTGCACTGTAGTTATCGGGGAAATGCAACTACACACGACTTATCAAAAGGCTTGTGAATCCGGGCTCTTCGGGCATTTTGCTGAGGCGGACGTTGTTCATATCGACGTAAATGACGTGAGTAATTCCGAGATTAATTATTCTGGTGAAGGTCACTTCCGGGAGTAAGGAACTCTGAATCTTCATAAGGGTCTTTTCTGCCCTAAGAGCCACGCGTGCTCCAGAGGTCCTCACGCTTTGCCAAAAGAAATACTTACTAACCTCGGGCGTTGCAGTATCCCCAAAAACGAAAGCTACAAGTGGCACAGGAACTCGCCGGATCATACCCTGCGGAGGACCTGGATTTACTACATTACCTTAACACTGGCGTCCGTCGGAGTATCGCTAAGTTCGAAACAGATATGTTGTTTGCGTGGCTCCACAGGGAGAAGCCGTGGCCACGTAATGCATATTCCATCGACTTGGGGCCGCTATCCGAACAGGCTGATCCAGCGGCGCCAAAGCTACCAAAATTCAAAATTGTTATTTCTGTACGTCTGCGTTTGTTTGGATGCGTGACGCGACCTCGAACGAGGGCGATTGATATGGGGACCGTTCCAACCGCCGATTAGAAAAGTTCCATAGGCAAGATATCGCAAGCTTCAACCGCACAACAAAGATCCTTCTGTACATAGCCCGGATTAGCCCACGAAGGTGTTTTAGGACAACTTCGCATACGCTATCTGACTATATACAGAAGTCTCTTTGTCTGTGTGCCTTGTGACATAGTCAGAGATCAGAAATCAGCTACTGGGGTGATGGAAGGGGGAACGGAAACAAAATAAAGTGCAAGGAATATACTCTGTCACTATTTGAGGTACAAAGGGGGCAAATCGGAGGCATATTTGCTACCTACATACTCTTTAGCTACACGTTATTTCACTGGCGAATAATGATATTCCGTTCTATCTCATATGATGACCGAATTCCCAAATATATCTAGCGGTTGTACTACATCAGAACGTGTGTAGGTTGACTTATCTATCGGAATGTCGTTGAGGAGTCGACTATGGGATGGATGAAGACCTTCGTAGCCTAGTCCACATACTGTGTTATTTGCTCTACGTATTTAGTGTTATAATATACCCTATCCGATTTATTACTAGTAACCAAATGGTACGCGAGACTCCAGCCTTGCCGAAGCCCGCAATCCAGCATTTTGGGAATCTTTCCCCTGGTGGAATAGTTGCCTAGAAGGCTCTGGATGCATGCTCTTATTTTGAATATTAACGAATTCAATAGTCCTACTTGTGAGGGGTCTGGTGTGGTGACTGTATTGAGTACGGAGCCACGACTTACAGCCGTGTTTCTATGCGCCTGCGGTAGGAACAGCCCCAATGTGGCTTATGTGGTTTTTTAGTGATGCTACCTACCTACCTACGGATTGCACTTCCAAAGCTGAAGTCACTGCATCTGCTGTGCCACGATGCTTGTCTGGGGAACGAATCGCCTTCCCCGGGAGGTATCAGCCTCAGCCCCTGGAGCGCAAGTTAATATCAGGCATATCAGGCGTCGGGTTTCTGGAAGGATAGCACCTGTACGTCGTCAAGCAACAAAGTATTAGTCCAGGGGAATGAAGGCGTAGCCTCAGGAAGTAAGCCTAAGTAAATCATGTATCGTCAGGTCGCATCTAAGGCAAGCCCGGTCCCGCTACTAGCGCGACACGTGCTGTGTCCAATTATGACCAGAGCAGACCAGAGGGATACCTACACTACTATGGTCAGAGGATCATCAGCATCTCGTTCGAAAAACAAAAAACCAAGTTTCGAAAAGTGGGACATGGAATTTCTGGAATGCCGTTTATTCCGGGGATATCATGACGAACTCCCGAGGTCCTATCATACAACGGTGCTTGGAGACCCGCTGGCTACATACTTACTTACTACTGTAGGTACCTACTTACCTACAGTAGTCTACTGTAGTTCGTGAGATTTGCCAGGTTCCCTGCTTATTCGTCGTCACCACTTAGTCCCGAAGGCGAAGTAGAATAATGACTGCATCAAGAAGAAGCTGAAGTTTTGATTCATCTTGGTAGTGAGGCTAGTAAAGGCTCATTCATCTTTTGCCCTTCGCTTTTCGCCGATGACTACCTACAGTACACTAACACGACACAGCCCCCAAACCGAAAAGAATCACTGCTAGATTTTTGGTCAGCCGGTCCCAACATTTTTCCCTCGTAATACAAACAGGTGATCCACCACCTGTCTGCCCTATGCCTACCTAATGCCGCGTGGTGCGGTAGAGAGAACATGGAAACCCGCAGCTTCAAGCACGGTCATAGAGACTAACTTAGACCAGCACGCTAACCGCAGACGAACGGGTATAATACCGGCGGCGCTACGGCTAGGGCGTAAAAAGGACAAGAGTAAAAACAGGTAATCATCAGGCCGTAGCTCATGCCGGCGATGTTGTCCACTGCTGACCATTTTTGCAGTTTCGTTGGTTCTCCCATTGTTCTAGACAATCGAGTTGGCAGTAGAGAGTAAGTATGAGGAAGAGGGAGCCTGAACCTTATCACAAGTGATTCATTTGTATAGAGAGGGGCTCGATCAAGTCCTAAATCATGGCATTGTCTATCCAATGTACTAGATACTTGTCTGCTGACGTAAATTCATCTGGCCTCTGCCGTATCTGTAGGCGGAACGGGGTTACCAGTACCTGGAATACCCCTCATCATACCTCCATGTACCTCATATACACATGCATGCTACTGTCGGTACCTCACGACGCCCTCGGGGTAGGAAGTAGCTAGAAACGCCGCGGTGGCAGCCTCTATTATTGCCACAAGGTGTTGGCAGCAGACTTCTGGCCAGTCACCACCTGCTCCATAAGTTACCTAGTCGTGCATCTAATACCTTAGACTACCTAGTACCCAAGCTATTACACTACCACTGCAAGTGCGCTGTAGGCACCCCAAAACCCACCCTTCGTCACCAATCCAGCAGCCCAGCCCGCTTTCCTCCCTCTTCTCAACTCCCAATTCTCAACCTTACCGTTCCTTTCATCTGCACGTCACAGCGGCAGTTCCTGTAAACCTTATATATTAGTATAACGCTTTACAGTTTGCTAGCTTCAACTAACCTAATATCCTTTTACGATCTATCGCAGCATATTTAAGTGTTGCGACGACTCGCAATCCCTGGTGACGTCACGTCGTCGCCGCAGCGCATTCCCAGGCACCGGTACGCTTAGTGTGCGTGTTGCGCCGAAGATGGCCCAAGTTTATCGAGAGCGCGACGTTCGCTACACCCGGGAACGCAGTCGGTCCGAGTCCGATGACGAGCACCGTTACAAGACTGTTTCCACCTACAAGGTTGGCGGCTCCCGGGGGACCACCACCCGCCTGGAGCGCGTTGAGCGGTACGACGACGACGAAGACGACCGCCGTTCGAGATATTCCCACTCTCGTTCAGGACGCGCCGGCCCCGAGGTCGTCGAAGTCGACCGTCGCATCGAAAAGACCGCTTATCCCGATCGCCCGCGTTCTACATTTGACGATTCCCTCCGCGGCGATGGTGATCGCCTTAGACCTGTTGAATATGAGCGCGAAGTGGAAAGAGACCGTGACTACTACCTCCCCGAGCGACGCTCCCGGGGTCGCGTCGTTGAGGAGACGAGGGACGTTGTTGAGGACACTCGAGACCATTACTGGGACCGCAGACCCCAGTGGAATGACCACGAGACCGATGTGCGCCTCGAGAAGCGTATCGTTCGCCGGGACGAGGATGGCGATGTAGAGGTCAAGAAGAAGAGTCTAGACATTGACATCCATAAGGATAAGCACCACCACCATTACGACGAACCTCGCGAGTTTAAGGAGCGAGACGTCAAGATTGAACGTCGGTACATCGACGAAAGAGACACCCATGACCCTGAGTTTGAGCGTTACCGCAGAGAGGTCGAATACTATTCGGCACCGGATCCTCCGCAGCAGCCCATCGTCATCCGCCAAAAGATGCCTGAGCAAAAGGTCATTGTGCACGAGGCGCCGCCTCCCGCACCGGTCATTGTCCCACGCGCTGATCCAGCATTCATCGTCCTGCGCGAGCAAAATCGCGAGCCAAGACGCGACGATGACTACTACCGGCGGCAGGATGACAGGCGCTATGAGCGAGACTCATACGATGAGGACTATTACATCAAGAGGACTGTTATCCGGCGTGATCGAAGCTCTAGCTCCGACCATCATAAGAAACGCCATATTGCTGAAGGTGCGCTTGCAGGGGCTGGCGTCGCTGCTCTGGTTGGCGGTCGGGGCAAAGACGGCGAGCATCATCAGCACAAGGGACGAAAGGTCCTAGCCGGCGCTGCACTAGGTGCGCTTGGCACTGAAGTTATTCGTCGAGCCAGGAGCGCCTACGATGACAGACATGACGAATACGACTCTGATGATTACGACCGACACCGCCATCGGAGCAAGTCGCGCAGTCGCCTTGCCACTGGCCTAGCTATCGTAAGGATCCCCCCTCTGTCATAACAAAGTGGCTGTGACTGACCGCCGAGAAGGGTGCTGCCGCCCTTGCCGTTGCTGGCGGCCTAAAGTACATGCAGAACAACAAGATCGAGAAAGAAGAGTCGCACCGTGGTCGCCGCCGACGGCGTCATTCCGATGATAGCTATTCTCTATCCCGAAGCAGTTCTCGCCGTGGTCGCAGTCGTAGCAAGTCCAACGTAGCTAAGGCAGGCGCAGCAACTGCGTAAGTATACCCACTATCTTGACATCGGGCCCCCTTCTGACCTTAGATGCATTTTTTCATTTTACATATGATGCACTGATGCTAACTACTCGTAGTGCTCTGGCTGGGCTGGTTCACCATTATAGATCTAAGTCTCGTAGCAAATCGCGATCAAAATCCCGCTTGAAGACAGGCAAGTAGTGAGACAGCACCTCCGTATACGCATATCTCTGACTCCCGGAACAGGTGCCGAAATCGCCGCCGCGGGTTTGACTGGCGCTGCTGCTACTAAACTCTGGGAGCGCCACCAGGAAAAGAAAAACCGTGAGCGTGACGCGGCATCCGACGACGAAACCTATAGCAGATCGCGCAGCATTTCAAGGAGCAGATCTAGATCCAGGTCTCTTGGTCGCCACCTCCACCCTGGAGACACCACGGCTGATACAGAATTAGGCCTGGTTCGCGTTCCTGACGTTGAGTATGGCAGCGAGCCCCTCGAACCCTACGATTCACCCTCCGAAGAACCCAGGAGACGTCGGCATAAGCACCGACACCGATCAACATCCGGGTCCGACCCAGAAGCTCGAAAGAAACGGAGCAGGAGCAAGCTGCGTGATGTCGCAGCTGCGGGCTTGGGCACTGCTGCTGCTGCGATAGGGATTAAGAAATATTCGGATCACCAGAAAAACAAAGAGCGTAGCTCGAGGTCAAGGGAAAGAAGTGTAGACCCATCTAGGTCACGAGATAGGAGCGTTAGGCCCCGTAACCGGCGATCACGAGATCGCGAGCGCAGACGTAAGGGGACAGATACCTCCCAGCATCGACACTGATTCCGCTAACAGCAAACAGGTTACGAGGAAGCAGCCGCTGCGGATCCCTACTACCCTCCTTACGATGCCGAAGCCCCTCCCCCATCTCCTCCCCTTGCCTCCGGAGGCTTCCCGCCCGCAACCCAAGGACCACCTCCACCGCCCGTCGGTCCTGGTGGCTTCACTCGGCATTCCAACCAATCTATGGCAAACCTCAATAACCCATATCCACCCTATAATCCTCAAGACTATGCCAATCTACCCCCTCCTCCCCCAGGACCACCCCCGGCAGCGGGTTACTTCCCACCACCAGGAGGTCCGGGTCATCACCCTGGTCCAGAAAACGTGAGTCAAGTTCCAAATATCGGAGTCAGCCGTGCCCATCCTGATGCCTCCCGGAGCGCGACTACGCCTAAGCAGGGTGCGTCTCCTTGAATGTACCGCCATTTCGCGTGACTCTATACGCACGCGACCCTTTCGATCGTAATTCAGATACTAACAAGTAGTGAAGATGGTGTAAGGTTTGAAGACGACCGGCTACCAACGCCATCGTCATCCACCAGCTCCAGTACTGAAACAAATCGAACCACCCCTAAGGTGCATTTTCGTCCTCTCTCACCTAAATCATCGCGAACTCTCCAGAGACACCGTGAAGAAACGAACGAAACTCCTTCACATGTTACCAATGATGAGAACGCCTGGAGACATAATCAAGACGGTAAAAGGTCAAAAGACCCGTACCCAGGGACACGTTCATCCTCGGAGCCCGCCTCCAACCGCCTGGCCCTTACTCACCGGGTCCGTCGCCCACGCAGCGTTTCGCCAGCTTCCTCGGATGATGACGACAATGTCGTGGATTTACCCGAGCGCTTTGACTCTTCGGGTCGGCCCTTAGATCCACGGGACCGATCCTCCTTGCGCCGCTCCCGCCCAAGCTACGGTGAATTCGAGTACCAACTACAACACCCCGGAGACGTAAGCATACGTGGCGCGTGGGCTGCGCTCCCAGCAAGCGGGGATCCGGACGTGGCGCAGCTCGTGCAGACAGTTGGCGGCTTGCTCCAGAACCATCGGGGCTTCCTGGGTGCCTTAGGCCATTTGCTGCAGGATGGGCTTGGGCGTTAGAGCGTCTAGGGCTTCACGGTTTCTTTATATGCCTCCTAATCTCTCTGGGTAGTGATTTCCGATTCTCTTTTCTCGCGATTCCTTGTTATCGTCGTTGCAATTACATCACGTCTCTTGTTTATTTTTCCTTGCGTCTCTTCTGCATAGACTGTTGGCATGGTTATTTACGACTTGATGACACGAATGAACGATTACGTTACTATAACCAATTTCTGTCGGCTATCTGCTTTTCTTTTCCTTGTCATTACGCATCTTTCTCCCCTTTGCTGGAAGAATCAGTCTACGAGATGGAAAGGGGTTTGGAATGGATTTGCTCTTTTGGTGGGCGCCAAGAATGTTTAGTTTATGAGATTTTGTCTATATATCTACTACTTGCTATATTCCTTCTTACTTGAACTTCCATGAATATTCTGTGTCCGTGATATAAATATCATTTTGACTCACCTTAGAAAAGTCGTAGACTTTCTTTCTTTCGTGAGGCTTGAGAAAGCCCGGCGGCTCCCGAACGAATCTTTTTGACAATTGTTCTGCTCATGTTCATGAACACTTACTGTATACCCTTTTCCACAGTGACTTTCTTGGCGGGTAGGTAGAGCTGGAACAGTTGATACTACGTAATCTAATAGACGGCAGGGCTTGCAGAGAGAGAGAGAGAGAGAGAGAGAGAGAGAGAGAACTTGGCCGGAACGATGTGTCGTGGAGTTGATTACTGTGTACCTGGACTCGTATCATGCATGCGTGGGTTGCATGTGAGTTTTGCTATTCGAGCTACCCTTCATTGGCTATATCGTGTTTCTTCAATTATGAATTATACTTAATTGCGTAACTAACCACACTGTTAGTTCGTTTAATTTATTTATTTCATGAATACGCAGGTAGTAGTAGTATTTTCATTTCCATGATTGCCTCATCGAGCACATAAGAGAAGCATACAAGCGAAAGTCGCGCGTTGGTTTCATTTTCATTGCGTTCATGAGACCATCCCTCCTTTTCCTTGCGTCCCCGCCAAGAAAGAAAAGCCTTTGTCTATTATCCCATCCAGGCCAATTCTAGTTGTTGTTTTTTTGAATGCCCTCACAGACACTATTGATGGATAGATAATATGTCCGATCCCATGATTTTCCTAGTCGATTTATTGCAATTGCGCTGACCGACCTCCAAGCAAGGGACGAAAATGAATGAATCAGGATAGAAACAACCCCTTCCAAGAAGCTTTCCTTTCTTCTCCTTCGCGGAGTAATTCATTCATATTTCCATCGATCCCACTCCGGGAAGATCTAATCTATTCGATCCATTCCGCACCCCTTCCCTTCCCTTCTACTTTCTTACCTTACTTTTTTACTGCAAAGCCTTCTTAGCAAAAGTAGGCAAGATGAAGCTAGCCTTGTGGATCTCGGCGTTGTAGTAGCGGCAGAGGCGGTCCTCGTCCTCGGGGGACCAGGAGCGCAGGGGCTCGCGGACGTTGCGCCCGGCCTCCTTGCAGCACACCATGAAGCCGATCTGGCCCGACGGGTACGTTGGGATGGTGGTGTAGGCGTACTCGGCCACGGGGAAGACCTCGCCACACTCCTTCTTCAACTTGGCGATCAGCGGCAGGTGGAGCCATTGGTTCTCGGCTATAATGGTGAAGTTAGTTTGGTTGTATTTATAAATGCTATGGGCGCGGCTGGGTTAGGTCAGGAGGATAGAGAGTATAAGAGAAAGAATGAAAAAGGGGAGGAAATCCAAGCTAGGGGAGGAAGGGAGTCAAAGAAAGAATGGGAGAGATAGAAGACCGGTTTTCTTTGCTCCTTCGTTGGATAGGGAGTTCTAGCCAGGACAAGGGAATAGGTGACGGGAAGGTAGTAGTAGTAGTAGTAGACAAGCGGAAAGGGATGACCTGTTTCCAAGTTTCAGCCGCGAAAGTCCCATAACACTTCCTTACCCACACACCCGGTGATATAAAGGAGACATACAACCTTGAGTAGTGATGACGCCGCCGGAACGCAGGGCGTCGTGCAGGAGCTGGAAGTACGACTTCTGGAACAGGGACTCGGCGGGGCCGTCCGGGTCCGACGAGTCGGTGATGATCACGTCGAAGGCGTTCTTGTACTCGTCGAGGAACTTAAAGCCGTCTCCCACGTGCACCTTGACCTTGGGGTGCTTGAAGCCCTCGGCCATGCCGGGGAGGTATTCCTTGGAGAGGCGGATGACGGCCTGTTGTTTACTAGGGTGAGTGAATTATTTCTCCTTTTTTTTCTACTATGCATATCGCTTTTCATATAGACAGACAAAAAGGAGCAACTTATTCAGGTGAGATAGGGACGTAAAAGCCAATGCAGAATCTTACCTCATCGATATCGCAAAGAATAGCCTCCTCAACACACTCATGCTTGACGACTTCACGGAGGACACCGCCGTCGCCACCGCCAATGACAAGGACCTTCTTGGGGTCGGGGTGCGAGTTCATGGCGAGGTGGGTGATCATCTCCTGGTAGGAGAACTCGTCACGCTCGGTGCACTGGATGACGTTGTCGAGGACCAGGACGGTGCCGTGGTCGGTCGACTTGAAGATCAGGACGTCCTGGTACTGGCTCTTCTCGTGGTGCAAGACCTTCTCCACCTTAAGGGTCATGGCTTGGCCTGACGTGACAACAACTCGTTAGAACGAACGAGGCGGCTTTCTCACGAAGAGGCTATCTGATGTAGCAGACAGGCAATGCGTCATCGGATGGATGGATGGATAGATATGCGCTGCCTATCCTGTCAGTCACTCACCGGGCCACATGTGAGAGATCTCTCTGAACCAGCCATCTGTACGAATATGTTAGTCAGGATCGTCAGACTGATTATGGTATCTACATATTTGGTGCCCGGCAGGGTAGATAGATGTCAAGCTGTTAGTCGTGAAAAATGGGGGGAAACAGATGCTGGTCTCGATAAGTGATACCAGATTGGGGTTTTTTTTTAATAATAAAACACTCGCCCTGAAAATCATTCTACCACTTGGCAGGAAATCGAAAACTCGAACAAAAATGAAGCCATTCAAACTGTATTTCCCAATGATGCGATTTAACATATAAACAAACATCAACGCCGTTTTCCCAGACAGGCGAGGCCTCCTAAGTTGGTGCGCACGTGTGCACGACAGCAGCGAGTGACGTGGGGTAAACAAAAAATCAGAGATAGCGGCGAGGGGGAGGAGGGGCAACAAGCAAACAACCACCACCGCAAAAAAAAGGTCGGTGCCTACCCTTGATGGTCTCGTGTGTGATTTCAGAAGACATCCTGTGTGTAGTAAACCTGCGTGTTCTACAAGAGGGTAGCAGTTGAACGGCAGTAGGTCGTGAGAAGAAGTAGCGGTAGCGTAAGGGAAGAGGTAGTCGGCCGAAAATTTGTATGGTCATGAAGAAGTAGGCTTGGTTAGTTAGATACGGTGCGGGCGCGGGGAGCTCTCGCGGCTACAATTACTTCCAGGTTACCTAACAACCCCCACCCCCACCCCAAAACATTCTACATACTTAACTAAGTATATAATCTCTAAATAATAGGGAAAAAGACATAAGCTAAAAAGAATAACTTAGTTACTATATAAACAAGTTTATATATTAATTACCTTTAACCTATCGAATGTGCTGGCCCTGAAAATGGATGGCGCTCACCTATACCTCGCCCTCAGGGTAGAAACGATGCCCTGAGGAGTAGGTGGCCGTGGGGTTTAGTGACGAAGCCTAGGGCGTGAGCCCGGGTCGAACGGCCTCTAGTGCAGATCTTGGTGGTACGTTTTACCATCCCCCCCTTCTTTATATTTTATTTTTTATTTTTCTCAAGGTGCTAATATTATTTTCTTTACAAGTAGTAGCAAATACTTCAATGAGAACTTGAAGGACCGAAGTGGAGAAAGGTTCCATGTGAACAGCGGTTGGACGTGGGTTAGCCGCATAAAGGCGTTTATTCGTCTTTTCTTACCTGGGGACTATATTTACCAAGGTGAACACACAATACAACCACCGTCACAAGCTTCAACCACGAAAATTTTGCGGTGGGGTGTTAGCTAGAAACGAACGATCTCTCGTCGCCTTTTCTCTCTCCTCATCCAGATAGCCTAAGTATACACATGTTAAACTAGATTCGGCAACAGGGAAGCGAAATGCGCATGTTTATTGGCTGATTGATGCCCAACCTTGCCTAATCTCGCTCATAGTACCCGGGTAGGTAAATATCTCACCCAAGACTTACATACAACCTCCTACCAGGTAGCTAGCTATATAATGCTCACGTCAATGAATCGAGGGCGAAGTAGACCGACTACCTTGCGCAGCGCAAGGAAACACCCCGAGGCCACACGTAGCATAGGTAGAACGATCAACACAAATTAATCTCGGGACAGGAACGTAGGTAGTATTGTAGCACTATGCATACCACTCCTGCACTTTCTTTCAAGTGAGTGAGCAGTAGACTAAGTCCCATGCATATACCGTACGTACCTACAATATCCGAGATAAAGCAATCATAAAACGATGCCACGAAAGCAGACCGATACCGACCAACACCCTACTTTTTTGAATGCGAAAAACCCGAGTGTTTGACCTTCTTATGCCACTATTCCCGCTCGACAAAATGCTGAAGGTATAAATACAGACGTAAAATAGCATTACCAGTATAGACAACTACTACTCGCACTCACAAACACCCACTTACATGCGTGTTCTTGGAGTGATATGCAGTATAGCGAGCTATCGCCTATAGTCCTGTTCCTCACTTTTTGTTGGCAGCTTTATTTGCTTCCAGCACACCCGCCAATTCGGCCGCGAACTCGGGCTTCTTCACCTGCAGGAGCCACGTCTCCAGGTTTGAACCGTCGTCGCTGGCGGCTACCAAGTTGACCGTCTTCTCCTTGGCCTTGTATTCCACGTCGGAAAGGATCGTCTTGTTCATAGCAATATGTCCTCTCGGTTCTGCTCGTAGCAGGATTCGCACAAGCCCCGTCGACTTATTCTTGAGAACGCGAAGGGGGCCTACTCCTCGGGTAGACCATGGTGATTTGGTCTCCTCTTCGTCTCCCTTCTGCACCGGGATATACTTGATCGCCTTGGCCCGAACCTCGTGAAGAATAGTCTCATCTTCCTCGCCCGGTCCACCGTCGGTGAGCTTAATCTGCTCTTGTGGCGCCTCTTCTCCATCCTCGCGAGGGGATTGCGGTTCAGGTGTACCGTTCACTGGGGTTGTTCCTATGCTGGATGGCGCAGGAAATGGGGAATCTATATTACTTTTAGTTTGTTTGTGTTCACCTGGAACCTAGAAAGGACTTACTAGCGAATGTGGATCCCTCGCTGGCCTGTAGATGGCTGAATGGGTTCACTGCTGATGACTTCGGGAACTTGACATCTGAGGAATTCTGACTCTGAGAGGCTGATGTGAAGCTGAAGCTCGGAGCCCCATTCGTGGTACCGGACGCTCCGAATAAGCCGCCACCCTGAGAAGGCGGCGCCGCCTTGGGAGTAGACGATGGTTGGCCGAAGCTGAAGTTAAAACTAGAAGATGGTGTTGTAGATGAATTTCCCCCGAACAAAGGCGCCGATGGTTGAGAGCTAGGCCGTGACGCCGAAAACGGATTGTTGATTGATTGTTTGTCTGTCCCTGCAGTGAATGTGAAGCCAGATCCGGCTGACGAGTCTTGACCAAATGTGAACGAGGAAGAGCCTCCACTTAGCCCCGAAGTTCCAAACTGGAATCCGACCTTCTTCGAGTCACCTCCGTTTGCTTGAGAATTGGAGGCACCAAAGGAAACGGCGGGGCTAGAAGTGGCACTGGCACCAAAGGTCATCGATGGTGGTTGGGGAGCTGTGTTCGCACTTGACTGGGTCTCAAAACTGAAGATTGGGCTGGCTGCCGATGGGGTGCTGCTAAAAATGCCCGAGGTGGGTTTGACAGGTTCTTCTGGTTTCTTTTGTCCAAATAATGTTGAAGAAGGTGCGGCTGGTTTGGAGGCTCCCTGCCGATCGAAAATCGATCCTGTTGAAGGGGCCTTCTGTCCCAGAACAGATCCTGTGGTCTCTCCGTTGCCATCCTTTGGTGTCTGTAGCATTCCATTACTGGAATTTGTAGTTGAAGAAACTGGTTTCTCCGTCTGCCCAAAAATAAACTTAGTATCCGCGGAGGTAGTTCCGTTGGTCTTGGCAGCACCCGCAGTACCAAATAATGGGTTTGATCCACGACTGAAGAGATCCGGCGAAGGTCGAGGGCTATCAGGCAATTTCTTGGCCTGGGCCGCATTATTTGCAATGAACGACTTGTCAAAAATGCTTGGCGGTTGGTCTTTGGCCTGGTCTTTAGCCTGGTCTTTGATCTGGTCTTTGGTGACGGGGATACTCGAGTCAGCCTTGGAGTCCTTCACACCACCGAATAATGGATTTGAATTACGGCTGAAGAGATCTGGAGATGGTTTGGAACTATCAGACAACGTCTTGGCTTGAGCCGCATTATTTGCAATGAATGACTTGTCGAAAATGCTTGGCACCTTGCTTTCAGTGGTAGGAGCACTTGAGACAGTCTTGTCATCGCCATTGCTGGTGGGTGCTTTAGTCTCAGATGTGGTAGAGGCACTAGTTGTTGGTTTGTCAAAAATGCTGACAGCTTGCTTCTTAGTGGCAGAAGATGCTTCACTGGTCTGCTCATCGCGCCCAAATAGCGAATTCGCGGCGGTAGTGGAAGGCGTGCCAAAGATACTAGAAGTAGTAGCAGGCTTCTGTGGGGCGAAAATAGAACCAGGTGCTTCGGACGATTTGGGCTTCGTTGTACCCAAAGATCCAAACAAACTGGGTGCGTTTGACGCAGGCCCAGAACTAGCTTGACTGCTGGCTCCGAAGATAGGGACAGGTTTCTTGGGCTCGGAAGCGTCAGACTTTGTATTGGGTCCTACGTCTGCTGTACTCAATGATTTTGACACATCGAGTGCCGGTTTCCCGAAAGATATCGGCGTGGTCGCCGGATCGAATGTATAATCACCTGGCCTTTTGGCCGGTGTCTCATTAGTGGTCAGGGGTTGATTCACAGAGCTGCCCTGCTTTTCATCCGGACCCGGGCTCGCCCGAACCGGTTGGCCGTTAGATCCCATTTGTACACGGCCGAATAGGCCACCTTTTGTACTCTGATCAGTAGACTTTGACAGCCCGCCGAAAATATTGGAAGTGCTGCTTGTCTTGCCGTTACTAAATAGTGAAGATCCGTTTTGTATAGGTGGAGTACTTGTATCTGTACTAGCAGCGGCGCTTGGGCCTTGATCTTCTGAATCCTGTTCCTGCTCGTCGTCGGTCTCACGGTCATCGCCGTTGTCATTCTCATCCCCACTACTACCTGGAGAGCTTTCAGATAAGTAGCTAAATATGTTACCTGTGTTTGTAGTGGGTGTCGAGCCAATCTGGTGGCCCGAAAGCACTGATCCAGCAGGACTGTTGGTATTGTTGGTCTTTGGAGTACCGAAGAGCAAGCTACTATTAGTTGGCTGAAACGGATTGGTCTTGGTAGCGAAACCCGCGTCTTGCGAGTCCTTAGACTTCGAGACACCGAAGAGTGAGGAGCCCTGGGAAATCGGTTTGGAAGGAGAAGCACCACGATCCCGCGGTTTGTTGATGATATTCTCAAACAACGTTGTTGCTGTGGAAGGGGTGGGTTTCTGCTGTTTATTGGGCTTGTTCTCATCCACCTCTCCAGTCTCGTCCGCCTTGCGCTTGTTCTTCTTAGATACTGCGGGCTCAGGGAGGATAGGGTCATCAACCTCCTGGGCGAGGTTGCGACGCTTATTCTGGTTGGCAGTAGATGCCATCAGAGTGTTGGTCTTCGGCGTTAGCTCCTCCTCCGCTTTCCGCTTCGTCGCTACAGCAGGGCCGGGCGTTCGAGGTTTCTGATGTTTTGCGTTGTTGGCTTCTTCAGGCTCCGGAGGTAGACCATGGGCCGCCCTCCACCTCTTCAGCACTTCACTCGACGGCTTGACGCTCTTAAACTCGTATAGGCCATAACGCAGCATGATCATCCCTCGACTTTTTTCATACTCTTTGGCAAAGTTTAGGATGTTCAATTTCCAGTCCTTCTTGGTGAAGATTTCGTCAGCAGCATACTTGAGTCTGCGCAGATCGAGAATGCAGAAGAACTGGCGGCGCTGAATCTCGTCAAAGTGCGGCGGGCATTTATGGGCGAGGAACTGATCAGCGTAAATCGAGCCTGTGCGAGTCGGGTCGTCTGGAACCTCCCTGGCCAGAGCTTGACCCGTAAGATCGGGGTCAGGTGAGGGTATCCTCATCGTGAAGGGTTCGGTAGAGGCAGTGTTCGACATGCCAGTGGATACGCTTTTGCGAGGCGCAAACTTGCGCACGCTTGCACGAGGGCGAGCCACTTCGGCAGGAAGATCTGGATTGAACTCTGTGGTGCGTTGGGTGCGCGGGCTGGATGTGCGAAACAGATCGCTAGCGCTGGTCGAGGTCTTGGTGAGCTTGGCTGGGGTGTGGGAGGCGCGGGCGGGAGATGGCCGGCTCGAAGGGACGAGGGAAGATCGGAATTTACTCGCGGAGCTAGAACGGAAAGGAGTCGAGCCCAGCTGGCCCGGAGGCGGGCGCGATTTGTAGGGTGTACTATTGAAACTCATGGTGCAGGGTGTACGTGTAGACGGGGTATGTAGTCCAGTTCAGTGTAGATGACGAGAAGACGGAGTGACGCGTGTGATGTATGCGATGCGATGGGCGCGCACAAATCGAGGGCGCGTCGAGTCGAAAGGTGAAGGTGAAGTGGGCGGCTGCGTGTATGTGGTATAGAAGGAGTCGAGGACGGGAATGGGAGGAGTGGGAGTGGGAGTGGGAGTGGGAATGGATTGGAATGGTATGAAAACAGCCCGACGATTCTAGGGGGGAAGAATGCCTGAACGGCACACTTCAAAGAGACAAATAGTCAACAGAGGCAGAACAGGAGAGATATAATGCCCACGTCGTAGATGAAGAAGAGAGACGTCGATGGTGGTTGACAGCTGAGCTACGTTGCTTGCTGGCCTTGACGATGGATTGACAGGCAGTTTTTTTGGGCCGTCATACAAAGCTGGAAAGAGAAAAAAGGCGTGATGGGTTGGCTTGGGCAGCAGAGAACAGCTGGCGGGATCCAGTCGGCGGTGGACATCAGATGGCAGCCAAGTCAGTTGGATTCGGGTGAGCCCAACAGAGACGGAGTTGGGGCTCGACGCGCGTGGGGAAACCTGCAAAACAAAAGCAAGGGGAGCAGCAGTCACGTCTCAACTGCTCCCTTTCCCAGGTAACCAGTCTACTCTACTTAGGTACCTACCTACCTACCTTCAGTGTACGCAAACCCGGGGCCCTTACCTCCGGCCTGTTTTGCCTTACCTACCTTGGTACATTTAATTGTGTTTACCTACCTACCTACTTTAAGTACCTACCTGGTAGGTACCTACTTGATATACTACCTAACGGACAGTAGTAGTGCCGAGTACCTACTAGGTAGGTATGCGGTAGGTACATTTCAAGGTTTACCATTTTACCTCTGTCACTCGTATACCTAGGTATTCTGTATGCATGTTTACCTACCTACCTGGTAGGTATCTATCTATATAGCCAGCTAAGCGCCATGATGTTACCCAGCTACGATCGCCAAGGCGGGCGGTCATGGGCCCTCACGATTGCCTATTGGTGGCATGACGTTAATAACGATAATACCAATGAAGACAATGATGATGGTATGAGCGTATCTAGATGTCTACAAAGGTTCTTTTCTAGTACCCCGGCATATCGACGACATGTAGTCATAAATCCGACCGCAGCAGAATCGGGTACGTAACGAAGTCCGATCGGGACGGGCTGTAAGAGGTTGCATCTCGATCATAGCCCGACCATCGCACAGGACCACAAGAGAGCTTGACAATGGCGGAAGGGCCATGGTATACTAGCGAGGAATGTGGTATCGGGTATACATATAAACATGTGACTAAACAAAATATACACGGATTGATCAGACCCTGCCAATCAAGCCTACTTTTGTCCAATTCGACACGGTAATGCTGAGAACGGGACCCGAGCGAGTCTATAGCTTAGCCTTGGTCTGAGCCTTCTTTAAGACAGGGTCGAGCTTGGTGGCCTTCATCACGTCGCCCTTGACCTTCAGCTTCCCAGACATGAACAATCGCTGGGCGTTGGCCTGTCCGGCAACGAGCTTGGAGAAGTCCTCGTCAGAGAGCGAGAGGGTGACTGCGGTAACGAGAGTGTGTTAGCCTGGGCGCACATCATACATCATCTGCGAAGCCGCGCAAGAGGAGCTCACCGTTGGGCTTGTTTCCCAGGCCCGTGCCCACAGTGCCCTTTTCCTTCAGGTCGATGTGCCAGCTCGCTGTCTCACCAGCCTTGTTCTTCAGTGTGAACGCATAGACACCGTTGGCTTGCTTGATGGCATCTTTCCGGTCGGCTTCGCTAGCGGTCAAGGCGCTGTTGATGACGTCGAACGCGGCCGACGCAGGGAACTTATCTGTCGTCCTCACGTCAGTCTTTAGTTCGTGCGCGCGCCGCTGAATAGAGCATTTCTAAGAAACTCACCATTGACGAGACCCATCTTGTACGATGTTTTCGTGGGGAGCGCAGACGCTATATGGCTAGGGGTATAGTAGGTTGATTGGTGATGTCGGTTGGGGAATATCTGGGAAGGTATTCGCGACAACAAAAGGGACGTACGGGTTCTTGTATCCTGATGCTTCGACTCACGAGAGCGTTGGTATTCGGATCGAGGAACTTAAGAACTAAAGGGATGACGCTACATCTTCCTTGCTCACATGTGAATCAAACCTCGGCCGTTGCCAAATGCGTTTGCGTGTGGACCCAGCTTCCACGAGTTTGTCCGGGGCAGGGAGAGCGGGGAGTTATTAGCGTTATTAGCGGTCCCCATCATACCTACTTAGGTCATAGCCGTAGTGTAGGTAGTGAAGTTAGTGTATACAGGTGCTGTAAGCTGCCTCTTAAAGCTCTGGCATCTGATTACCTACTACCACTTGAGTAGCGGGTAGGTATTTGGACAAGTACCTACAGTAGTAATGTTATGTAGGTAGGTACCTACCTCTTACGCCTATAAACTCCAGAAGACCAGCTGACCAAAGACAATGGGGAAACTTTATCACCGCTACTTCCGGGCGGAATGCGGAGGTTCTACCAGCGCTCAGCAGCCTTAATAAGTCCGGCTAATGACCTGTCCTTTCATCAGCGACAGCTTTCTCTTTCACTTCTCCGGTAAAGCAGTCGTTATCTTAGCACGGATACCATACCCTCGGATCGATTGTTAGTGCCTGCAAATCCATTACAGACAGTACAGTACAGTACAGTAGGTACTCTTCCGTGTTTACTGTACTGACTCGGACAACCATCAGGCAAGGCGAGCCTACCCTGGCACGAAAGGCATCTTTTTCCTCGGTACGTTCAGCCCAACGCCCTCTCCACCAGCTTTACATTCCTGCCTTTCTAGAACAATGGCATTTCCTCATGCAGTATGTTCACAGGGGACAGGTCTAGAAGCTGGCACAGGCCGGTGTTTGTCGGAGTTACGGTACTACCCTACAATCACACCCAGAATAAGGGCGATGTGTTCGTGATGAACTAGGGTGCTGACGCCCTGTCGATGGGAACGCAGGGGTTTGTTTGGCTGTCATCTGTACATGGTTGCACTCGCCTGGGTGACGCAGAACACCATGAGGGATCGCTGGCCGTCAGCAGACTATGTCCAAAGTACGTCGCAGCTACGTGAGGTAGGTCGACAGCCAGCCACCCTTCACCCCAAGCCACCGTATACAGCAGTACCCCTTTCAACCCCATATTCGCCGAACCACCGCGTAAGATACAGGCCGACTGTGACGCCTCTTGGCACGTCCCTGATGCTGGAGGACGTTGTGTAAGTGTGCTGTAAGGCGTATACGACTTGTAGTTCTATGTAGATAAGCGCGCTATATTAGTCTCCCGCGGGTTCCCTACCGGAGTGCAATCTATACAGGCGTCGTATGAGCTGCACCAGGGAACATCCCACGTCCGTCACTAACATCACTTTCTTTGGGGTTTGGGGCGCGGTCTTTCGGGATTTGGTCTGTTCGCGACCCTGCCAACAAATCAAAAAGCCACCCACGTTACCCCTTGTCTCATTGGCGGGGGAAAATGCACACCTCCTCTTTTCTTCAGAGACGCTGTTCGCCCCATCGTTCTTCTCTCCATCGGTTTGACAAGATCAGAGGCCGACCACGGTAAGCAGAAGCGCAGTGTTGCCATTGCCTATTCGGTCGATATATCCAAAAGCCGTCGCCATGACTTTCATCATGACGGCAGATTCTAGAACTGGTTAACACAAAAATCGAGACGCACGTCTGTCTGTCCGCACATCGTTAGATATTGTTAGCACTCCCCTAAATACCATCAGCGCAGGAGTATATACTCCGTGCAACAATCCTATACCAGTGGGGGCTTCCCTTCAGCCTCGTCATTATCAAATCGTCCGAGTCTCCCTAAACATGCAAGGCCTCAGGCTCTAGTATCAGCCGTGCGATTGATTCTATTCTAAGCTTCGCCACCTTCTAATCATATAAGACCATGGAGACCGTAAGACGGACGCAGGGCTGTTGGACTTGTAAGAGTAAGTACCCACGTCCTCCCCTGAAAATGAGGAGACCCACTCACCGTCGTGTGTTTAAGAGCGGAAGATAGGCTGTGATCGTGGGTATCCGGCCTGTAATAACTGTCTCCGAACCGGTAGAGAATGTTTGGGCTACGGCATCCGCCTGGCCTGGCCGGATCAACCGGATGGCCGGCGCAGAGGAAGTCGAGTTCCAGACCGAGCAGTTCATTCCAGTCGACACAACCCTGCGAACTATGGGGAACAGTTTTTGAACATGACCTATGAGGACCTCATGCACAGCGGGAAGGGATTGCTGGTGCTCAACGAGCTGTTGCTTCTTCGCGACCAGCAGCGACCGGCCAGGAGCATGCCACTCCTCCCAAAATTCCATGAGCGAGAATCCCATCTTCTGAGATATTGTATGGCTACTCGTCGCACCCTCCCCTCACTCTCCCATCATGTCTCGCTAATCTATTTCACAGACCACGACAAACTCTCACAGATGATCTCGACCATTAACATCAATAACGGTTTCCGAGATGATCTGATCCCCATGGCTCTAACTAGTGGCGGCGAGGCTTCCCATGGTCTTCGAAACGCCATATTAGCTGTCTCCGCTTTCCATTTATGGGGGCCTGAGCATGCTTTAACCTACAAAGCCGAGGCAATTAGGTCGCTGTCTTCTTCATTAAAAACCGAGTCATTTGGCACTACAGAAACACAACTAGCGACCTCTATGATGCTCTGCGTGTATAATGTAAGACGGGACCTTGGAGTTTATCACACACGGACTAACAGTTGAAAGGTTTTTGACGAAACTGAAGGTAATTGGAGCTTACATCTTTACGGAGCTCAGAAGATCCTCCACCAGCTAGCCAATATACACAGCGGACACCTGGCCTACAAGTTTCTCTACACGTGGTTTTTATACCACGAAGTCCTTGGTGGCTTTAGCCAACCACTTAGACAGTGGCCTCACGGCCCTGCTTCCCTCCGCCTTTTACGTGACACTCGTTTCGATACCTCGATGGTATGTTGGCATATATTCCTGCGTGCAGGCTGTGAAACTAACCACATCGCAGATCATCGGTTCTCTAGGATGCTCTGTTGAAGTAATGGAGGTCATCAGCCACGTGAATAAATGGCGCGCCATAGAACTCCGCGGGGACCCTACAGCATTTCCTGATCAAGAAAGGTCCAACAGGGCCATTGAGTACAAAGCACTTGAGAGCAAGCTTGCTTTATTGACCCAGCGATTGGATCCAAGATATGAAGAACGCCTATCCCGGTACGATCGGACAAGGACGCTAGCTACGGCCGAGCTGTATCGGATCGCTACCTTTCTCTACCTGCATAGAGTTGGTAGCACTGACCCCTCTCAGGAGATGAAGTCACTGTACCTGCAACAAGCATTACAGGTCCTTGGCAGCTTGGAAGTCTGCACAAGTCCATGGCCGCTTTTTGTTATCGCCTGCGAAACCGAAAATGATGATCAGAGAATCAGTATACTACGAACACTTGATCGTATGGATGAGGAGAGACATATCGGGAACGTATTTGTTCTGAGACATATCATCGAGTCGTTTTGGAAACAGCAAGACCTGCAGGCAGACTCCGGCCGAACTGGTAGTCTGAAGTGGTGGGATACCATCGATCTCAATTTAACTGCCCCCTGGTTTATCTAAGGGAGAGCTCGCCGCAAACTTTGGGTATGGCAAGTTCCATGCCACCACCTATGATACCAACCATTTCTTTCCTTTAGCAAGACACCGCTAGCTCATTTCGGCATCTCCGTTACATGTTTATCCACTGTCGGATTAACTAGCAAACTTAGCAGATCAGGCCGAGCGTAATGCCCAACCACATCAATGAAGGCCTTGGGGTAATCGATGTCACGCAGGTTGACATCGGCGGTCAGGATTCCTTCATCACCATCACCCAGTGGCTCACATAATGGTTTACCGTCTGGTCCGAATATCATAGAGAAACCACCTCCGGGCTAGCATTGGCGGTTCGATCTTAGTATCTGCCTGAGTGGTAACGGGATGGAAATCTTACCGTTTTTGTAACAGGGTTACCAGAGAGATTATTCTTCTCTAAATTCTTCTCTGTGAGGATTTGTGATGCAACCAAAACGAAGCACTGGCCTTCAATTGCCATGAATTGCGAGGCCCGATAGCTGGCCTCTCCGGTCTCATGGTAGAGCCATGCAATCTTCTTAGGATCCGGCATCTCAAATTCTGCCGGCCAACTAACCACCTGGTCAGGGATCGGGATAAAAATAGTGAGGGGAGGTCCTACCTTGCCACATGAATTTGTACTCCTTGTGAGTATTCATAGTATCGAAGCAGGGGCTGTAGGTGCTCCCAGCAATTCAATGCTCCGATTTTACCAAACTGCGACGGGACCACGCATTTGAGAGATTCCGCCTGTCCCTCTCCCCAAATCGTACGCTCTACGTGGGTTGGCTTGATCTTGCGGCGATGGTGGACAATCTCCCCTTCGGGCGAGATGAACGACTGCGCCATATACAAGCTTCCCCCATCTCTTTCGCTATACCCAAGCACGACAAATAGTCCTGCTTCCTTCACGGCGGCTTGGATGCGTCGCATCTGAGCCGAATCACGCGGCATAGAATTTGCCATATAGTCATGGATAATGTGTGTGTTTTCAATGACGGACGACGTCCACATGGACCTAGGTGAGAGGCAGGTTGACGTCAGCTTCGGACACAGAGGTGAGGATCGGTCAGCTCTCACCATGGATAGCCTGGGATCCAGACCTCGGGGAATCCCAAGACCTGCACTCCATCTGCGCTAGCGCTCTTGATGAGCGAGATTGTCTTATCGACGCTGCCGTCAAGGTCGAGCCAAACAGGCTCAGCTTGCACTGCTCCCACGCGAACCATCGTGGAGGTCATGTTGGGGATTGGTAGTCTAGGATGTAATGTAGGAGTGATGGTGGGTTGCTTTTGATGCAAACCCTCAGATTCGTTCCAGGGGTCTCGTGGCTGCAACTATATACCATTCGGTGTTCGGTGTGCTCCATGCGGGGTTTGAGAGGGATCACATATCAAAGACTCCCTCCAGACCATTCATGACGATAGACGCCCGGGCCTATGGACATGGAGTAAATGTATCGTGTCCCCGCAAATGCAGGGCCGTCGTATCACTGTACGTAAAACGATTGTACCTTGCTTTATGTAACAAGATACGTTCATAGGCCCCTTGAAACCGTTAATATTAGGAATAGCCAGCTTTCCAAGTCCCTCAATAGTGGCAGATAGAAGGATTTCGCGATCGCAGAGTCCTTCCACTTCGGAGACATCTGTAGCTTAGCTCCAGCAACCAGACCCATACCTCCGTCTCCTCCGCACGTGGATTCCCAAGCTCTCTTTCAAGGTCTCGGTTACCGGGACCGTGGCAAGTCCGGGGTTTGACAATTAATCACCTTATCTGCTCATTTTAATGCCAACATTTCCCGGCATCGTCCCCTTTCCCATTCCCACATTTCACCTGCTGTGCTACGCCGGCCGCTTTTTCCGCGCTGCAGTAGAGAGCTAAATTAAGACATGCAATAAGTCCGGTTCTGCGACACGATGGAACCACAGCCAACAGATCGCGGTAAAGTATTCCCTATTAGGAATATACTGGACTGTGATACCCATCGGTTTCAAAGCGATAGGACTATTTACGAGCTAATCGAGCTCATCTCTATCTCCTGTGCGTCCTGACAGCGGTCCCTTACATCATCTGTGTCTCTTCTTCTGCCCCTTATTTTTTTTTGCTAGATAAAAGGCTTTATCTTGCGAGCTTGTCCTCCGTTATATTCTTTGCGTTGAATGAGGTCCAAGTCAGTTATGCAATTTTATGTGTAGTTAGAAGATGGTAGCAACCGGGGAATGAATTAGAATGCAAGATAGATCAATGACCGAGAGGCTTATCTCGCTACCAAACCTCCCTATCAAGTAGTATGCATTGAAAGAAGCGGTGAAACGGGTCCGACATGGATCAAATAAGTAATCTGCACCATTTTTGTGCAGTACAACCAGCTTGGCTCTACCGTTCCATCGCAGGGCCAGTGCGTTAGACCCCGCGATAGGTAGGACAGTAAGTAACCAGGCTAGGTCGTCATCATAGAGGTTTTAGTCAGACTATCTGACTTCATTTGACTCAGATAACTATCGACTATCATTAGTGAATATTTCAAAATATACAAGCCACTATCCTTTCCGGCAGGCCAGATAGATAAGACCGCTTTCCGCGGCTCATTTAAAAAAGGTTGCCTGCCGCAGATATTCCCCTTCTGGGCGAATTCCCCTGTATACACCTACATAGTCAAATCCCGCTTACGGACTCGACATTTTCACACTCGGCAAGAGAGATGGCGTCACTAAGGAGGTCCTCGACAGCAGGGACGGTTGGGGAAGGCCGCCTGCAGCCTCGCCTATCGCGGCTGACAATGGTGGCGCTGACATTCGCGATCCTCAAGTGAGTCGGGTAGCCGCATGAACCAATAATAACTCACCCCTGATGCTGATTTGGCCGGTTTCAGCACTTGGATAGCCCTCGCCGGGTCGATAGGCCTCGTGCTCCCCTCAGGCGGATCCGTGTCGTTCCTGTACGGATTCATCTTCTGCGTCTTATGCAACTTTGCGCTCGCAGCTAGCCTCGGCGAGCTCGCCGCCATATGGCCAACGGCCGGGGGACAGTATCATTTCGTATACGCCCTATGTACTGAGAAATGGAAGAAATCCATGGTGCGGCCCCGCGATATACTTGTTAACTCCGGATGCCGGGAATAACTAATATGTGCTTCGCAGAGCTTTTGGGTCGGCTGGACCAACATTGCGGGCTGGCTTACATTAGTGACAACGGAGGGCTTCTTTTGCGGTAAGAATCATACGAAAGAATCGTATTGTGTCCATTTGCTGATAGAAGTCGCAGCGCAATTCATTCAAGCAGCAGCAGTGCTCGCGTCAAATGGAACGTACCAAATCAAGCAGTGGGCGACGTATCTGATTTTCCTAGCAGTCCTGACCTTCACGACGGCTGCGAACATCTGGGGCAATAGGATTCTAGGTCGCTGGAACGACGCGGCCTTATACTGGTCTATACTCGCCGTCGTCGTCATTAGCATCGTGCTCCTCGCAACCTCGGATAAGAATGACGCGCGTTTCGTATTCACCGACTTCCAGAATGAGACGGGGTGGCCGGATGGGTTGGCGTGGATTCTGGGCTTGCTGCAATCCGCATTGTCGCTCATCGGATTCGACGCCGCGCTGCATATGACGGAGGAGATGCCGTCCCCGTCCGTTGACGCTCCCCGGGCGATCCTGTACGCCGTAGGCGTAGGCGGAGTAACGTGGGTTATATGCCAATGCGTGATCTAATGCACCCGCTAATCAGTGCCATCAGTGGCGTTGTCTTCATCCTAGTGATCCTGTTCTGCATCACGGATCTGGAAACCGTGTTGAGCACGCCGACGAACATGCCGATTAGCGAGCTCATCTTCCAGGCCACCGGGAACCGCGCCGCCGCGACAATCCTGACCCTCGCTCTCGCCGTGTGCTTCGTCAATGGCACGAACGGGTGCGTGACGAGCACCAGTAGATTGCTGTATGCCATGGCGCGGGATAAGGGGGTTGTTTACCATGACTAGTAAGTACGCCCTCACTCTCGAACCTCATGAGAAAATAGACATTTGCTAGAACTGCCTTCCAACTAGCTTCGCCCACATTAACCCCAGGCTGAATGTGCCTGTCCGGACGATCATGTTCACGTTCGTGTTCAACGCGGTCTTTGGACTACTCTACCTGGGGCCTTCGGTTGCGTTCGGCGCATATGTTTCCAGCTGCACGATATTCCTCAACGTTTCGTACGTGATCCCCGTCGTGGTGTTGCTCATCCGTGGCCGTGGCGTCCTCAAGGAGTGGCAGTCGGAAAACACACTCTTCGCACTTGGCAAAAGCGGTTGGATTCTCAACTGGGTCGCGACGATCTTTGTGATTGTAACGTCTGTGGTAGGTCTCACTCGTCTAGAATCCGTCTTGATATCGAATATCAACTAGGAACTCACTCTTGGCGTTTTAGTTTTTCACCTTCCCTGGTACACTCCCGGTATCCAGTAACAATATGAGTACGTAACATTATTCTTAAAAAGATGCCAAGAACTCCACATCTAACCAGGGTACATAGATTATGTCACTGCCGTGATTGGCATCTTCCTGCTTCTGATAGGGACCTACTGGATTGTGTATGGCAAGACGTTCGAAGGACCGGTGAGTGCCCCCGAGCTACGAAGACTTCGCTGCATTCGCTTACGGCAATACTAATTACAGGAATTCGACGTGATCATGGGCCATCCATACGCGGATGAAAGCGTCGCCATTCCCGCGAAAGACGGTGCTTCTACAGGCTCCGACGAAAAAGCCCAGCAAGCCGTATAGTAATTGCTCTTCAATAGATGGTCTCCCTGATTACACTATTACATTATATTTGGAACATAGATTTCCTCGTTCAATCTGGTCGGTTTCTCCGGACGCGAGTCCTAGTACAGGATTTCCACCACGAGAGCTTCCTGGCGGTTTTTGGTTGCGGTTTTTGGTTTTGGTAATCGGTGTTTTATTGATTGGTAAGAAGCAGAGCGGCGATAGATAGCAATGATCCCTCGGCGGACGGACCGAGCAACCCATATTCATAGAGTAATACTGTAGACACAACTTGCAGCGGCCCGACTTGTGACTTGTGCATAATGATAGCTCAGATTCTTCCAAGTTTAAAACAACCTTGGAAGTTACCGAGAGCCGACTTCTTCCGCGTAGATAAGAGATTAGATAGTAGTCTGGGTCATAAAGTAGAGCTAGGTACCTACCTATCATAAAGTGTGGCTGGCAATTCAAAAACGGCACCGCCACACCGAACCGAAATGCCGAAACGAGCCGCTTTTCGACTCGACACACACCTTAGACTAGACTAGCATTCCCGTCCGGGTTGACATGATGCGACTGTATTTCTAAGCAGAGCTCGAGATGTGTGGATGTAACCGGCAACGGCCTATGATTCTCTCCTAGCGCCCCACGCGTGCATGGCATCGTGGGACGAGGACGTCGATGGAAACCCCGAATTCTCAGAAAGCCTCCGGGCGCAGGGTCTGTTCGTGAACAACAGCGCAAATTTACACCAGCAGTCAGTCAGTCAGTCACTCAGTCCTCCATCTCCCGCCGGTCCGAGCAAACCACCCGATACCAATACTCAGACCAACTCAAACCCGTTGCCGTACTCATTGCACTACTTAGACTAGGTATAGTGGGAAGGTGTACCCTAACCGTATGGGAAGGTGTAGGTCATACGGAGTACAAAAGGAATTCTGATGGATCTGTATGGGCCTAGCCCTCCATCTTTTCTATATATCACTTATCCCAATTGAACCAACTTCTAGTATTCTTGGTGAAGCAGCTTAACAAATTAATAACTTGTAGATTAGAAGACCAATCGCTTTTTAACTTTTTTTAGTTATTTAAGCTATTCTGTTTAATACTGCACTTTGTTATACTTCGTGGCTTTGTTCTACTTCGTTTAGCCTGTTTGCGTACGGCCCTATTTACGACCTATACTACGCTGTAGCTTTGTTCTGCTTACACTACGCTGTAACTTTGTTCCGCTTTATTTTTTCCCGTCTATGTACGGCCCGTATACAAGTTCGACAGGCTGGTGGTTATTTAGCTCTTTATACGTGGTAGTAATGGCTTTACTTTATCGCCGGGGTCGGCTTTTTGTTTGTTAGTAGTAGTGGGAAGGTGTACTGTACCCTAACTGTATAGGAAGGTGTAGGTTATACGGAGTACAAAAGGAATTCTAATGGACCTGTATGGGCCTAGCCCTCCATCTCTTCTACATATTACTTATCCCAATTGAACCAGCTTCTGGTATACTGTAACTAGTCGCCCTGTTCTCCACTACCGAAATAGAATTTAGGTGGGCGAAAGTTTTGTCGTTACTTATTTTTATGGTCGGGGTTTATTAGAGAAAAATCCAATCGCCGGTGTTCAGGTATCCTCCAAGCCCGAGTTGCAGCACAGAGCAATTGCGTGCTTGAAATAATACCAGCCGCATAACCAACCCACCCTCGGGACCCTGTCGAACCTTCTTATTCGCGGTGATGACCACGGGACCTTGAACCGTCGTGGGGGTCGTTCTTGTCTCAAAAACCCTTGAAGCACTTTCACAAGCAAACCGCGGGGAAGTAAACATCGAGAGAAGGGCCGCTCACCACATTCAAAAGGCCGTCAGGGCTATAAGGTGGCACCACTGGTTTCTTCTGTATCTGCTCTATCTACACACCGAAACGGATCATCGATCGTACATTCAGATCGGAGCCAGCCACGGGAGTCATCAACCTGGTAATCACAATTACGTTGGTTGGCTGAGAATACCCTGTTTCAGTTCAATAGTCGCTTCTCCCGGACCAACAAGCAATCGCTCTTTCGACATCCGCATTTCCTATTGAGGAAACCCACGTTCGAACATCGCACTGCTAACACCGGCTCTCCCCGTGAACGCGATTATATAATTTCGTCCGTTTCATCCCAAGATAACTGACAAGCTATCCGTAGCCTTGTAATATATATATATTCGAAGATGGGGCTCTTGTACGTTGACTGGTTTCGAGCACCAGAGAGCTTCTTCGTCATGCTGCATACCTTCGCTAACCACGTCTTATAGAGCATTGGGCACTGCCCTCGATTGGCCAGATGCGCAGAAGCGTGCGCAACAAGTCAGAGAATGGGGCATCAAGGTAGAGTACCATTGCGGCATCAGACGGTTGCTACAAGGCTGATTTTGGAGGTAGCAATTGCTGGAGATATGGAACAAAGCAAAGCGCAAGGAGCGCGATGCCATGCTCTGGGGCGATGAGGTGATTGACGCCATGCTCCTTTCGGATTGAACCACACTCCTGACCTCGCTCTCCTATAGGTCGAATACCTTGTCGTTCGGTATTCGAACGACGCCCCGAACGTGCTCCTGTCTCTTCGGCAGGCTGACATCCTCACGGCCCTAGCTGCGGATGAGGAGTTGGCCGCAAAGGGCGGAGGCGTCCCCGACCTCCAGGATGTGAAGATCCATAACTCAAATCCTCTGCCGGTATTCCACCCCGAGTTTGGTAGATTCATGCTCGAGGCTACTCCCGGCAAGCCTTGGGGAATTGGTTTCAAAGAGCTGTTAGAAGTGGAGTCTGATATGAAGACAAGGTAACTTCTATTAATTATGAAAATCTTGGGGGCAAAAGCTGAGCTCAATCCAGGAGAAAGATCGCCAAAGACCACATGAACAGTGATGAGTATCCTATAACACTTACAACTTTCCCGCGTCTTGGCGTTCCAGGCGTGTTTACCGACCCATATTATCCTCCGTCTGGGCCCAAACTTCGTTCCCAGTTTGTCCCAGATGAGATCGCCAACCCTCACATCCGATTTCCTACACTAGCGGCTAATATTCGCTGGCGTCGAGGAAGGAAGGTACAAGTGAATGTCCCCGTCTTTCATGATGAGAAAACACCAAATCCCTGGAAGGACCCCACGGTCAACTATGATCTTCACAACTGGCCGGAAGATGACGACGTGAGAAATGGGGCGGCTCCAGATAACTTCATTCATATGGATGCCATGGCATTTGGTATGGGTAGCTGTTGCTTGCAAATCACATTCCAAGCCAAAAATATCACAGAGGGCAGGAAGATGTATGATCAACTCAGCCCACTCGGTCCGATCTTGTTGGCTTTGACGGCTGCTACACCCATATATAAAGGTTTTCTAGCAGATACAGATGTCCGCTGGAATCAAATCAGCCGGGCCGTTGATGACCGGACCGCTGAAGAGCTAGGGGAGAAAGTAAGTAGAAGCTCTTTACTTTCTTGTGGGTTTAGCTAGCTGACAATCACTAGCCCCTGAAAGACAGCCGATGGCGAATCCCCAAGTCTCGCTATGCGTCAAATTCGACGTATATCAGTACCGATCCGCGCCTTCGGCCTGAGTACTTCTACCCTAACCTCGTTATTGATGAATCTATCAAGGCACAGCTTCTTGAAGGCGGCATGGATGATCTGCTAGCCACACACTTTGCGCACTTGTTTATCCGGGATCCTATTGTCATATTCAATGAAGACCTGGAGCAGCTGGACCTGACCAAAGCCGATCACTTCGAAAACCTGCAAAGCACCAACTGGCAGCATATGCGATTCAAGCCTCCCCCGGCAGGATCGGATATCGGCTGGCGCGTTGAATTTCGGCCTATGGAGATCCAGATTACTGACTTCGAGAACGCTGCTTTCTCTGTCTTCATGGTACTAATCACACGGGCTATCTTGAGCTTTGACCTGAACTTTTACATCCCCATTGTCAAAGTCGACGAGAACATGGAGACGGCGCACGCACGAGACGCCGTTCTAGAGAAGAAGTTCTACTTCCGGAAGAATCCGTTCCCTAATCGTACACCGCGGAGTGCCCACGCCTCAAATGCGAACTCGCCGGTGACTAGCCGCCCCCCTAGCCCCGTCAGCCCCGTCGAGGACGAGTACGCCCTGATGTCGGTAGACGAGGTGATCAACGGGTCCAAGTCTGAGGAGCACGACTTCCCTGGTCTCATCCCCATCGTCGAGAGCTATCTCGACTCTGTCAACGTCGACGTGCAGACGCGGTGCGAACTGTCCACGTACCTAGACCTCGTCCGGAAGCGCGCGAGCGGCGAGCTCTGGACGGCGGCGAAATGGATCCGGCACTTCGTGGCGAAGCACCCGGCGTACAAGCGTGACAGCGTCGTCGACGACGAAATCACCAAGAGCCTGGTGAGCGCTGTCATCGACATTGGAGAGCGCGAGCAAGCCGGCAGTGGCTGGAAGGGGCTCGATGTGCCTGACCTCGCGAACCTCCTTGGACACTTTCGCGGGGGCTGTGGAGGCAATGGTGTCAAGCGGTCGTCGGATGAGATGTACTAAACTACAGCTGATGTTTTGTTGATGACATCTGGAGGGTGAGACGGTTCCATTGAGAAACGCGGCATTATTACTACATAACGTTTCCTACTTGTAGCGTCTTCCTGGTCTACGAGTTGGCGGTATATACTAGAGGCTTCGCGCTTTTCGGTTTCCCTTTTCCCATACTGCGTACCTTACGTATTTCGGGGCCTTTTTTGCTGTTTATCATTGATATTAGGATAATTTGCGCGTCGGTACCTAGACTAACTGCCTAGCGGCAAGGGGGTTGCGAACTATAGATGCTCGTACACTATCTACCTAGAACAGAAGCATTACACTTCGCTAAGGATACTTAGTTTACCATGTCTAAAAGCTTGGCGATGTGCCTCGGTGTTCGTAGTAGTGTAAACCATCTATCCCAGGAACCGTATCTAATACGTTCTCCAAACCACGTAAAGAATCTGAGATATCTAGTGCCCGAACTTTCTTCTCTCGCCCGGTGGCGCTGGACCATGCAAGTACAACTACAAACTATCACAGCCTCATCTCGCATGTTGATGACAGTAGGTTATCTAGTCCAATTCCAGTTCCTCAGCTTTGGGTGAAAAAAACGATCAATCATTTCCCGACAAAAGTACCGAACCAGAAACCTGGGTTCGTGCTCTGATAATCCATGCATAAATCATTCGATTGAGGCTTCGATGGCTTGGGCCGGACTCTGCCACTCACTCATCCAGTCTAGTGTCGGGGACTTATTGTCTATCACTTCCTGTCTTTTGCCTTGGGGCTGGGCTGGGCGCGAACATCCGCTTCCTGTGGAGTAGTGTACTATGTTACATGGTAAGGCAAGCAGGCAAGCAAGCAAACAAAGCCACTTTGATTGATAAATCACCGGTGATGATCCGGGGGCTGCCGAGACCTGAAACTTGACTGATTAGGTAACGTACATACGAATTCTTCTCCGCCTGCCAATGGTATCTCTATACCATGAGGCCGATACTAATATGTGCTGCGTTTGAGGATCCCCCACGTAGATGTCAACACCAGTCTTGATATTATACGATCCTTAACAGATTCCGTAATAGTATGTTGTACTTCGTATTTTAAAATTCACAAATATCGAGTCACTAGCCAGCCGTAGTGAGAGCCGAGGTTCTGGTAGCGTTTGCGACTAAACAAGAGCGATTTGAATCCGCAGAGTGGTTCACCAAATGAGAATACCAAGTAAACCACGTCACAGACCAAGCGTTCGGTTATACAGTAGGAACATTGACTAGCCTGTGCTGTACGTATAGTAGCAAACCAGTGCAGAAGTATCTCGCATCGTGCATATGCAGGGATGCGAGGCGGCAGGCAGGGACAGGCACCAGAGGGCCGGTGAGCCTATAATAGCACGCCATCTGACCAGTCTGGGAGATGCCAGAGAAGACAGATGTATGGACACGGTACGCCACGCGCATGACCCCCAACATGATCGGTCGCAAAAAGCGTTCCCCGTGCGGCGCCCGCCATCCCGGGATCACGGTACCATGTACATAAATACTTTAACTCCGGTACCGTTCCTCGATGCGGAAAAGGTCAATTGACATCCTAGCTTACGTAGACCACATAGGTATCTCGTCAGTAACATGCGCCGGAACAATTGCGCAGTCCCAACCGCGCGGGAGAGGTAACTTGGTCGCCTCGGAGCCAAGAAGATGGACGTTTCAATGTACCGGCGACCAGACCCACGAGATCTTGTAACCGCCGGTGAAAAACGCCACGCAGTAGCATACCTCCCACTGACACATATTTATCTGGTCTTGAGACGAGACACTTTCTCCAAATCAGAGCGTCTGTCTTCGGGGCACGAGAAAGATGAAGGGGCACCGGAATAAAAACAAAGCCGTTAGCTCGGTCCCGGGACTACGTATAGAGACATGTTCGGAACGTCACACATGCGTGTGTGATCGATCTTGCAGACAGACAGAAAGAAATATGGAGCGCGATACTATGTACGTACACCTAAATCTTCCCGGGCTCTACGCTTACACGATGGGACGGCCGGAATAGTTCCGGCGCTGGGGTTCCAAGGCGCTAGGGAGCACTCCTAAGTTACCGGGTCACCATGAAGCGTTTGACTAGAAGGGAACGAGGAATTTGCTTTTTCTACGGTCTTTGGCTTTTTTCCCCCCTTCTCGAGGGCGCACATGAAACAACATGTCAGCCAGGCGGCGCATGAGGTTATAGGCAGGCGTCTGTGATTCCCCGATAGGCTCAACGATCTCGTGCAGCCGTAGGCAACCCCCTTCGAGTGCCCAAGTGTAACGGAGTAACATGGTGGTAGAACAAAGCACTGAAATAGGTAGTCCACAAACTACACTAGATTTGTATCTTTGGTCATAGACTCTGTTAGATGCGAAGAGAGTTTAAAAAAGCCTATTTTGGTTTTATATGAATTTATAGGGGTATCTGCGCAGGACAATATGACTAAGCCGCATGAAGGCTTTGGTTCTTCTAGAACATGTACGAAAACACTAGTTAGCTATTAATAAATACTATAACTGCAGCTGAAGTATACAGTATATCTATCATCTAAGTACAAACTGTAGTATACCGTGGAGTACGACTGTGTACTCGTTACCTTGTGTGAGACTGTGATTGGTGTATTATTTCTACCGAATACATATCCTAGACGCAGATGATGGTACTAAATATGGAGGAAGAATGAACCGAGGTCAACATACAGAAGCTCATTAGCCACATCGAACACTATTACTCCTTACCGTGCCTAGTCGTACAGGGATCGGTGTAGTTTCATTCCGACGATTCGTGTTTGTTTCCTTTGGGATGAGTTGTCTGCCATCCACGAGCTCCAGCACCCGAGTCAGAAAGCTCGCAAACCACAACCTATTACCTATAGTGACAGATCGCACCCGCTAGACTATATCGTGAGTATGTAGGTCTGCAGGGCGCTAACCGGTGAAGAAGTTCGAGATCTCGATTATCGCCCCGCTAATCTACTTAGCCCGCAGTGCCTAAGGTAGTCTCAGAGTTAGTCTACTTGACAGCTCTATACTAAGGAATCTAACGCCCTGGGGTGTGTAAGGAAATGCTTCCCGTCTTGTGTAAGTGGTGTACCTCCAGATTCCCTTGCCGCGTACAAACATACCTTGGCAGCTTTCCTGTGAAAGACATGGGAGTGAGCGATTTGTTCTCATACGGTTGTTTACATACAAAAGAAACGTACACTGTCGATATGTCGGGTATATATCAAAGCCAATGCGCAAAGAGGCGCGAGAAACGTGTAAACCTTGTGTGAATTATCGGATGAGTACTCTAGAAATTTCGAGTTCCGGTGCTTTTTAATTTCATTGATTCCCCACTAGTACTGTAATGTTGCATCGAGAAGCATGTAATAAATCCCTATGTGCACCTTACACTAGCTTCGCATGGAGATGAAGGTATGCTGGGTATGATCTCTCTAACTTTTACTAACACTAGCTGCATGATACGTAATCTACATAGTAGACCATTCAGATGCCCGATCATGATCCCCGTCTCAGATCAGATGATCATACATGCGTTAGCGCCCAATTATCAAGATTTCGAATTGCATGTCGGTAGAGCCGCAAAAAAATGAAAGAGCCAATATAAACGCCCGAACTTTTGCTAGTGTCTCTTCCAATTATGGCAAAAGTCGCGAGCAGTGAGTTAGTCCAAACTCTTTGGTTTCTGACAGCTTACTAGTGTATGCGGGCGTTGTTATATCTCCGGCGGTGGCTAGGGCGGGATGACGTTTTCCAGGTCATGCTATCGTCAACTGATCTGTTTCTAGAAACACTAGCACCGGGTGATAATGGAGAAACATGGGGAATGAAATCTCTCGAGCGACGAGATCGACGATGCGATGTGAGCTCGACTCAGATTCTACTAGTCTACGCCTCCGCGTTGAACTTTACTTTTCGCCGTTCAGCCTTTGGCGTCGGGTGACATCGGTAGTTTCTGAGACCTTAGAGTTTATTCAGAAGATGGTAACTGCAATGACGATCACGGCAACTGCTAGAGTAAGCTGCAAGCCAGATTTTTACGTAATAATTCTCAGGGTTTTCTTTCCTCAACCGCTTCAGGACTATAACCTGAACAGCCACAGAGGCAAACCTAGAGGCATATTGAGTTTGACATGTGCCCAATAAACCCGAAGGGAAAATCGAACGGGAAGAGGGGAATCTACAGCTTGGGCTGGGAGGTATACATGATGTGGCGTACGCCCTTCGGCGGCTACTCGGTAGCAGCCGAGGCAGTATCAATCTTGAAACCGGCGACGCAAAAAGTCCTTGTGGCAGAACGCTGAGTTTGTCTAAGATGGGTGGTGAAAGAGGGCACCACGTGGCCCTCGAAGCGGGTTAGACCCGGCATGTGAGGGACACAGGAGCATGCAAACTCCTCTATTTTCAGAAACGTGTGCTTTGATTGTCTCGAACGGATTCAGAAAACAGGGTTGAAGTTGAGACAGACAGCACAACTTGTACAAGGCTAGGAGCCAGTCAGTCCCTGTGGCGGCCCGTGATCTCAGACACCTAGACGTGTCTCGTTGGCCATTGCGGACGATGGCATCGATTGTGCATGGTGCGGAAGTTAGAGGCGAGCCGTCTTCTGAGACATACATGGCCGGCAGGCTATAGCGAGTCTGGCCTAGACTAGAAGGCACATCAAGATCATAGTGACCTGCTAGATTCACATGCGACAAAATACCAAGAGAGTGACGGTCTAATCCCTTACTGATGGGTTGTCAAAAATTTTATCCAGATTGGTGTCTCGTGATCAGCGGCCGAGGCGTACTCAGCCGCATGGACGTTACTTATGTCATATTGAAATCAGACCCTCTTGCCAGCGACTTTTAGTCCCGGGATCTTCAGGGCCTTGTCAACGTCGTCGTATTCGGAGAAAAAGTGGCTAGATACGGGTTTCATTGCATGCCACGGCCTTTGGCGACACCATGGTGGTTCTAAGCTGCACAAATCTACGACATGGTACATAAAATGATTGATTGCCGACCGTATCTCCGCAAAAGGCAGCAGAGATAGCCATGTCTCGAACTGGTGCGAGGGGATCTGCGGGAGTGATGACAGATGCTACATAGGATAGCTCACATTCGCGGTTGTCTCACAGAAAGACAACAAAGCCTCCAGGAAAGCAGTTAGGCATCGTCGAGGGTCGGTGTGGGGATTCTGCAAGCTTCTTTGCCCACTTTTTGCTTTTGCGCCAATCTGATGTGGGATGATCTGATGCTGTTGGCACGAACACTATCTAGAGTTGTACACTAACGGCCACAACAACATACTTACTCTTATCATGCAAGATGGCGCCAAATGCACCCCAGTCTTGACTACCGGTAACTGCCTCGCAAAGTACTCCCGAGGAACCTAGCTAGGGTTGCAGCCAAGGTCATCAAGCATTCTCAGGCTTGCCATGTGGCAGTGGTGAGTCTATCAACGAAAGTGCTATAGCCGTGACTGGTTGTCTTGAGCCGCACATCGTTGCGCCCAGCGCTTCAGTCCGCGGGGTCTCGCATGACTTGCGAATGAAATTGATGGTTTCTTTTGCTAGTCCGTTTTCTTGTATTGAGGTCTTGGAGATCATTATCAGGGGTAAGGGCATGCATATTGTACGCCATCGGGTGAGGCGCGGAGAGGCCTTATCAACAACACAGCAATAGCGATGTCCAATATGCATATTGTTGCACCAGGTTGATAGATTAGGGATCGGAACACAGGTAAGATTTCATTGCAGATGCAGGCCCAACAACCCGATCAATCATTCTGATTTGCGGCGGGCGCTAGAGCTGAGCTCCTTGTCGTTGACGGCAGGCCACAGCTCCCGCCCTTTCTAAGTTACATCCACTCTCACTGGTGAGGCCAGGAGCGTACAGAAGGCGTCGGCGGCCCATAGGCTGTCATGCGCCCTGCCGCCGGTTCTCGGTCGGCGTTGAAAGATCACAATGGCACACTCGAGTTTAACGCCACCGGAAGGTTCAAGTGCTCTCGCGGGAGAATGGGTGATAAGTGACAAAATGTATTTCATCTCCCGACACTTTTAGATGTTGGGTATAACTCGCGAAGCTGAAGAACAGCGACGAGTGAGGATTTCCTGTATATATCGAGTGATGATAGTGCTCAGCGAATGTGACAGCATCGTAATAGTAGCTCCCCCGAATGAAACATCGTCGCTCGGAGAGCATGTAACTTTAAGGATGCATTCGCCGTATTGCCGGTCCAAGGCTCCTATTCAGCTTCTAGCCCTATCATACGTCATCGTCCTTGCCATTGAACAACCCTTCATTGCAAGCCATATGCCTGTGACGATTCTATAGTTGGGCTTCGACAATTGGAATACGCAAGGCTTGGGGTGGCTGGTACGTATCTAGGAAACGGGAAGCAGAGATATGTGCCTGACATGCAAAAAGATATATGCACTGACGCATGCGATTTTGTAGCATGAACACCGCCCACTCAAAGTCACAGCATCAAGTCGCGAAGTGAGACCAAGTGCCAGTTTCATCAATGTACGTCCGTACGGAAACCATGCGTCAGCCACCGGGCGACTACAAAGTAGAGCCTGGGCATAGGTAAGACCAACGCAACCGGGAGAAGAAAAGGGGTCTCGGCTCCACGGCCTAGTCTAGTAGCCGATTCCGTTTTCTCTGACCGGTCTCATTTACCTGGCGTTCATTCTTAGCAAGATCCGCCGCCTCCTCCTCTTGTACGTGTGTGCTCGTGTGTGTAGCATCGTCAACCAAGCAATGACTCGAGCACATGTCGTTAATCTGACAGCTCACGTCGTATGGCATGGGCCATCCCTTCCCGCGTGGTGCTGTGCAACACCCACACCATCTGCATACTACTCATAGTGTAAATGTTAATAATGCTGTTACCGTGAATGGTATCTGACCATTCCGTGGAAGGGCTGACTGGATTCGTTCTTCTCCGCCTTTACTGAGAATCCCTGCATGGCTTGACTCGTGTAAGGTGTGCATTCATAATCACCATGTGCGCTCAAATCTTAGCAGTAGGGCGACGAGTTGCCGCTGAGACACGGGGCTGCCCCAGCTACAAGGATAGGAAATTGTTCGGTCTGAAACAGTCCTTTGGGTTATCTCTCGGTCAAATAAGTGGCTGAGATTTATATCTAGTAACCAGGTTACACGCTTACGATTACATGGTCACATACTCGGAACATCCTAGTAACAAATATTGAGAACATGCATAGAATTGCGAATTCATAAGTCGCATATTCTATCCTCTAGAGCAGTACAACGTAACAATGCTGTTATGAGGAATTAAGCCCGGCAGTATATTGTTGAAGTGATAGTATATTTTGTATCTAGGTCATTGACGTGGTTCTTGTGGAAGTGTGATATAAATGCATTTTTGAAATACATAATCAAAGAGTAGTTCCGCCCGCCGTCTATGCCATGCAATGATCTGACAAACCGCGCAACCTCATGCATGCATTGGAAACGCAAAAAGCAGCTCAACTTCCGCACTCTCACAATACCCTCGAGTGGGGAATAATGGCCAATACACTATCTCGCCCCGACCTTATGCGTATCTGTAACGCAACAGATGACCAGAAACTCCACACCGAAACCAAAGCGCCGATTAATGCTGTAACCCAATGTGCCCAGTCCCTTTTGCCTACATGAGGGTATATACAGTGAAAACCAAGAATATCCAAAAAGACGAGGAAAAAGAGAGTCGATCAGCGTGCGAGGTGCTCAGCATGATTCACGTGTAGAAATCGTTAACGACGGGTCGCCCTAATCGATGCTAGGAGCCAAAGCGTTGGTATAAAGTTTCGTGGCAGCGAAGCTACTCATTATTTCGAGTCGATTCGATCATAACAATGAAAGCGACAGTTCGTAATCGACTCGAGCCCTCATGGTCTCTCCTCCACGGCTTTTGGGCGAATGGATCGTTGTTCCATTTGTCGTTTCCGTTCAAGCTTAGCGTAGTGCAAACCACATGCATTGCATAACGTCCTTGCGCCGTCTGGACCTCGTCTCCATTCGGGTGTATCTATGCGATTGCAACTATGACAACGTCCTGGTGGTGCCGCGCGCTGTAGGGTATCTTTTTAGTACACCACTATCGGAACCTTGAAAAGAGGTACTCACCCCTCGCCTCTTTTTGACTTCTCCGAGACCGTAAGACGATGGCTTCACACTATCACCATACATGCTGATGTCATCGTCACCGTCGTAGCTCGGGCCGCTGTTCCGGTTGCTGTCTCTCGCTTTCTCCGCCAGGCTGTGTTGCACAATATCGCGGACGTTTTCTAACTGGCTTTTGAGCCACATTGTTACATCGATAAGATCACTGACTTCTTTCTCGGTAGGCAGCCGCTCGGGAATAGGCTGGCCCCCATGTTGCTCCGATGCCACCTTCATGTATGCCTCGGCGAAGTTGCGGAGCGTATTAGCATTCCAGGCGATCTATATATATGTTAGCGACAAACAAACTTCGGGGGGTTCGGCGCCGCTAACCTTGCCAAGGCAGTCCGTATAGCCCCATGCTTCAAAGTGTCGGTTTAACGTTGTGTCGTACCGAGTTCGCTGCATTCCGTATTCTTCGTCCGCACGGGGAGGCGGCGGTCGATGTGAATCGTAGGGTGGGAAGGGGCCGTGGTGCCGAGGCGCAGCCGAAGCTGCAGAGAGAGGTAGTTGTCCTGGCGGGTATGGTATAGAAGGCGGAGGTTGGGGGTTTAAGTGGTTGTTACTTGGAGTTGGGTCTGGCGCTTTCGACATATCATTATGTTCTGGGAAAGAGTACGAAGACTGAGGTCCGGCTCCCTGGGATGGGCCAGAGTCGTGGCGCGAAGGATACCGGAAATACTTCTCCTCATGCGCAGGCAACGGTCGTGGCTCTGGACCAGGCTCAGGTCGCTGCTGTGGCGGCGGGCCTACAGACACAAACGGGGGAGGGAGATTCTGAGGACCAGCCAAGGTGGTTGGCGTTGTAGGTGCGTGGTGAGTTGGTTTCCCGACCGGGAACACCTCTGCGAGAGACGGAAGTGACTGGCGCGGAACGTTCTCGACTTCGTGGGACAGCCGTTTGCTATCACTAGTCGGCATCATACTAGCAGCTACTGGCGGAGGTCCCGGCTGGTGGTACGGGGACGAGAAAGTTTGACTGTGAGGATGATACCCCGTAGCTGGGTTAAGCAACGTAGCGGCAGCCATGGTCGGTGGCTCACGAAAATGTCTGTTGCGTGCTTCGAGATGACCGTGGGTGTATGGCTCAGATCTTGGGGTGGAGGTAAAAGCACTATGCAGAAGGTCAACAACCGCCGGTTAGCTTAAAGTGCCAGATGAGGTAGAGAACGCCTCGCTGCTCCCGTGCTATATAGCTCGGGGAAAATATCAACCACCAACCTTTGCCTAGCGCCAGATTCACCCGCTTCCATAGCGCGACTACGACCAGTAAATAGTGATGCCGGAATAACCCCCCAGCCAGTATTGTTTAGGAGGACTGATGCATCTGACTCGGCTAGCTAGCACTTTGGGCTTTGTTCGACTGATGGTTGCTTGACCAGACAATACGTCACTGCTAGAGCTTCAACTTCACGCCCAGTTGAACTGATGGAGTACGGTAGTCGTTGCTGGAAAGTCGAGCCTAATTTCTGCAGACGGGCCCTAAGACAAGAGAATTCCGTGGATTGCTTGCTTGATTGACGTGCGGCCTAGAAGCCGGTAAGGGTCAACAGCGAACACAACGGTGGGTGGCGTCAAGATGGCGAAACTGCCTTCTCTTGTACTCTTTTTCCTATGGCCCAGTTTGATTAGACCAAGTTGAGATGTAAGCTTGGGGGACCAGGCTTATTAGTGTACGGGAGGGGGTTGCAATAGGGCGCCGGGAGCTAAGCTTCTTTTTTTCTTTTTTTCTTTTTCCTGTACCGTGTCGACGCTACTAACGTTTGGCGTTTGGCACTAACGTGGTACTGTACGGTACGCGAACGAAAAGCCACTTGATCAATCACCTCGGGAGAAATGGGTAGGATCTCACCTCTATTAAAAAGGAAGTATGTGGGCCGAAGATACGATCGAAACCTAAACAGCGTTCCTCCTTGGGACTTGGATATCTAGTTCGAACAACTAGTACACTAGCTCGTGTGTTCGGTTCACGCGATTAAGAGGGCACCGTATCTCGCAAGAAGAACAAGTTGACGGCGGATGGTATGATGATGAGTCTCGGAGGTAATATCTCGATTTTAGTAGGGCTGAGTCGCTTCGTGTCTACCTCGGGTGTCTTGTGGTTTCTTGAGTGTATGCTGTACGGCTTGCTGTAAAAAGAGTAGGAAAGTAGGAAAATGCGACTGAAACCGGAGGCCGAGCCCAAACGACGAAAACAAAAACAGTTATTACGATCGTGTGTGCCGTATAAAATGTGAGCAGAAAAAAAGAAGCCGTCCAAAAGATGAAATGTGACCCAGAACGGACGCTGTAGTTGTCTAGTTTGGGCGATGGCACTGCTTATTGTATGATGTAGTCTGCTTTCTCAGACCCTGCACTCTCATCCATATGTATTGTACAGTACAAGCTTGCGCGAAAGAAGACTTACCCTACGTAGTCTACACTAACAGCTTCCGTCAAGCCCCTCCTGGTCAGCCAATGTATACGCACATGGTTCCGCAACTATACCCGCATGGGACATATAATAAGCTAGGCCTCATACTGTAGCATACATAGGTGGGGGTGACAACGGGGACCATGCCAGGAAGGAAAACGACCGGGGGACAAGGATGGTTGATCAAAAGGCATGTGTCGAACCTAGGAATGCATCAGTAGTAGCGCCGACTCGCCGCGCGCTCTAATGTAAAACAGTGCCGGAGAATTCAACTGGAAACATTGGACTTCGTTGTTACTAGCATTACCCCAACATATTTGGCCGTCATGTTGCACTAGAATAATGGACACAAAATGACAATAAGAGTAGATCTATAGCATGCTTCTGGCGAGCATCAAATTAGCTCTAAAAGGGGTTGCATAGTCGTGGCCGCCTGGACACAACGCTTTTTGTTCCTTAGCTGATGTTCTGGGGATATCTCCAAGAATTGAAAGTGGCTTGGATAACTACGTGTCTCGTGCTATGTACCACTATATTAGTGTGTATAGGAGGCACGCCATATCTCTGTCTTTCAGCCATGGAGCGAGATAGATGAAACTAGATCTCGTTTCTAAGACTTTAGCGTTGCGAGTAGCCACAACCTGTCGGGAGATACTTAGTTGCTATGACTGCCTGTTGCAATAGTTTCTGGCATGGTTAACGGAAATAACAGGATATAACACACAGGCTGCAAGTCGATGTATTGAAGTAATTATACTGTACTATGTTAGTAGCTTGTGAAATGCCGGTTAAGGAGTGATGATCTCGGCAGGGTATGTGAGATCTTCCTCTGTACCTACCTATACCACACTAGGCACGCTCAAATTTGTTACTTATCATGTGGAGTTACAGCCCCCAGAACGTCGCATGGCGGTGGTAACCAACAAGATATAGTGTGGTGTACCTGGTCAGATCGAAGATTGCCCAGCCGAAGCGGTGGACCTGGTGTCGTAGTAGCGGTCGATCTAACATGTGCCTACCTATACCTACATACGTATGTACGTATGCACTCCCAAGTAACTCTCTGTAGTGTACGGTAGGCATTACAAGTTCTCTCGTCTTCGGGTTTGACGTACAGCACCTTTTAACTATTATAGTATATCTCATAATACGAAGAAGCCGCCAGGCAGCTGTGAGCATAATCTATAGTAGATGCGTCTTAAAAATGTCTCTATCTTCCCTGCATTGCGCATTACGTATGATAAGCAATCTCGCTCTGCAAGATCCAAGGCGCATACTGTAGAAACACGAACGAACAATCTACCGACCTTAGTTGCTAGTAGGGTAGTAATAAAACTAGGTACCTACCCAGTTCAGTAGTGTACTGGTTGCTACCCGGCGTGAGCTCCAGCCTGCAAGGGTCCTGTCTGCCTGTTTGCGACGCCTCGATCTGAAGGTACCTGTCATGTACTTGTTACAGTATATATATTGCACTTATGCTCGGCACCGTGACTTGTAACAGCGTCGCAGACCAGCGTCACCAACCCCCACCACCCGTCAGCTCATACTTACATATATGGTGATTGGGTGCAGCCGGCATAGTAGCGGGACAACCCGCCGTGACAGAGTACATGTAGAGATGAGACTCGAAAGGTCAGGATAGGAGGAACTTGTGATATGATCAATCGTAACTCTGAATAGGTCTGCCTTTCTCGTATTTAGGGCTCTGAAAGCAATGGCTGTCAGGAGAGAAACGAGCAAGGCGTTGAAATAAACGTTCCTCAAATGGTATTATAAAATCGATGATATGTACATCTCTGTAGCATGCCGTGGGCAGGAAGACAGTGGGTTCGCCAAAACTTTCCACTTAATAGTATTGGTTAATCATTCGCACAAAATACTCAGACTACGCCGCATCCCGCATCTGCCCCAGTACCACTACAACTACACTACGTCTTTGCAGGTTTAGGAGGCTATAAAGGACTGACTTTGGTCGTGGGGCCGGTCGGCTTGACCGACATCACCAGATCTCGAGAGCCAGCCATCAACGTGGGCGTGGGAAGGATTCTGTACCTGGATACTATGTAGGTCTTACAGTACACTAACAACTTGACTAATCCAACCATACCTATTTCGTTACAGTATGAATGATCTCCTTCGAAGCTATCCCAGATCTTGCATGGCTCCGAGCCTCCCGCTTGCCGGGGTTGATCTTACCTCTCCACTTAGGAACTGACAGAAGGGCAATCCGAACCGGCCAAGTGGACACGAGCAGTTCGAGGCTCATCTCATTCAATCTCGAGAGATCTTGCATCTGTTTCGGCTTGCCTGTCTTGTCTTTTGAGTTACAACGCCAGTCAGATCTCATCAAGCCGTTGGCAGTCATTATTGCTTTTGGCCCTCAAGCGATTACGGTGTGGCTTGTTGGCGATGGCAGATTTCCTAATAACTACTTCCCCAGCTTTTCCATCTTCATTATAGCGTCCCATATCACCAGTATGGAAACAAGCAGGATCATAATTCAGAGTCTAAGGCCAGCCGTAACGCCATACGGCTACCGCAATTTCTTAGGGTCTCCCCATCACTCAAAATATGGTATGAACCCTAATCTAGGATAGTTACTCGTGTTAGTCATATAAGATAGCTTAGAACAGTACTGGTCACGGCGGTCAGGATACAGCTGTCTTAGTAAGACCTGTCACTATCAATGCTGCCGCTTCAATATGAGTATATAAAAAGAGATTGCTTAGTTATAAGACGATTAGTATTCCGCCTGTGCCCCGCCATGGTGTTGATGATACTAACAACTAGACCATTTCTGTACAAGCATTCCAGCTAACTTGTACTTAGTTAGAACATGCTATGGATGACGGTGTGCTCATTGTCTCTTCTCGTCGAGCGTAGAGGAAGGACATCTAGGTAAGCTTGGCATCCTGGACAATATCTGCCTCACTGTGGCGTGAACAACTCATACAATGTTGCATCACGCTTGTTTGCTATAATTCCAGATAAACAAGAACTGGCGTCCTATAAGATATTTTGCATGACGAAGGCGGAGCTGCACCTTTTTCAAATAACATCCAGCAAACGTGCTGCCATACAAGAAAGTTGCATTTGGCATTTGAAAATAATGCTAATTATGCGATCGAAAGTCTCACGTGCAATAGTGCAATGTGACCTCTTCGCTATGCACCGGAATATGTTTCCTAGCGCAAATATGCACGTTTTGCGATCTCCAAATCGATTCGGAAATGTGCACTATTCAAGCCACTTCCCAAGGCTGAATTAAAGGTCTAATCAGTAATCCGAGGAGCTGCAAGGACGATCTTGCCTCATCAGGAAATAAGTACTATTTATCTTCATAGTACAGAGTCTGGTGTTAATTGGCTAATATGAACGGAATCGTGATCGAGAATCAGCAACCATCTACCTATATACAGCGTACAAGGCTTGCAATTTCTCCGGGCACCTTGTCCATGGCCAGCGACGCACCATCACCTGCCTATCACGCTTATCACCTAACGGCGCGGTGATACTGCGGGGTGCCACGTTGTAGAACCGAGACATATTCAGGGACGAGCTGAACAATGAAATCTTCCTACCCAAGAAACATCATGTCGAACGTCCGCGACAGGTAACCTGCTGAAAGGACTAAACCTTTTTCACCGTCGATCCCACCACGGCCAGACGATAACACCTTAAGGCCAGCTTGCTGGGCGCCTTGCTATGCCCTGCCTGGCAATTTTGCCTGCCTCGTAGTACGACGTGATGACAATCTTGAGTCTAAGGACTTGTGCGATCTGACCATGTCTGTCTTGGATCTTTGTCTGTCTGGCATATATAGAACGCCTAGATCGGGGACCAGGTTCTCGTTTGTTTTCAGCATCGATGCCATACACGATATTATTCTACCAGGGTCACGTCGCACGTCAGCGTTGTGCTCGGATATCAGATCAATCACCGATGTACGTACCCGCCGCCCAGATGCGTCTACTACGTAAGTACATACCTGCTCTACTTATGAAATATACCTTATCTCGTGAGGTCCATACTACGTATACTCCGCCTCGCTCGCAATAGGTCAAAAAAATATCGTCTGTTGGTGCTTCGACAGGATTCAATAGCACAGACGTCATCAGAGTTTTCTAACAAACTCATGTCATGTCATGCAGTGTTTACCTATCGTGATCCATGCACCCACCTACTAACATTCATGTATTACAGCCTAACACGTCTACAAAAGTTCGAGGTATCAGACTTAAGTATCTAAGCAGTGTTAAAAGAGTGGTATGCTAGACAAGGTGCTAGACAAGGCTAACCACTCTCTTCTAGAGGAACGATCGAAATTGAAGTGAAAGGGAACGCTTGGCACGGTAGTAGGCTTTCAAATTTTTACAGCCAAGTCATCCTGTAGAGGTTCTAAGATCATTGCATGCCCCAAGCCCACATACATCACATACACCACATACACTTGCATTGGATACTTGCGTATGCATGTGCTTGTTGAAAGTTGGGAAATATTAGTCCAGGCTAAGGATTGGATCTTTTTGCCCCCTTGCCTGCTTGTGAAAGCCCGGTAGTACCGCCCATCTACTCATGCGGTATTCTAACATTAGAGGTAGTACTGCGTACAGTACTACAATCGTCTTCAAACGACTCCTGCGTTCTGACGAGAGGAGGTGGGTGGTGGAGTGCTCGAGACGCCGCAAGCAAGGAGTTCAAAGAGCCAGTTTGGCTCTCCCATGGCATAGAAGAGCTACTTGCTTGACGAAAAGCAAAATCCCTCGTCTGGTAACTGCCTTTGTGCTCCTTACAGTTATGTACTTACACTATGTATGCAGCGTCTTGTTCCGTCGTGTGACTTCAATGGCCGTTCCGCTCACGTTGACCGGAGCCCATGCGGAACGCAGTGCGGCACACTATAAATGTTTTGAAGAGCAGGAAAAAGAAAACAACGCATGAAGCATGGAGCCCCCAGACCCCCGGATACGCATCCGATTCAGGAATGCTGCTTCCCTGCGACCGACGAATCGCATGCACTCTGATGGATAAGCCCGCATACTTGAAAAACCTACGTACATACACTACTGTAAGTAAGTACCTATTCGATCACAAGCGAGATGCTTCGCCTAGATCCAGCAACCCACTGTAAGACGGTATACAGTACCTAGACTACACTATATCACATCTCGCAGCCCAACAGGGGTAGGCCAAGACGTACTCAGTTGTACGCAATACATTCCACTACAGTAATACTTGGATAATGATTCACATTAGCAGTACACCTCATGACTCAGGGAGCACCACTTGGCCAACAGCCTTCTTGTCAGTGACAAGTCGTCACCACGCCATCTAGTATAATAAACAGTCAGTCATTGGCGTTTCGCAGCACGAACAATCACTAATATCCCTTCTATCCGCCGTAACACGGTCGGCGATCCCAAACATATGACAATCTGGCCTCTCACAGAAAATTCAAGATACGGGCTTGAGCTGCCAAACTTGCATTCACGGCACACGGCATCGGAGTTCATCATGTTTGCTCCTGGCCATGCGCGCGCCTGGTCCCAGTGCCGATGGAGAACAGCGACAGCACCCGAATCTTGAATTATCTTATTCATGAGGCCCCTAGTTTTGACATTCCCTACTTAGCACGTACACTACACTACACCGAGTCTAGTGTAGGCTTGAAGGACTACAAGGAACAACACCAAAGTGGTGGAAAGAGTGGGTTATCCTCGGCCTTCTCTCGCTGCGTCTCGCTGTAACTATCAGTTGCCATGGGTCGTCAGCTAGCGGCACGGGATCATGCCATTTACTGTACGCTAAAACTAAACAGCTCAGATCCCTGCTAGAGCATGGCCATCAGACCCTAATGGCATAAATCGGACCCATCGCATATGCATAGTTCGCGGTCCCATAGCTACGGAGTGCCTAAGGTTAGTCTAGTATCGATGTTAGCGTCAGCCAGCATCGACCCAGCAGAATGGAGTGATCCAAATCTCACACACTACGGGTGCGGCGGGATAGCGTAGTGTGCCTATCCCAATCCGTCAGGGTGCCTCTATCTAGTTTGAGTGGTAGCCGGATCGCCCAGGGCTCATCAATTACTTATTAACAAATACCTCACTCGTATCTGACCACCATCTTCTCCTCCCTGATGACAGGCCACGGCTAGCATGCCCAGCAACGTCGGCCGATCGAACTAAACGGTTACGATATAGTACAGAAGGGCCGGCGGGCTAGTTGGCCTTGCTGATCAGTGTAATTTCCCTTTCGGTCGCCCTAACGTTACATCAGCGAGAGAAGGGACATGTTTAACCCCTCTGGCTCTCCACCACTCTGCTATGCCGGAGCTCTGGCCGGAGCCTCGTGATTGCTGATCTCATGAATATTGGTCACCTACCTGCACCATGGTTCCGTCGAACTCAATTAGAAAGACCTACTGTACTCTATATTACCAGGGGCCACGCCTTTGGCGGCATACCCGCGAATAACCTTCCGGTAATCATGTTATTTACTGCTCGTCGCTGTGTACCAGGGCCTTTCTTTAACACTGCAATACCTGGTGTATGTGGTGACACGCTTTCCTGTTACTCCTTGCTTGTTACCTGATACACACAAAGGTACAGCATCACCGCTGCACCCTGCATTGGCCACAGTCGTGAACTCGATGCAAAAAATTTGGGTCCGATTCTGACGTGAGCGTATCGGTGAAGAAGTTCCCAAGTTCCACATCAAAAAGTCCTTGAAGGGATGTGGGAAGTCGAGATAGCTTCCCCGAACCCGTGAATCCCCGCCCACCCGCGGTGTCGTCCGGGGCTATGCTTGCCTAGTTAAAGTGGATGATCTACTCTAGTAGTGTTGACAGTATTACTAGTGTATGGCACCTTACCATTTCCGCCTTGCGAGTCCTGTTCCCTCATCAGTGTTCATAGCAGGAACATCGTGGGACACGCATCTTGGACTGTACAACAAGCCGTCCTCAGGCAAATGCAGATGCTGATGTACCTAACTCGTCGAGGTGTCAAAGCGTCAAAGCGTCAAAGCCGCTAGGACTCAATATAGAATGAAGGAATGCTTGTACTAGAACGACTACGTATAATGGCTGATCAACCGGCCAAAAGGTGGTCGAACAATGTTCCGCACATAATTATTTATTATTTCCAGCAGGCAGCCGGGTTTTACTTAAGTGTTGCGTTCCATCGCTGACGTTGAATTGTTACCCGTAATGAGTGCCATGCATGGGCCTTGGTGAGACCATGCATCGACTCCTCCGTGATGCGTCGTCGGCCCTGCGGACAACCTGACTGACAGCGGCTTCATGACTACTCCATGGGTTCCCCCGATTTTTGACAGGTCATTTTCCGCCCGTATGGGGGGGTCGGAGGGGCAGATTGTGTGCTAGGTATCTGCATGGCCGCTACAACGTACATAACATTGATATCCGTGGCTCGGATTTATTGGTTCAACCGGCAAGCTACCCTCGTCGACGCCAACCTCGGCGACTGTTGAAACCCGGAAGACACCGCCCACCAGCATGTAAGCGAGCCCATCGTACGGATCGCTTTGGCTTGTTGAGATGTGCCGTCCCAAGCCCATCACATCGCGCCTAGTCAGCTTACATGGGCGATGCGTTGGAAATCGCTATGTCACCCTCCCGGAACACCAGATGCGACGCTGTGGCTGCTTTCCGATGGTCGCAGGGTCACATCTGCTGTGACCTACACTGGCTGGAGGCTTGCCCAAAAGTGAAAACGGTTCTCTCGGGGGCTCCTCATTGGCTCGCGGCTTGATCAGGCACACACCAGCGGCAAAACTTGTCGAGGCCTGGTCCTTGACAACAACGCGATCGGGAACATCTCGCTCTTAGATGCATTGCAGGATCTGACTTAAATCTTAGCCGCCCTCGCTTCTAGAAAACGAGCCACGCGCCGAGTAGTGTAGGTAAGAGGGTTCGGCAAGTTCACAACGAGTCGACGAGATCAGTCAGCTCCCACGCCCGCTCGAAGTCCACGCGAAAATCTATACTACCACTTCCGGCCTTCCCCCCGTGCCCCCATCCCCATCCCCATCCCCATCCCTTGCTTTAGAGTAACGATATAAATTACGGCCACTTAACAGGAAGGAGCACTACCGGGCCAAGGGGGATGGGGTTTTTGTAACCTGTCATAATTTCCTGAGCATGTTGAACTTCGAACATGATCGTGAGCATGACATCAGGCGCGTTTGCACCCCCTAGATCCCGGCTGATGAGGGCGAGGGCACATGTCGTGCCACTGAGCGTGGCAAGATAATGGAACGGTCATCTACATCCGTGGCGGCGCTGTGCACGCTAAGAGGCTGACAGGTCACGTTACCGGCCGGTACATTTCTGAATACCATACTCCGTACATGACCCAAGCTGGAGATTGTCGCTCGGTGTCCTTGTGAGAGTCGAACGAGGGTTGCATGTGTGGGAGTGGCGTCGCATGCGTCCCCCGGGCGAACCGTGCTGGCCTGGCCTGCCCTCATTGACCAGCCTTGACATTCGCCGCATGTTGGACATTGTAATAGGCAACCGCTTCCGACTTTCGTGCGCGCTCCCACGCCCCTCCTATCGTTACCTCTGTGGTGTATAGAAAAGACGGCTAATCGCAGCCAGTACAAACCCGAGCGTACACTAGATTGATCATCGCCGTCGTGATTGCATCTCTCCCACAAACCGCGACACGAGGATTCGCAACCCCGGTCCGCGTTTGACAAGGGAAGATCTGAATTTCTCATGTCAGATTCCGATCTCGTGCATGGTCGTATCTGGGCGGGCTCGTGGCTCAACCGTGCGACGGCCTGCCCAGGCCACCAATAATGCCCTAGTGTGGGTGGTTGCAGGCCAGTACACGGCAATATATGTCTCCTTATTATGCTGTACTGTCTTGTTACTGAAGTACAAGCCGACAGTTGGCCATCTCACGACAACAATGTCAACTCGTATTCATGCCATACCAGAGTGACCGCACAACGAACTGCATATTCTGGCTACAGCGTACACAACCGTACTTTCTGATAGGAGACGATCCGCATAGCCTCCCTAATGTCCCGTGCATGAAGCGTTAAGAATGCCCTGACATGTCTGCAGAAGATCTCCCATCTATTCGACGCATTTCAGGGACAGGTCGGCATGGCCACTATCAATGAATCATTGCTTACGCCGTCAACTAATACAATCTCTTCATGAGGCGAACCACGAACAGGGAGTAGCATAGTGGAACAAGTCACAAACGAAACAGATCGCAGGGCGTCGAGGTAGGGGGTAGCAACCAGGGTCCCGGTAGTACGCAGTACTGCACAGTAGCGCTGTTAAGGGACCAGAAACGTGCTGTATGCACTATCTACGTACACAGGAGTCTCGGAGTTGCCTACCTGCTTGGCAACAAAGAACCTTGACAGGTGAAGGCCGGGGGGCGGTTGATCTTGAAACCACGAGATACCGAGGTCGTTTGGGGCGATCAGATATAGATCACCTGTTTTTACCCACCGCTCGACCGTAGATCTTATTATTATCGACAGGCATCGTCTTAGGAAACATTGAATCCCAACACGTGTATACGACGGTACATGTGACCAATTGTGCAGAAATGGGGTATTATCGTACAGTAGACGATGAAAATCGCCGAGAAACCACCTGGTATCGCTAATCGTAAAGTAACCCTGGCTCTGGAGCCAGCAACCCCGTTTTCGAGAGAGCCGTAAACGGCTAAGAAAGGGGGCGTGAAGAGAAGAGAATATACAGGACGAAATTTTAATTTATTATAAAATTTTAACTTTGCTATCGGATCAGATGATGGCACGCCATATCCGATTTTCATGTACCTAATTCGGCGACCATTCCTAATGGCGTGCAGCCAGCCCCAGCCAGCCTCCTGGGACTGGGACTCGAGCCAGGGTCCCGCTTACAGGTAGATCTTTATTTACGATCGATTTAGTGTAGTCTTTATGAGACCTCTTCCTTCATCAAAGGTGTAACCCCTGTCCTGGTCGCCGGCAATAACTGCGAACATTCAACAAAACCGTTACAGTATGCGGTGTAATCAAGCCAACCAGGTCCCCAGTCCCTGACGTTATCACCGACGTTGAAGGGTCGTCATGATGATCTGAAATGTAAGTACGAAGCGCTTGGATGCCTACCTGCACAACCTCACTATCAGCACATCAACAGACATTCAACAGCGATATGCAGGGCCTCGTCGGGGTGGTAATCGGACGCGTGGATTTGCACCGGCCAATATGGGCGTATGCGTGCTAGATGAATCAGCGAGGGTTTCTGGATCTGATAATCATTCCACAATGACGCGGCCGCCTGACTAGCGAGACAAGGAATCGCATCCCAGGCAGAGAGAGTCTTCCCACAATATCATTCTAGAACCCGTCCTTTTGCCCCATGCCCATATTTGCCGTCCGTCCCGCCAACCCATCTCGTCTAATCTCGAAGGAAATACCTAGTCTGAGCATGACGTCAAGGGGTTACCCTTGGAGGTCCCACGGCCAATCCCCATCTCCTGATTGACGGTCGGTTGGTGCTGACAGGTACACGCGCCGCTACGATCTCTCGTCGCCGGGCATCCATTTCATCTCACCGCCTAGCCTGATCTATCCACGAAGTGCGATAGGGCCCTGCCAAGCCCTGTAAACTACTACTACACTTTTGTACTAGATAGGTACAGTCGCCCGTGTGTATCGGCCCATCGTGATTTAAAAGGGACCTAGGTAGGTACCGGTCAAGCACTTCTCAAGATCGTGACAGGGGAGTTGTGGGCTAATGGCCTGCAGACGACTACGGTTACGGTAACTATAGGGCGACGAGCAACCGATGTCGCTGTTCAATCCCCGAAAGCAAATCCCGAACTGAACTAGATGCTAGTGCGAGGGATCGCCCATGAGCTACTTTAGGTCGCCGTCTTAGAGTATCTTTGGCAAATTGTCCAGACAAGTGTACTATGTACGTACACTCACCGTCTTGGCCCGTATTCGACGACATTATAAAAGGAGACGCGGCAGGGATGGCTTATCTACGATATCCTTATTGAAAGTTGGGGGTTCGACGACTAGGACTCGTGAATGAGTTCAAGTCTGTAGATAGGTATGTATTGTTTAGAGCTTGTTACCTAGATTATGTTTCGAAGTAGCAATACGTAGCAATAGATGTATCGTGATTGAATGGCAGTGTAGCTTCCAGCTTTGCATGTTAGTGTGATAATACATTGCGACGAGATGATGAGATATAATACATGATGTGTCCTTTTCATATAGCGAATGATTTGGCATCTTGGAGTAGTGAATATGACTTAACATCCGGGAGTGAACCATAAGCCGTGAGAATACGAATATAACGTCAGAATACCTACACAAAGGGGAATCGAACATTCCAAAAAGATCATAGGTAATCTCATTCTAGTCTAGGACTATGTATGTCGTATACTCCGCCCTGGATTCGTACAGCAACGAGGGCATGTCGCTCCTCCCCCCCTATCTCAGGATGAAGTCTTCTCGGAATCTCCCAGATGTACATCTTCAAAGTCTAGATCCGCAGGCTTGACCTTACCCTCATGGGTATGAGCACTCTCTGCATGATCTACGTCGGTCAAGTCACCGTCGGCAGCCCTATGCTCCCCACCCTCTACCATGTGGCTGCTCGAACGCCGAGGTTCTGCCCTAGGTGCAGCGATCGAATGCATTGGAATCGCGAGATCGTCAACATTGGAACTGTGGGCACGCACAGGCTGGGTCTCGGGGCTAACGCTGCTCGGTGATTTCGGTGTATAGTTTGGCGACCGACTTCTTCTGTGCTCTCCGTCTGATCCTCCACTGCCAGGCGAAACATCTCCTCCCAACAAATTTCGACCCGTAGCTTTTCCACGCTCAGGGGTTGGTACGCGCTGAGATTGAGCATAACGATGTTCTAGTACAGCCGGAGGAGGACTTGCCGAGGGAGTTGCGGGTGAACTTGCTGAGTGAGCACTCCCTTTTTGAACCTCAAGGAGTTCATCATCGCTGCTTTCATGACTGCACTTGCTTCGTATGCTTCTGTTGCTGATTTTGTGCATAATCTTCTCCGCGCTATGGCGAGCACTATGCTGAAATTCATCGCGGGCTAAAGCCATCGCTTGTCGATTCAAATGGGCATTTTCGTCGATTAACTTGTTTTTCTTGCGTATTTCAGTCCAACGTGTTAGAGAGCCCAACTCGAGGATATTGATCCGACGATATCTGTCCACAGGGTTGCCCAAGATGGCGGGTCTCTAGCCGACGTCTTCCTCGGGAATCTCATTCAGTTCCTTCGTGCCATTCTCTTTGGCCGCTGCCATGGCTGCGGACCAATTGTGGTGGCTAACTCGTCGTTCTTTCATCCACCTGTCCATCTCTGAACAAGTGCAGTCCGGGATGATCTGTACCCTCTTGAACCGAATAAGCGTGCCTAGAAGTAGGAAACTGAGGAAGAGCAAGATGGCAGCAACAATACCAGTAGCTTCTCTCTGGCCCAACTGGCGAGTGACAGAGCCTCCAAGGCCAGTTGCTCCTGCCGCAAATATGAAACCAAGACTCTGAATAATATTCCACCCGGCCGTGGCACGGGGGAATGACGAGTAGTTGGTGCGTTTGTGGCTATCCTTTGATGACTTTGAGCGGCCAGTCATGCCGGGCTGAAGATCTGAACAGTCCCAAGCTTCCATCAGCATTCCGTTGCATTCCGATATGGCGAGACACGAGAGGAACCCAATTAGGGCAGCAAAGAGGGAGGGAACGACGACATGAATCGGCGGCCCTGTAGAGACTACCGTGTATGCGATGCCAGCAATGGGAAGGAATAACGTAAAGACTGTACGGCGGACAATGCGAGAACTCCAAGTTATCTTTTTATTGAAGGTCATCACATTTGACTTGGGGCTCATGTTCCTGGCTCGAGAAAAGAGATTGGCCTTCTGGAACGGAATGGCCGCAGAGGCGCCAATCGCCACGGATGATACAACGGCACCTACATATGGGGAACGGAAACGATAGGATCTGGAGGTGAGCGATCCTAGAAGCTAGTGCTTTTAGTCGAACAGTCTCAAGTCAATGAGCTTTGGGGTGCACTTACTACTATGATCAGAACGATCTGTGCATATATCCAGGCGGAATATACAGCCATAATAGCGAAGCCGGGTTGCCGGAGCATCTCAAGAGATAACGCAAGCCCATGATACACCTCTTGTCCCCACCACCTCGGCCCAGTATGCACTCGGTGCATCATAACTTCGCCTCGCGCTAGTCGTCTTGATATTGTCTCACCCATCCGGACCTCTGCAACAGATCGTCTCCAAGCGGAGCGTCGAACCTCAGGGCAGAAGACATTCAGTAGAAGGACTAATCCAATAATGATAATGCTGATGTACAAACCCCATGAGGGTTGTAGGTGGTCGATCACTACGGCCCCTACGACGAAGCCAACGCTTAAGGCACCTATGAAGCACCAAGTCCAGATGCCAAGCCAAACACCGAGACCGCCACCATGCCGTCTCACATCATATTCATCAACTACTTCTTGATGTGGATTGTTGCTCATCAACGAAGCTCCAAACAAGTCGGTGAGGATGGAATGAAAGTTCATACTCGCAAATCCTAGGAAGAATCCCATCAAGGCTCGAGAAAGCAGCAAGGTTACTCTCCAAACGCAGGTGTACGGAGATCTTTGAGTGCTAATCGCAATAGCTTGGGGGAAAAGCAACGGCATTGCTATACACAGGCCACCTACGATGTAGGGCTTTCGTCCATGCAGTAGAGGTAGTGGCCAACAGATAAGGCTTGGCAATGCCATCCCGAGATACAATCCAACATTACCAAGGATCGCATAATGGTGGAAGTCGGCAATGTAATATTGGATCGAGGGAACAAGGCCCGCATAGATGCCGACCAGTACTCCGATCAGTGCAGTGCTTGTACAAGCGACAGCAGCGACAAATCGCTTTCGAGCCGGAGACCAGTCGCGAGCAATGGTAGGCTGTCGCCTAGCGGATTTTGTGAAGCTGAAAGGCTGCTCTTCACCAATACTGACATGGGATCTATTTCGAAGGCTGACATTTCTTAATTCGTGGGCATGTTTCGTTGGTATTCCACGCCTTTTCCGTTGTTTTACGGAGTCTTTAGTAGGCCTTTCATCTTTGACATAGCGCGAACCCCTCTGAAGGTTAGCGAACCCCGGATATCGTGTCTCGCTGGGGCCATATTGAGTGGAAAAGTCAACGACCTCTTCAGATGTGCCACCATCTAAGCTACAGGCACTCATGTCTTGATATCGGATTTCAGATAATCTGTTTGTTGGGCCGGGATCGGTGTCATCGCATGTAGGCCCTTTGGCTTCGTAGGGGGGTTTCGAGCTACCGCGGGCACAGATCGGGGGTTGGTGGAAAATTCGTATATATTCTCGAACTTCTCTACTGTTAGGGACCTCTCCTGACCGGGGTTTAATGACACCCGTCGGGTCATCCTCCTCATATGCAAGTGGCCCTGGGTAGACACTCTGTCGCCTGATTCGACAGTCTGGCGGGGGCATAGGTAAGACACAGTCGTCATCGATAGCATGATAACGGGTTTCGGTGTTGTGAGCCGGTTTACGCAAGCGGTTGAGGAAAGATGGCCTCATAATCTTATCGCCTCGTCTGACAGATTTGACGAGCCCTGAACGTTTCTCCGATTTAGGAGGCAAACCCCCATACCCATTATCTCCATTATCAACATCTACATTGACGGCATTCGGCACAGGGCTGGCAAATGTTACTCCCCCATGTTCGCTTGAGCCACGCCGGATACTCTCGTGAACACTTGGCGTATGTCTCGAGGCCTCCGACATAGGCTCTAATGGGAGGTCACCATCGTCCACATGCCCGTATTTCCGGTCGCCAGTTTCATTTACCAAAGACAAAGCCTCCGTTATGTGTTGTTCCAGACTACGCATCGCGGTGTCCATGGCATCTTTGTTCGCTGAGTTTTCGTTGGAGTATGTAGTCACCCCCGAAGCTATGGAACTAACATCATCAGAAGATCCCCGTCGAGGAGGGCTTTTGCTGGGTAGTTTCGTTAAGCTAGGAGGATTACCGACTTCTGAATACCCCAACAGTCCTCGAAGCCATTTAGCTGTCCGACTGGCATCAAGCTTTTGGGGTAGGAAGGACTCCTGTCTCTCATTGGCATTTGCAGGATTGGAGGTTGGAAGAGACACAGGTGACATTGAAGCGAGCAACCCCCCACTTTGTTTCCCACTGCTACCAGGCGAATTTTTGCTTTCACCGTGACCGTTGCTAGCCTCCGAGTCCCTCTTCTTTGTTTCGTCTTGGCGGAGATTTTCCTGCCTGGGGTCCGATTCAAGGTTCGTGGGTGGAACTCCGGTTAACGGCCCCTGGGAACCAACTTGAGAAGGATATGAAGACCCTTCACGCGAGCCAGGCGTGTCCTCTTGTCGATCTACCTTCGAGCGTTGGTCGCCCCGTTTCTCTCTAAACCGAGGGAGAAAACTCCAGTACAGAGCCTCTTTCCGCGGTTCTTTATTACCCTGAGGCTGGAACTGATCGGGGAGATTTGTCGTGGGAGCTTCTTGCATCTCCTGGATTCCTTCTTGTGGATGAGAGGTTTGGACAGACGCAAATTCCGTGAACGGGCGGACTTTAGGGGTACTCATATGACCATGCCGAAAATGATTGTTCGCTGAATACGCCTCTTCCAACATTGTTGGGTCTGTGGAGGAATCTTCTCCTAGGACATCTGGTTTTCCATCTTCTTCAATGTCGTATACTGCAGGGCGAACTTTTGAAATCGGAAGGCGCCAGGTATGGAAATGGTCGTATTCATCGGCTGGTGGGTGTATACTGTTTTCCACCGCCTCCTTGACTTCAGGGCCAGCCAGGCCTGGGACGAGCGGCTCCGTAGGATGGGCGGGATTTTCAATTGGCGTGGGAGTTTGAGACACCGATCTTTCTGGTCTCGTGATCTGGGCAGTGTCCCCGTCGGCCGAGGGCGGATGGCCGTCGGTAAGCACTGGTGGCACAGGCAGATCTTTTTCAATTGACTGCTGGCGCTGTGCGTTTGACTTCAATAATGAGTGGCGATAGTTCCCAGCATGTGAAGTTGTAGATCGTGTCGACCCCGTGCAATTGCTGATCGGCCTCAGTGACGGATTAGAGCCGCTCGTACGGATACCAGCTGTAGTTGGATCACTCATGGTTACGGCTATCTTGTTGAGGCGTCCCGTGCTCCAGGAGCGACTGTCCCGGGGAAATTGACAAGACGGCCAACTAAATTCTGGTCAATTATTTCGGAGGAAATGTCATAAATTTTGCTATCCACTTACAAAAAGAGAGGTACACAAACGGTAAGATAAGCGAAAGGAATGGGCCTAATGGTAAGAGAGATTCAGAGCTCCTAGGGTGTTCCGAAACCAGGAAGCTTCCGAATCAGGGTAGAGTTGGCGACGGATGATATAATAGTTGTGGCATATGTTTGGTATGAGGAGAACTAGGAGAACTAGGGATTTCTCTGTACAGGGACGTCAGGAGAACGGAAATGAAAATAACAATAGAATTGATGTCAGAAGTTTTCGATAGGCCGGAAACGAAAAGGAGTTGGCGGCCTCGATAAAGCCTGAAATAATTCCTTCCAAGTAGTATACGAGCAGCCATTTCTTGTCCTCCTTAGATCCTTCCAATCCTGTATATATATGATATAGGGAAGCTGCATCGTCGCTAAAGTGAGGAAAGAGGTGACTTCTCATGTAGGTAATCAAGGTTCACCTGAGCACGAACTGTATCAGTTCTGAAACATCTTCAACACAACATGAAGGGAGCGTTCTTATCTATGACGGCGAGATACCTAGGTACTTACTAGATGGTCTTATCCTATCCGTGCCCATGTAAATGTGTGTGGCCAGGCACCTACCTGAACAGCTGAAAAGTTCACATATATTCCAGAATAGCGAGTGAACATTATCAGTTGCAGCATGCAACTCAGGCCCTCGAGGTACCTATGTATGTGCGTTTTTGGAATCGGTGGTCTGAGCGCTTATCATTATCATTAGGTACCTACACGAATACGTGATATGCACGCGAGATTGGACACTTAATGGAATCATTCGTCGGCAGAGGACAGCCCAGTGATAATTCTGAGGGTTTTCATGCAGCAACAACTACAACATCTTCACCATATACTCTTAAGAATCAACTTCATTGCGGGATGAAAAGTAGCAAATCTAATTTCTTCACCTATTTCTTACTCGCGTCTACACATCTTGTAAGCGGGAAATTACCACATGGATTCTGAAACTCCTTGGTTGCTGGTTGAGTGGTAGGTACTGGGTAGTATTGATGCTTTTGAGTCTATAACCTGGAGGATTATCTAGATACCTACCCACCAACGCAGGTACTGAAACATGGTCGTCTCGCCAAACTGTTTCTCCAGCTTTTAGGCTTTTAGGGATCGCAGTCGTGGATAGGTGTCCATAGGGTAAGGTGGAGGGTTGCATTGATGGTACATACATAAGACATACATAGTAGATCTCGATGACGGTACCCTTTGGATTAAGGGGTCGCCCCAGCGTGCACCCCGCCGTTCGCTACATGTGCGATAATACGGAGGAGTGATGCTGAGTACGAAGTCGAGTACCGTGATGCTCGATGCTTCTATCGTATTAATTGGGTGACATAAGATGCTGCCTGGGCCGACAGAAAGTGGCACCACTCACATGCGGAGGTCACATTACTGACTTGACTCAGCAGCTTAGCGCTCGGTACTTAGTTGGGAGCCCTATCTACAGTAGTGGCCTAAGTAGGCGCTCCCAGCTCAACGGTCTACAGCGCACTAAATAGCCCCGCAGGCATTTCCCACATACCTGGGGTACGTAGCGCGCTGATCTTCCGTTAATCCCTGTCATACCACGCTTAACCTTGCCTGCCTTGATTTCTCATCAAGGTGCTAGCGTACCTACCTGGTATGACTTCATTCAGCATTTTCTGTGCACCAGTTGCCGGCCCCGAAATTGGTAGACGGTTCTAGAGACATCGTCATACAACAAAGATGCCGCCAAATGGTAAGTCTCTCTGGCAAATGCCTTCGGCATACCGGCAAGCTGGCGGCAAAAACGCCGAATAGATGGTGTGACGGCTGACGTGGAATCTTGCTTTCGTGTCGCGTTAATTGATCTGATTGCCTAATACTTACTTGCCCCTTGTGCAAAGGGCTTCACCACGAACAAGTTTGTATTTTCAGGCCCTGTTCATTGGCCACACCCATGATGTATATGCAGGATGGACCTCTAGACGTCATTTGGGTCATGCGATGGTGAGTTGGCCGTACATCATAAGCTGGGCACAACTCAGCAACCACGGGAGATAGGTGCGAATAAATACCTGGATATCGACGTGCTGCCCGACTTTTATCTTCTCTGTCCCCTTTGCCTCCAACCAAGCGCAAATACACATCTATAGTATAAACTGCCTATCAACGGCCTCCGTGCCAAAGATCGCAACACTGCCCACCATTACACGCCAAACCATTCGGCTACCGCAAATATGATCCTTGCCAGACTCGTGTCCATCATCCTCCGCATCGCAGAGCTAGCGTTTGCTACCATTGTCGCAGGCATTAATGGCTACTACCTCCATGAAGTTCGTCATGCCTCGAGCTGGAGCCAAGGACGCTTCATCTACACCGAGGTTGTCGCCGGCATTGCCATTTTCTTCTCTCTCATCTGGCTGATCCCCTTTTCGGGGAGCTTCGTACACTGGCCTGTCGACTTCCTCATCTCGGTTACCTGGTTCGCCGCCTTTGGTCTCTTGGTGGATGTAAGTCGAAGTCATGTTCTCCAAAAACAAGTTTAGTTTTGCTTATTGAATGTGCTAGTACCTCGATGGATCATGTGGCGCCGTTTTCGACTGGAATAATCTTAACATCGTCCGAGGTGACCAGTGCGGCAAGTGGAAGGCTGTCATGGCCTTTTCCTTCCTGTCCGCTATCTGCTGGCTTGTCTCGGCCATCGTTGGAATCATCTGGGTCCATGATCGCGAGCGTCGCACTTACGAACGCCGCACTTGGCGTAGCCGATCCCGCGTCTAAAGACTTTGTACACGACCTAATAACGCCACGAGCTTCCCGTTCTGATTCTGCCAAACTCCTTCTGTACTCCTACCGATATTAAAACTACGGTCGTTATTGTCTAGGGTTTTGCATAACGAGCATACGATGAAATGATAATGTTCCGGCGTGAGGAATGATGGTGGGGCAATGGATGAAATATAATTAATTCACTGGCTTGGCGTGGGGTACGGACACGAGTAACGAGAAAATATAACTGAGACCCTTTTCTATCAATCCTTTTATGCATGGGGCATGGGAGCAATTGTAAAAAGGAACCATTATCTATACCACATGCGTATCACATTTTCTAAGCAGGAGGTTCTCTCTCTCGGGCATTCGTCGGGAGTGTTGCCTTGCAACCTTGAGCCCCAAGAAATCCCTTTCATCCGTAATGGCGCCTATGCAATCGATAGCCATGGGCTGGGTTTAGGATCACCGGGTACCTCACAGTTCCACCAAATGTACTGGCCAATGCCATATCAAGAATCCTCGTCACTTATTTGAATTTACCCACTCGCCAAGTTCATCCACTGCTACAGGCCATGTAAATGTTGGTGCCGGACTCTCCGATTGGGTACCGGACTAGAGACGCAAGCAAAACAGCACCAAGGCTGATGATAATGATTGTGTCTTAATATATTTAAGCAGGTAGTTGTGCATTCGGCTTACGAGGAGAGTCCCGTTGCTAATACGTGCAGATTTTGGCCTACCTGGCGTCTTGGCATGTGGAAGATAGGCACGCCAGCTATTCTCTGGCTGACTATCAATTGAAAAGCTGTCTATTCGATATCACGGGGCCTATTCTCAGTTATCGTGTTATATTTCTTTAGTTCATACGGAACGAGCACCATGATGACCGGTTCAACAGCGGCAGTTTGGTTTAATGACTACTGTACATGGTGGCGGAGCCACTATCTTATTGAGGGAAGAAGGAAAGACGGTCTAGCATATAATTATCTTTCACTCGGACCTCAGAAAATCAGCCTGGGTTTTTTATTGTGCATGATGAATCAACCCCTATAACACCACTTAATTAGTCGATCTCACGTTCTAAACTTTGGGTTACCAGACAGGTTGAATCAAGAGCTGCACTTCACGTCAGGCTGGACTTGATGGTCGCTCGTAAACTCAGTCGCAAATCCAAATCTGCCTCGAATTGCACTTGGGGTGGTATAAGTAGTCTCCAAGAGAACAAGTAACGACATGGGTGGTCCTGCATGTGTGCAATGGGCATACCTCGATAAGACTGGCAATCTGCGTAAGCATGCAAGTTTTAATTGAGACATCGTTCCGTACCGAGGGAAAATTGCGAAGCGCCCTATCAACAATTCTGAGGGGTGGTATTTTCGACACTCCTCGTATGCGGCCGCCGCTACTTTTACGAGAGGCTTAGTTGAGACCGATACTACACCACCCACCTTCATTGCTTGACCGCAAGTTGCGGGTTGCATCTGCATGGGCTTTCTGGCCCAATAATCACTCCAAAGACCAAGAAACGCGCATTCCATGTAGATATTCCTATGATTGCCGTTCGCCCGGCCGTTTCGGTGCGTGAGTTCGCAGGTTGACTGTGTGCGGCTCTGCCCTGCTGCGGGTAAGTAATATATAACTAGCAAGCAACCTCCACTGTGGGGAGATATGCGGGCTCCCGTCTTGTCTCTCTTACGCTAGACACGATTCTGCCCCGAGCCATAGCCCAGGAAACCACGATAGACTTGGGTTCGATGGAGGCTGGTGGTTATACCAGGTTGGCCGAGTACATGGGCCAGCAGCACCAGCTCGCTATCTTCCGAAGATTTGGGACCTTGGCTAACCTGAACCTGTTGTACCTCCAGGCTCAGATCACGGGATCTTGAGCAGCGGTTGGAGTTTGTTCAGGAGCAGGATAGCCAGTCAAACGACGATGCTCGACAAGGGTATTTCCAGTCATGGTACAAGCTGTCCGAGTCGGCTGGTCTCGACGCAGGCTGCCCAGAACGACAATAGTACGAATTGGTCATGAAACTTCGCGAGCTCATGGCCCAGTACCGTACGTCCTGATTCCCCTCCCATGCCTTCTCTTCCGCATGCTGCTTATTTCCCCGTGGGGGTGATCAGTGTCGTTTCGCCCAAGCCGGTTTCCTAACAACGATTATCTAAACCTTCTATAGATCAAGCACTCTACCTTTACAAGGAGTCTCTAGCGCTTCGGACACCACATATGAAGATACTTGGAGACCTGCGCGAATGGATACGGCGTCCGAAAATGGGCTTTATTCATATTTTGAGCAGGGACTGGCGAACATGGGACTACTACGACGAAACTGAATTAATTACATTCGAGAACTCAACAATGGACCGTTTTACCTCGTTGGTGACGTATTCTATCGTCGACATCTACCATAGCCTCATTGGGAGGCATATTCATGTACGAATATCCCTCTGATAGAGAGGCGTCTTTTTCTATGCTGTATTTGGTTTTCTTTTAGCTTGGTATCGGGGAATGCTCCGGCTAACGGAAGGTAAAATAGCAAGCGAGGGAGGGGACGAGTCTCCCGTTAACCTACCGAGACCACCAAGACCACCGAGACCACCGAGACCACCGCCATACAGTAACATATACCCATAGGTCAATTGCTCGGTTCGCCCGAGCTTTCACCGTATTGATTGCCTGTACGTTGCCGATTGCCGCTATTGTTATTCTATACAACGTGCACGATATGGCCACGCGAATCGGTATTATTGCGGCTTTGACAGGACTGTTCTCGACATCGATGAGCATTCTCACGATGGCGGCGCTTCAAGAGATCTTTGCTGCTACTGCAGCGTAAGCGCAGCATGACCCTGCGGCCTTTAGTGTGACTTGCACTGACCTTTCAAATATATTTGCAGCCGTCCTGGTGTTTTTTCTTGGAAGCACAAATACCGGGTTATAAGAGCAGCATCGTCCTCTGGCATCAAGAATGTTAGCTTGCTGCAAAAATAGAGGGTTGACCAAACCTTGAACTTGCTCTTCGGCTGCCCGACTAAGGATCCCTCGTAAATTTGTCGGGGAGGTTTTCTACGATGTCCAAGGCTCCCTTGCAGATTGGCGAGGATCCGGCCGATATATCAGTTGAAAGTTTTGTTCACCCTGATTTTGGCAAGCTAACAACCGTACCTAGCTTATATAGCGGCTTGGTGGGTACGCCGGGCGCAGAGAACCACCTGCATCTCATGCATTGCATACCAATGAGGTTATTGGTTATTCTATTTCATTTCCCGTCGTGGTCATCTTTAAGTATAGTCTCTGTCAAGCTAAGTGTAATTGACAGGGCATCCACTATGAGGGGTCATTAGTTTCTTTACATTACCACTACCCCAGTCCAGACCCAGTCTAAGTAGGTACTTGTACTTACCTATCTAAACGACAAGAATATCGCGGACAACTGTCGAGAGCCAAACACCATGGTCTCACCGATTCCTACTACATGAAATACTACATGAAATCTGATGAATTTCTCTCTCCTAGACTTGTTCAATATAATCAATTTCGAGATAATGAATTCCAAAATTACTTTCATGATTACTTATCCTCTTCCATAAAAGTAAATAGTCAATTAAGTCCTGTTGCGAGGGTTGGTTCATTGACCATGTGCCCATCTCGATGTTCGACCCAAAGCACAAGGGAGCTCATCGTGTGAGACATGGTTTCAGGTCATGTAAGGCCTCTACTTAGTAGGTAGTAAACGCCAATTGGTACATGAGCAAAACGTCCGCGACAGCGTCGGGAGCAGTGATAGGACCAAAACACTCATTCGTCCATATCCCACCTCCACCCACACGTAATTCCCGCCTTGCTAGACTACATAGGTAGGTACTTAGGTGTACGTAGATACTATTCAAGGTAAATGCCGGTAGCCGATTGGGTGACCTGACACAAGTGGTGGAAGGCTTGATAGTCTATGACGACATCAAAAGTCAATTTGGTGCTTCCTATGGCGCAGTGACGCCACACTCATCACCTTCACACGTCACTAGCCACACACCAGAACCATTTTGCGGGGATTAATGAGCCGCAGCGTTCATCCTTGCTTCAGATCTGTTCTTGCTATTTCCTAATGGGGTAATGAGCGTGTCAGGAACTCACGTTCGAGACGACCATCAATGGCAAAGTAAGTTCGCCAGGCACAATCAGGGCTCTAGGCTAGTGCCCTCCACAAGGCACGATTATCCCTTCCGGAGACGCAAGCAATTATCGTTGTGCTGTTCGTTTCAAGGGTTCTATTTGCCTCATTGCCACGTGATTTGACGATGTTCTGCCGCATCGGGTCACTTGCTTTCCTTTATGACGACAACCCGTTTAAGATACGACAACTAGTAGTACAGTAGATGATGATACTGTCGAACCCCTGCAGCCATCAAGAACCAAGGTCTAGGCGCAGTCAACCGGGTTAGAGTGAAAGCGTTTTCTTTGACAGCTGGGCGGAGTCGGGACAATGTAAGTGGCTACAAACGTATGGGCTATTACGATGTACCTAATATCGAGTTATCGGCCAAGGAACGCGCGGGGATCATACATAGGAGCTGCATGAAAGACGGACCGTGAAAACCGGAGCATCCCCACAGATCTGGGTAACACAGCTCTGGGACATCAAGGGTCTCGGGACGCAAACCATAAGTGATGACGACATACATATGAAGACAAGCGCAACGCCCTTTGGTGGCCTAGACCTGATCCAACGCAAGTCAAGCACGCCCGGTCCACTAACATGTGCTCTTACGTATAGGCTTCATTCGTTTCTCAGGCACAACCCGCTATTACATTGTCCAACCAATGGGGGCCAGCTGCCCTCTCCAACCTAAAGGTAAGGCAGAACATCACGACCCACAGATGATGACGTCGGCCACGATGTGAACGACTCGCCTGAGGAAAGAGCACATTCCTGTACGGCCCAGGATGTGTATATAATAACTGCTCCCTGGACCCCAAAGTAGGGTTTCTATTTTCTATCATCAGAATCATACAAACAACAATACCAACCACTCTCCTAAGCATCAACAGTTATCTACTCAAGATATCCCTACACACTCAAAACCAACAAGTTATACACACAAGACCTACATCTATCCATCATGTCTAGCATCGTCAACAAAGTCAAGGAAGCCGTCTCAGGCCACCACAGCACCACTGAGCAGCCTGAGGGTACCCACGGCACACACAACAGCCGCGTTGCCAACGCCGCCGATCCCAGAATTGACTCTGACCGCGACCACCGCGCGGCCCCTGGCTCAACAGTCGGTGGCACCCACGAGTACACAACTGGAAGCAACTACACAACCGGCACCCACGGCACTACCGGCACTCACGGCACTACCGGCACCCACGGTACTACCGGCACAACTGGCCTCGACGGCACCACTGGCACTCATGGCACTCATGGCACACACCACGGTACCCACGGTACCACTGGCACATCCGGCCTGACGGGCACCACGGGCACCACAGCAGGCTACGGCTCATCAACAGGAACAACCGGAGCCTACGGCGCCACAGGCCGAGAGGGACCCCACAACTCCAACATGGCCAACAAGCTCGACCCCCGCATCGACTCTGACCGCAGTGGTGCGCGCATGGGCAACACAGCCGGCGACCACTACGGCAGCGGTCCCGAGGGCGTTCACGGACCTCACAGCAGCCGTGTCGCCAACGCGGCCGATCCCCGCGTAGACAGCGACCGGGACGCCAGCCGCACCGTCGGCAACACGTACGGCAGCTCGGGCACCCACGGCACGACGGGCACCCACGGTACGACGGGCACCCACGGTACGACGGGCACCCACGGCACCCACGGCGCGACGGGCACCCACGGCACGACGCACGGAACGCACCAGCTCGGCAACTCCGGGCCCGGCCCCGCGGCCAACACAGCGGGTCCCCATAAGTCCGACATGCTGAACAAGGTCGACCCCCGCGTCGACAGTGACCTCGACGGCAGCAAAACATTTGGTGGTAACAAGACATACGGGGCGTAAGTTGTACGGGTACACTCCCTCCCTCCCCTCACTCCATCTCGCCAACATCATACTAACACTGCCACCAGTGACTCAACAACGCACATGAACAAGGACCCCACGGACGCGGCGCAGGTTCCTCCCTCGGTTATGCAGAGGACCATCGGCAAGCCTACGGTCGAGCACAACGACATTCACCATGGTCGTGAGCGCAGACACAGTCTGAAAACGTCCCAGGAGGTTGAGCATGGGTTGTAAAATTGTAAAGTTTAAAAGTAAAAAAATGGAAAGGGAATTATGATACGGGCATGAGTTATGACGGAACTTTCACGGCAAGCATAGCCGATTAGTGTAGCATACGTTTCCTAGAATTGAGCATGATTACGTTCATGATATTTGTCTTCATGCTGGAACTGTGAAAATTTGATATGAAATTTGTGGGTATTTTCCAATATGACATTTGGAGAATAATATTGCTTGGGTTCGGTTCTAATCTTCGGTATCTTTCCAAATCCGCTTACCTAGGAAGAGAAGGGGGGGGGGGGGGGGGGTGTTAAAAAAAAAAAAAAAAAAAAAAAAAAAAAAAAAAAAAAATATATTTAAAATAAAAAAATAAAAAAAAACTG